>JANRMT010028174.1:124462276-124488021 GCA_026402145.1 Polypterus bichir lapradei
TCTCTCTCTCTCTCCTTATCTCGCTCGCTCACTCGCCCGCCTCTCTCTCTCTCTCTCTCTCTGGCAATCGTCTCATATTCTCCATCTGAGTCTGTGTGCCTCACTCATATAGTCAACATCCGTACAAGCGTATACTGTTTACTACAGCATTGTGACTGTGTGTGTGTGCGCTGTGAAGTGTGAGTCCCCATCTTGCTCCCCAAAACATGAAGCTGAGTCTCAGTACTTTAACACCAGCTTTATTCAGCTTAAAACAGCAACAGCGCTGTTATTTATTGTAGTGGGATCTTTATAATGTTCCTTGTATGACCCATTGACAACAGGCGCTTATAGCATGTCTGTGATCTTTTTGGATGCGCTTATACGGCGAACTGCTACAGTGCTGGGAAACTGCGATGGGACGCTCTTCCGCGTGTCGTCCCGTTGGGTGGAATCCCACATGAGTTTAGAAACTCACACCAGCCATGATTCTTTTTAAAGGTAAAGTGCAGGTTAATTTGTATTATGTATTTTACTTTATATTTTGTATTAATCATTTTTTATATGAATAGTTTTGGGTTGTGGAACGAATCATCTGAGTTTCCATTATTTCTTATGGGGAAATTCGCTTTGATATACGAGTGCTTTGGATTGCAAGCACGTTTCCGGAACGAATTATGCTCGCAAACCGAGGTTCCACTGTATATATATAGATATGTGTATGTGTAGATATGTGTATATGTAGATATGTATATATGTATATGTATATATGTTTATATGTGTGTGTGTCTGTGTGTGTGTGTGTGTATATATATATATATATATATATATATATATATATATATGACAGCAACACTCATAACAGAGACAAAACAATTACATTGACAATCATGTTACGTTATTTTTAACATGTTTACTTTTCTTTTTCATAACTTCTTTAACACACTACTTCTCCGCTGCGAACCTCGGGTGTTTTGCTAGTATTATATAAAACAGAATTAAAGACAATAGAAATATAGCTGTGCTCTATCAGTCATCAAAAACATTTATTTAAGGAGAGACAGAGGTGCAACAGTCCATAGTTATTACTTTGAGGAAACTGGGAAAGAAATTATTCAGAAGAGGTGTGTGGATTCACCTCTGGTAACTCATGTTTCCTTTCAGTATTCCAAAGATTTGTGAGATTGTAAATTGGGCTTGTATGACTGAGTGTGGGTTTCTGAATGAATATGCTTAGTGATGGCTCCATAACTCTGGTTGTCTTCTTTCTTGAACTCAAGGCTTCCCACATACCTGAACTGGATGACTGGTTTGGAAATTGAATGGATGAACATTTGTCTGATGGAAATGTTTAAAGGAGGTTTAAAGCATGCATCATAAATTTAATCTTTCTCAACCACTGTTAATGGAATACTTTAGATCAGGGTTTCCCCATCTAAGTCTGTACTGCTCAAAATGTACCATCTGGTCAGGGCTGCCACTAATATAAACCCAATGAGATGACAATGAGATGCATGATCTTAGATCTTGGTTACTGCTAACAGTAGACATACTGTATAATTTTGTATAACAGCAGACTTGTTAATGTAAGCAGATACCTGACTACAGCAGGCTTTTGTCAAATATTTGATTAAATGTCAAGTGGTATTTCTAGGCCAGAGGTTTGAGCCTTTTTTTCTTGGTGTATCACCTCCAGGAATTGAAATATTTAGAAGTACCACCATTTTCTTTCAGTCTTTAATTGTTAAGTACTAAGCTCTAACTAAGCACAACTAAAAAGTCAGATTTCTTAATTCACACCACTCCTCTAAATATTGCACTTGGGGATTTTAACAATTTTTCCAATATGAGTTTTGAAAGACTTTGATTTTGAAAGAAAGTAGTGAAGTATCACAGCAGGGTGGTGGAATCGAGCCACAGCTGAACGTGGAGGTTTGTGCAACCAACTATTCTTAAAAATCACACTTTTAACCTTTTTTTTGTGGCACCTGACAGCTGTCTGTGGTCAAAGACTGCTGCTGTCATGTATCGATACAATAATATGTAACCGCTTAACAACTGAAGAACATTTTTAGTTACTAGTATGTTTATTTAAAAAAATGGCAATCTAAAGACTATCTTTAAAATTGGAACTAATTTTTTAATAATGACAACAGCTCTGGGGATAGGTGTCGTGATGGGTCTTCTTGTCTAGTTCCCTATAATCGACACAAAATTGGTAGGACCCATTGACCTACATTTGGTCAAACCTACTTCTTGATTATCCTTCTTTTCAGATGTGACGGTGTATAGGCTCTGTGACAAATAGAGACTAGTCTGACTCTGTGGATGTGGTGACACATCACATTGGTTTGACCTAATTTGACCATCCCCACTAAGGGCCACCTGCTAAGTAATGACTAAATAAGTTCTGACTGTTAGAGAATAGCATTCTTTACTTGCCTTTTCTCATCAAACACTTGAGGAAAGTAGTAATGCAAGATGTCCAAACCATCTCCCCAGATTGATGGAACTCTTGGCAACTTGTACCCTAGTTGTGACAGGTAGATTGTAAGCCCTACCGATATTAATGAGGTATTAACTAATTATAAGGGCATTAACAGGTGTCAGTCTTCTAGGACAATCAATTCAGTCTCTTAGTGCATCCCATACAAACAGACTCTCATAGGAACTTTGCTGATTGCCCTATGCATCCGTCCATTGGCAAGAAAGGACTTGAACTTTTGCACTTTCCCTAAGTTGCTCATGAGGCACTTTAGGCTTTTCCTACAAGCTATATTTCATTAGTGTGAAAGGGCTGCCAATATTTATGATGGCCTCACCTGTGTCACCTCGCACTTTGTACGGCCACCTCTAAGAGGGGAAAGATGGCTTGCATCCCCTGGGTGGGGTTTTCTCTCATTGTTTGAGAAAATGAACCTCCTGAGGTGTGGGACCCATTAACCCCACTGGCCACCCAGACCTTCTTCACTCGGGACCCCAACTTCACCAACTCATCATCTGTCTTTACGACCTGTCTCAGAGTAGCTGCCTCCTGAGAGTCACATATATTGAGGACATGTCGGAATGTAAAAATGCCACTTAAACACAATACCCGTAATTCAAAGACAAAGTCCCTGATGCTCAGTGATGGTTTTTGCACAAAGGTCTGGAGCTTCTCTTCTAACAGCGCCGTGTAATTGTTTGGTAAGATAGTATTCAAAAAGGCAGTATGAAACTTCACCCATTTGTTACACTTGTGCCACTCTGCAAACTACCAAGCACGACCCTGACCATTCAGGCATCCCAGCAGCTCAGCACAGCTCAATGGTGGCAACTGTACAAGCAGGCCAACTTACTTTACAAAATCGACTGTGCTTGTGGGTGCACATTGAGGTGCAAACTTGGGGAATTCAATCTGTGGTGCAACAACCAATAAGGACAACTGTCTCCAGTCATTCCTCACCCCCGTTACAGGGCAGCCAGCTCTCTTGCACCTTGCACTCCTCTGTCCCATTTTGTCCTCCGGGCTCTGTACACACCATGCAAAGGACTATTCAAGATGCTGCACCCTCACAGGTTTCTCACTGGATACCTGGGTGGCTGTGAATTTGATAAGATCATCTCAATTAATTAACCAGCACGAGATGTCATCAACCCACACTTCCTGTTGCTCTAAGTGTAGCTGCAGAACCCTTCACTTGCTGCTCTCTGCAGGCTCCAGACTGGCGATGCACAAAAAATCCAGCAGGCTGAACTCCTCCTCGAGTGGGGCTCTGACCATAACATGGCACGCCCGAGGCACCACCACACATCTAAAACTGGTGCGCTCTTTCATTGCTCTTCTTTCTGCACTGTGCTTTCAACAGACTTCTGAAAAACTGAGCTGTGAAAAAGAGAAACAGATGGTGTGTGCTAATTTTCTGGCTGCTACCAAAATCTGCAGCAGCCGTGAAGTGCCTATACTCACACTGTTTAAATGGTGTTTTATTTATTTTATTTAGGGGACGCCAGGAACACACCCAGACTTGACTCAGCTTACATTTGATCACACACAAAGAAAAACAACACAGTAGTTAAATAAATAATTGAAAAAGACTGTATTAAATAAAGGATGAATAAAAAACAATGACAAAAATGTTCAGAAACCCACCTGAGTAAACCCTATGGAGATAATTAATTACTAAACAAAGCTAAAAAAGAAAACCACTGTAACACTAGGCATTAAACAATAAGCAGTAAACACTCATGACACAAATCACAGTCTAGAGTCACTGATGCAAGGGTCTTCTAGTTCTTCTTTTTGTTGCTCCCATTAGGGGTTGCCACAGCGGATCATCTTTTTCCATATCTTTCTGTCCTCTGCATCTTGCTCTGTTACACCCACCATCTTCATGTCCTCTCTCACCACATCCATACACCTTCTCTTAGGCCTTCCTCTTTTCCTCTTACCTGGCAGCTCCATCCTTAGCATCCTTTTCCCAATATACTCAGCATCTCTCCTCTGCACATGTCCAAAGCAACGCAATCTCACCTCTCTGAACTTTGACTCTGAACCTTCCAACCTGAGCTGACCCTCTAATGTACTCATTTCTAATCCTGTCCCTTCTTGTCACATCCAATGCAGAACTTAACATCTTTAACTATGCCACCTCCAGCTCTGCCTCCTGCTTTCTGGTCAGTGCCACTGTCTCCAACCCATATAACATAGCTGGTCTCACTACTGTCTTGTAGACCTTCCCTCAGTGGCGTAGCAAGGTCTGGTGGCACCTGGAGTTTAAACTTGTCACCCCCATGTTCACCAAAATATAAAATGAAATTTATTGACAAAGCAATTTTTTATTCAATTGGTTAAGTAAAGAGGGCGTAATATTAATTATTTTGTAAACATATTTGCAGCCAGATAGGAATAAATCACCAAAAACAGTATCACTATTGAAGTCTTATGAACAGCACATCTCGAAAAATACATTGAAATTGGAACAATAAATTATGCACACGTTTAAGTTACCATAGATTTCCGACATGAATTTCAAGGAAAGATCAAAGAAGCGTCGAAAAATGTGAAAAAAATACGTTTAAATATACTGTCTTGGCAACGTGAAATAAAGGCAATAATGAGCCAAATCAAGAGAACGCCAATGATAATTTCCCAATATTGCCCCTTCTTGGCCTCTGATTTGTTGCCAAAAATTACGCCAAATCACCAATTAACCAGAATTGTGACACATGATTTCATCGTGTGTCCCGGCTCGTATATATAAGGACCTTAAGGTAGTGGGATGGGGAGGGAGATATTGTCCGTTCGCTCGTAGAATGATCCTAAAGTAAATTACTTTATGGTTGGTTCTAGAGGGGACAATACCTACCCACCTCACTGTCTAAAATGTTTTGCGCCGACTATATTATTATGATGTTCGGGTTAAAAATATCATCTTGTTGCACAGAACGACTTGAATGATATGTTTGTGGCAAGGATGAGACAATGAGTCACAGGACCGGTTGTTTGTTTACTTGAGCACTAGCACAGTTCAAAAGAAATGAGACAGAACACCCCCTCCCCCAACACACCACACAATAATACTAAATCATTACAGCATCACATCGTTCACCCACAATTTGCTGCAATTAGGGATTGTTAAAGCCCATGAAAATTATTTGACATGTTCTTTTATGTAACAAAAAGGCGCATTAATACAAAACCGGCAATTTTTTGTCACCCCCTCAGAGCTGGTACCTGGTGCGGGCTGCACTCACCACACCCGCCTTCCTACGCCACTGCCTTCCTTTTCACTCTTGCTGATATCTATCTGTCACATATCACTCCTGACACTCTTTTCCACCTGTTCCACCCTGTCTGCACTCTCTTCTTCACCTCTCTTCCACAATCCCCATTACTCTGTACCGTTGATCCCAAGTATTTAAACTCATCCACCTTCGCCAGCTCTACTCCCTGCATCCTCACCATTGCACTGACCTCCATCTCATTTACACACATGTATTCTGTCTTGTTCCTACTGACATTCATTCCTCTCCTCTCTAGAGCATATCTCCACCTCTCCAGGGTCACCTCAACCTGCTCCCTACTATCGCTACAGATCACAATGTCATCAGCAAACATCATAGTCCAGAGATGAAATGTCCCCACTGAACAGTTTTCTGTAAGAGATATACAGATTGTTCTACCATGCTTCTGATTGTCCGAAGATGATTTACAAATGACTGAAGCACACAAATGATCGAAGCACATGAAAACCTCTCAAATAGGAAGGTATATTACAAGAACACCAGTCCCATGAGAACTGTATTCCTCAAGGTATGGGTGATTGTAATTTAAAAGGTTTGCTGCAATAGTGAAAGCAATAGGAGCACAAAAGACGATCATGATCCTTGCTGCCTTCTTACAGCTCCCTTTCAAATTCAGCACCTCATCTTCTTTTCTCCCAGCAACCAAAGCTGCTCAATGATGCAGTGCTCCCTGGGCTGCTGGGAATTGCAGTTTGTTATAAGTAGCGCTGCTGCAAAGGTGTTGTTTCCTCACATGCTGGGGATAGATGGCAGCAACAAAAAAGGAATGTTGTGGCACTAACCGGGTCACCCCTTTTAATATGTTCATAAGACAAATCAAAATAGTGAGTGGGCACAACAAAAAACTCTTTTGTCTTCTGCAAATAAGGCTTTGTTTGGAACTCTGTCCTTGGTGATTCTTGGTCGATGCTAGTCATTCTTTGGGTCATGTCAGATTTTTATGGTGGCTCTGCGTGGGGAGTGCTAGGCAGTCTTCTTTAACTTTAGATCTAGACTGAAGCAAAAGAGAAGACATCATTAGCAACAGCATCTCATCTAGCCCCAGGGGTTAGTGCTTCCCATGTCTGAGCTTGGAAGATGGTCCCCAGGTACTGTATGCATGCTTGAAAACACTTCAACTGTTAATTTAATACTATCAGTTTTGCTGGACAGGATGGCACACTTACGCAAGATAGTTTAACCCTCCTACACCAGACCAGTTTATAGTTTCTAATTATCATGACCAAACACACAAGAAAATGTGCAGTTTCCTTGTTCTACACTTTAGAAACCTTTTTTGAGCCCACATGGGATACAAATGGAAGGACCAGCTTGTGCCAAATAAAGCAACTCAGCATTTTCGAAGTTATTCTTCAAAAACCGAAAGATCAGAATGAAGCTTTTTGACACTCTGTGGTCAATACATCCACCATTTTGTATATCGTGTTTTATATTGTAACCGGTGATCCATGAAAACTTGTTAATTAAATCTTCATATGCTGTTTGTTTACAGCTCATCCTTACAAAAATGTCTAGCAATTCACAGATAGAATTTTATGAATTCAGACAATGATGTAAGCATAAAGTGACTCAATGGATTACTGATTTTTATTTATTTATTACAGTACTGTCTCGAGTGAATCCCTCTGTTAAGTAGGCTCAGAACCTGTGTCTGCCTTCACATTGTGATCCATTCAACTACCTGGGTTAGTCAGTCTCCCCAGATTAATTGTTAAGCACACATTCAAAGCTGCAGCACCTCTCACAGGAGGTAACGCCTTCTTATCTGACGAAAAGAAAATCAGCAGACAGATGTTACCCACAGCACATTATTTCACTGCAACTAAAACGTGAGAAGACTTCTGATTTTATTATTTTTTTTTTTTAATTAAGCAGTGAAATGTTTTTCACCCAGTCTATATGAGCAAGTTAACTCATCTGTCAGCCTTGACACGAAATTGGAAGTGAAGAGACACTGTGAAATGTCAAGTATAAAAGTCACGCAGTTGGGCCTGTGTAAAGGTGCTGGTGGTGAGGGGGTGTCACCGCACTTATTGGCATTCAGATGTTTTGTTTTTCTGCTTCCAGGTGTGCAGGTGGAATTGCAGGTGTTTTCTGTGAAGACTACTCAGATGCAAATAAATATATTGTGGATGCATTGTCATATTTTTAGAAAAGTGGGTGGGCGCACTATAACAGGCACTCTTACATAATGTACTACTGATTCCTCTTTGTGAGTCTGTACAGTGAACTTGACAAAACAGACTGTTCATTAGATTTGAGAAAGGCTGAAATGGGTTTTACTTATTAGGCTAGAAGACATTTTTCCCCACAAGGTTTTTAACACTTTAACAATGAATACACATCATCATTTACAAGCAGGAGTATGACTGCCAACATTTTTGTTCCCGGTATACTCATGATCAATTCACGTCATTGTATATTAATGTTTTCATAGGCACAATAAGAAAACAGTGGTGGCTTTGCGCTAAACAAAACAAACAGTTCAGCATAAGTCTCAGTAACATTGTCACATAACAGTAGCTTTATTGCAGAGAGAATGGCTAGTTTAAAAACTGCTAATAATACGAGAATATGAAGCAACACCACGGCAGCCAACTGATATCGACTGTTTTCTTGTTCATGTAAAACATGTACATGTAGGATGTGGTGCTTTTAAATGCAGGTGGAGGGACTCAACACTTAAACCTTAGCCACCGGTCCAACACAAGCTCCTTATTGACTTTTGGGGGACCACAGCAGCTTAATGAAGAGGTTTCTGAAAAACTAAAAATGCAACTAAGGAAAGCTGATGGGGCACATGTCAAATTTTAGTAAACAAACATGATAAGCCAGAGCTATACCCATTGCTTCATATCTTATCTTGAGCTGCCCATTTCTCATTTTTCTTTTTCCCTTTTATATAAACAACACACTTTCACTGGTTTGACCTCCTACTTCTAATTTGAATAAAGAGTGTATGAAAGTGTTTCAATATAGTAACATTTTAGAGTGATGTAAAGTCCAAAGATCTCAATAACAATTTGTTTCTAGTAAACATATTGTAAAAGCTAACTCCTCATGGCAAGAGAAGTCTGTAAAGCAAAGAGTACATAATATGTTATCTTTAGATTTAACATATGTACTACATTACCTATAAAGTTTTCACTTTTTATTATTAAAACAACACTGAATCACTGTGGATTTAATTTTCCTTTCTCTACACTGGTCAACAAAAAATGACTTTTTAATGTCAAAGTGAAAACAGATACATGCAAAGTGATCTAAATTAATTACAAATGTAAAACACAAATTAATTGATTGCATGAGTGCCTAGATCTTCTTGCTAGAATTCTAGGCACCCAAGTGTGGCTCTTTCAGTCTTGCGTTGCTTCTAAACTGACAGGTCTTTGATCCAGCATGGTCTCTAGATGGACTTCATGAGAGGAAAGAGAGACAAGACCAGCTGCTAGCATGTCCTATATCTATGCCACCTTGTTCTTATTTAGTGTACTTCTTGGACAAATATGGCATCTTAGTTTAGGAGTCCACTTCCTACACATGTGCAGGCCTTCTACCTTTGTGAAAACCCTGGTAATACATGACCAATGTTCTCAAATCTTCTACCAATCAATGTTTTTGTGGCTGAGGGGCTAAAGCAAAATCTGACATTTGGCTTTTGCATGCTCCAACTTGTAGTTAAGATGTTAAGGTAGACAAGATATCAAGTTCCTTTTGTGACCAGTTCTGGTTGGTTGTGCATTGAGAAAAGCAAACAATGTTTAGGTTATCTATTAACTGAACAGTTACAGTGGAAATTTCTTCTTGACTACAATTATGTTTTATTTAATACATTGTACTGTAAGTGCCATGGAGGACAGACAGGCGGCCCAGCCAGGATGGAGACTGAGTTCTTGCCTAGTCAGGAGGCCAAAATAGAAAGACTGCAGCAGAGGAGACACAACCCAGCTGGAATGCCCTGGCTGGGATCGAACTATAATGAATGGACTGGGTGAACGTTAATACCGCATGCAGTTCAGACACCCACACGAAAGGTGGCTTTGTTCCTTGAGGCTGATCCTAATCAGGACACCCACAGGGTTGCAAGGGAATTGGAGTGCGAAAGTTCAGCCTTGTCAAGGTCCTTAGGTGCCACCAGATGGTGCTGCTGGTAGAGGACAACGCTGTTTTCCATGTGACCCAGAAGTGCTCCCGACATGCAGTGCAGTGTCACCAGACGCAATCCTGTGTCTTATTTGACACTCTTGCAGAAAGGAAGGAAGAAAGGAAATAAGGAAGGAATCAATCATATATTGTATTTTGGTATTGATCTTTTGCCGGGTGATTATTGGAAACCTGTGGTTGACCAATGAATATCTTTTCATTGAACTGAGAATTGTGTTGTGCATTACTGTGTCTGTGGTTTGGGGCTCAGTGGCACCTCTGTGTGGTTACAACATACATTATCAATAAAAAATATATGAAAGTATAAAGCAGCACACCATACACTTGTTCACAGTCTTTTGCTATATCACCACCTAGTTCAGTTTTCTTTAGTCCCAAATCGAAAGTGTGTCCACATTTCTTCTTTGCACAGGATCAATGAAATTCAGCAGAATCTATTTTATAAGAGCCCCAACCAAAGTGCTACAAGTGACGACATACTACTATATCATTGATTGTTGTGCTTAGGTAAAATTTTATTTGTTCATTGTTTTGAGACACAATAGAGTAGCAAATATCTTTGTCACCTCACATTCATTTTTTTATTTCACACTGAGCTGGCATGTTCTACCTGTGTTTGCAGGGCAATTCCCAGTAACTTCTTTTGCCCTCTCACACTCCATATGTATGCTATCAGATCAACTGGCTGTTCTAATGTAACCTATTATAATGTGGGTGTCTGCGAGTCATTGTGCCCCAAGATCAGCTGGTATCCCACACTGGCTACCATCATGCATCTATTGTTACTTTGTATCAAAAGTTGTCAGACCTCTATAACTCAGATTATTATAAATGGATTTGGAAATGAATGGATGGTGTTAGTGAAAACTTTCTGTGTCACTTTTTCGAGTTTGCCTTTCCTGTACCTTCTGTACCATTTGTTTCTAGCACTGAAGACAATAACATCATATTGCATTTTTACTTTTTAACTGTATTAATACGATGTTACCAAAGTATTTCTATCTAACTATTTTGGGATCTTTAGATTTACAAAGACATATTGTATGTTGCGGATTATACTATTTATCTCTAAGCTGATTGGTGTAAACTAATTAATTTCTTAATGGTGTTATGCAGATTATTCTGGCTTTATAAACTGAATGTTCTACCATATTTCCCAGTCTGCATAGAGAATTCATCTTTTAATATTTGGGATCCATTCGGTCTAATGCTATAGTAAAGGATATCTGCGTTTGGCTCATTACAAAGAAGATGTTTAAATGGCTGTTATTTAAGATTATTTAAAGAGAATTTCACAACAACGGATAGATTACACACTTTTATAAATTCCATTTCAGCATCTTATTGTGTTACAGTGAACCCTAGCCATGTGAGACTCAGTTTACAAATATAACCCATTGTGCAAGTAAAAGCTTGGACACATATTTTCCTTTGTGTGTAGCTCTTTGCACATATGCAGTTGAGGAATCAAAAAAATACCTTTATTTACAGAATAACTGTGTATCCAAACCTACCTAATAATACTTCACATACAATTATAGCCTTTAGCATTTTTCTCTTATGTTACCATATGTCATTAAGATGGTGTAATAATATTATGATAAAACTATGTGCTTTGAAAAAAAATATCCTTTAGAATTTACTGCAGGTTAAAAATTAAAAACGAGAAAATCTCAGAAACTGGGCGGCACGGTGGCACAGTGGTAGTGCTGTAGCCTTGTAGTTAGGAGACCTGGGTTCGCTTCCTGGGTCCTCCCTGTGTGGTCGTCTGCGTGGGTTTCCTCCAGGCGCTCTGGTTTCCTCCCACAGTCCAAAGACATGCAGGTTAGAGTGGATTGGCGATTCTAAATTGGCCCTAGTGTGTGCTTGGTGTTTGTGTGTGTCCTACGGTGGTTTGGCACCCTGCCTGGGATTGGATTCCTGCCTTGTGCCCTGTGTTGGCTGGGATTGGCTCCAGCAGACCCCCGTGACCCTGTGTTTGGATTCAACGGGTTGGAAGATGGATGGATGGAAATCTCAGAAACTGACTGGTTGTGTAGCCTGGTGGGCTCAGACAAAAGGCCATGATTTAGCCTGGAATGGAAGAAATAGGGAAAATGTATGATGCCCCTATGGGAATGTCTGGGACAGAAATGGGGTTGTGATTGGAGGACGTAGTTGTGGCCAAATAGGATTGTTATGAAGTAGGTAGCTGGCTTATCCTATTGGTCTAAGAGGTACATTAAGGAAGCTGGACAAAGATAAAGGGGTAACAAAAAAGTTTAGTCACTCACTGCCATTTCCCATACAGTGAGCAGAAGACTGCCTCTCTCAGTGGCCATACTCAAACAGGCCATGCTGGATCAGGGTCCAATGCTGGCCCAGAAACTAATCGATAAGACGGTGAGCCACCTGGTAGCCTATTTTCAGATGGTATTATTTAGCCAACACTCGAATTTATACTTTGTTTATTATTTTTCTATATTTTATCTAATTGCCTGGAGTTGCAGATGTTAAAGGAAGGGAGAAGTATTGAAATAAAACAGCAGCCAATCCTGACAGTATGGTAAAAGTATGGGATTTGAAGACATTTTGGTCAGAGCTACCTAATAAATTTTATAAAGTTGAATAGGGTCACCCTAGGACACTACTGCAACAATTGGAACAAACATATTTTATTTTATTTTATTTTATTAGACTTATTTCTGTAGATACCTTACAATTGCAGAAACACTGGCCACCATTTTCTTACATGTATTTTAAATTTGGAGTGCAGGCTTTTTTAGTTCATTCAGAGGGATGAACCTTCAGCCCTTTCACTTAAAGCCCATCATCTTAGCCACTTAGTTCTTTGTCCTAGTCTCAGTGTGCTTTTACTTCTACAGCTAAAACTGAGGTGTTTTACTCAGGTGTTTTTATTTTATGAACTGTCATTGTGTAACTTGCTTTGGCGTGTGCTGTTAATGGCGTAATATAAAGAATAATTAATTTTATGTGTTCATTGGTTTATTATCCTGTTATAGAAAGGCCATATGCTCACTGATGCACTCAAACATTAAAGACTAATACTGCGCTTAGTGTGACGTTTAATACTATTTAACTTCTCAGCCGCTGTAGGATACACCAGACACATCATCACTGTCATCTGTAGTATAATAAAACTACAAAATGCAAAATGTGCACACAGGGACTTCTATTCTGTATAATACTGCTATTTCTCCTGCTTTCTGTAAATGATTGTGAATTGTAAAGGGTCACAGGTGAAGAAGACATACTTGTCAGAAGATGAATAGTCATTTTTATATTGATTAAGTGGAAATAAATTGATTATATTTGTGTTATTGCCAATTTAGCTAGATGTACAGGGTGGTCCAGATCTAATTATGCAGATTCAGATCGTCTGGATGACTTTGATTTATGCAGGGACGATTCCAGTTCGGTGCGAAGACGATTCTTCATGTCGTCAGTTCGCACACTTCTCGATGGTCTGGGATTTTTCGGGTGATTTTCTATGTAATTAACTTAATTAGTTATAGCGTAATGAAAATTGCATAATTAGATCTGGACCACCCCATCAACCAGGAGAATGGATTGTTATAGATGGATTTTTCCTTCCATACATTTTTGTTTCTCAATGGCTTGAAGCTTTTCCTTTTTTTTCTCGAGCACTACAATACATGAGACCCACATATATAATTTTTTTTTGGTTCTGGTGTCCATATAGCCAAATATGTAAATTCATCATCATCATCAAGACACGATTTCCAGTCCATTATGGTGAAGACAAGAACTTTTTCACGCACATTTTGTCTTTTCCTAACTACACAGGCTTTGCCAGCTGCTTGATGATGGTTGATATGCAGTGGCTGAACTATTTAGTAGACTGGTGAAATCAAACTGCACTAGTATAGTGGCACGGTTAATGCTTTGTAACTATAGTGAACACTTTATTTAAAGTTAGGTCAGTTGTAAATGTCCAAAAAATAAATTTCTTTTTTTTACTCTTTTATTTGTTACATGCAATCTGCTCATTCTCTCTCTCACCTTCCATCTATTTCTAGAAATGTCTCACAAATAAATTAGCGTATTTGAATGAAATTGTATCCTAGATGTCAAAGACAACAAACAACGATAAAGGTTTGGGGTTCCGTCCCCGTATACTGTCAAGCAAAATCAGGTTAGACAGGTTGTGATACACCATACATCAGACAAATGAGGTTTGGCAGGCGGACAATTTATGAGGTGGGAACGGAAGTGAATAGATGGGATGTTGGGAAGAAATCGTGGTGGTGGATGGGAGAAATGACGTCATCAGGAGGGGACCAGAGGGAAGAAAGGAACCCTGAAGTGGCTGGTTTCTTTAGGCATCCGGGTAAAGTCACGGTGGCAGTGCTTCGTTTTTTCTGAGAAAATAAAGAAAAATAAGTTAGTACCCCGCCATTGTCCCCTGGCATGACATATTGTGGTGCACGTCAGGTCCTTAAACTGCTCCCTATGCGCTCATGTGTGACAGTATATATACATTGTATTAATGGAATCAAAAAATAAAACGTCAATGTCATATAATGCACAAGTGAGCACGATCCATGGATTAGTATTAATGATTATTTTCTGACCTTGCTCAATATTTTTTTCTTACAAAGTTGAATTTATCAGTGAGAATACCATTGACACAATGCAGCTATACAGTAAGTAGCTGATTCAATAATAAAACAGCTTAGCTATCACATAGCACACTCTAAGCACCTATATAAGGGATTGAGAAGCAAATACTATATACAGTGCTTGTGTCCCAACCTTGTGTAAGCCTCTTTGTGTTTAATTTAGCTATACAGTGATCCCTCGCTATATCGCGCTTCGACTTTCGCGGCTTCACTCCATCGCGGATTTTATATGTAAGCATATTTAAATATATATCACGGATTTTTCGCTGGTTCGCGGATTTCTGCGGACAATGGGTCTTTTAATTTATGGTACATGCTTCCTCAGTTGGTTTGCCCAGTTGATTTCATACAAGGGACGCTATTGGCGGATAGCTGAGAAGCTACCTAATCAGAGCATGTATTATGTATTAAATAAAACTCCTCAATGATATATGATATGCTTCCCACGCAGTACTTCGCATACCTAAAAGCCCGAACAGCACGTATTGATTTTTGATTGTTTGCTTTTCTCTCTCTCTCTTTCTGTCTCTCTCTCTGACATTCTCTGCTACTGACGGAGGGGGTGTGAGCAGAGGGGCTGTTCGCACACTGGCCTGGAGGATACGGACGCTCCTCTGAAAAATGCTGAAAGACTACCTTTAAATTGCTCTCTCTGACATTCTTTGCTCCTGACGCGCACTCCTTTGAACAGGAAGATATGTTTGCATTCTTTTAATTGTGAGACGGAACTGTCTTGTCATGGAGCACAGTTTAAACTTTTGAAAAGAAGACAAATGTTTGTTTGCAGTGTTTTAAAGTCCCTGTCTCTACAACCTCCTGTGTTTCTGTGCAAATCTGTGACCCAGGCGTGACAATATAAAAATAACAATATAAACGTGTGGTTTTTACTTTGTGGATTTACACCTTTCACGGGGGGTTCTGGAATGCAACCCCCGCGATCGAGGAGGGATCATTGTATAGCTAAAAGGATCTTATTAAACTTGTATGTTTATGAAAAAATAATAGAAAAAAACTAAAATGAGAGATAAGATGAGTAACCCAATCAGTCTGCTCCTTCCCCTTCCACTTCATGGTGAAGGCCTCCCACTCCAACGCTATGTACCTCATTTCTTGGTCCAGCAGTTTCTGGCCAAGTTGCATTATGGGGTGATCAGCTCCTTAGATGACTTTGCTTAACGTGGCCCCTAGGCCAGTGTATGAGGCATCAGTCTGAAAGACAAAAGAGGAACTGCCATTAAGGTCATTTTTTTCACAGAATGCAGTCTCAGTTAAGGGTATTCATGCCACCATGTTTCCTTCTGAGGTCAGTCAAAGGTAAAGCCCTTTTGGAAAACCGAGGTACAAACATCCAGTAATACCGTCTGAGCCCTAAGATGACTTATAATTGACTTATGGTTTGTGGCTAGGGTAATTTGTGAATGGCAGCAACTTTGGACCATTGCGGTTTGACTGGTCCTCCTCCCACCACGTAGCTCAAATTCTTGGCCTCTGTCAAGCCTAAAAAACTTTTTTTTGGGTTGATCTGGAGGCCATTGTCATGAATAGTAAGGAGAACAGCCAAGACGTGTTGGAGGTGTCATCATGGTTGGCAGGACTATAGGTATTATGAGGTTGTTTCAGTGTGTCTACCAGATGCTGGAACATTGCCAGGGCCCCATATACCCCAAAGGAAAAGACAGGGTACTGCTAGTGACCACTAGGAGTGCAAATGTGGCCTTTTCCTTTGCTGAATTCTTCAGGGAAATCTAAGCCTTTTGTCATGTTGAGGGTAGAAAGGTACCTGGCACAATGAATGCACTCAAGGAGATCATCCACGCTTAGCATGGGATAGGCATTGAATTGGGAGACTTGGTTAAACTAATAGTCATTACAAAAATGACAGCTCCCATTGGCTTAGGGACCAGGACAATGGGACTGGACAGGACTCCTATTGGGTATCATCTCAGCGCAGCTGCTGTCCGTCCATAGCCAGGCCCACTGGAGCTTTCAGTCATAGCTGGTCCTAGTTACCTTTGTTTTGTGCCCAGTCTCTGCCCAGTGTCACAGTGTATTGATACCAAGGGGCGACTACCACCCTCAGACGACATAGATCCCTCTGAGTGTATAGCCAGCACACTGCAGTGGGGTATTCCTGAGTCATGCTGTGGATACACCGTCATACTTTTGCTGCCAGTGTCATTGGTGGTTTGGATAGGGTGTCCATTCAAGCAAGCTGAGAAAGGAACAACAAGAGGGATAGACGCTGCCGCAAAATAATATTTGTTTCCGTGGGCTCATCCGAGTCCATTGAATGGTCCAGGGTGTGGGTATTTGGTCATGATGTTGCCTAACTCACCACAATGATAACAGTGCAGTGTGCTTGGGGAAAGATCCTTCTCCAGGGTGCAAGGTCTGATTCCCTTGGTCTGGATTCCAGTTTCTGGGCTTGGATTGTCAATGCATGCCTCTGCATTCTATAATTTCCACAAGTCCTTCAAGGTCTGTCCATGGTTGCATTCTGACAGGGCAAATGAGATGGTAAGGAAGGGTGTGGAGCACAAAATTGAGCCCATGAGCTTGCCCCATACATTGAAGGCATTGTGCTCCAGGTTGAACTTCCAGTCCTAGCAACAGTGGGCATAATAGCGGGCTAAGATCTCTCACTTCAAGCTATGGTAGTTGGAGGCAGCCCACTCCTCCATGTTGCTGTGCTTCTCCTGACAAAAAAGGTGCAATTAAACAAGCCATGCAGTAAAAAATCACCATAAACATTTCTATGTCATCTTGTGGTTTCACTGGAATGAGTAATTCAGCTGGGTCCTGGCCTGGCCCCTTCCAAAAATAGATCCCTCTGCTGCTTCATGATGGGCTTCCACTTTGGCCAGTTCAGCCTGCTGAGCCTCACTTGACTGATCTGTTCGGTCAGCTGTTGGACCATAATAGTTGCTAAATTTGCAAAAAAAAAAAAAAAATCAAGAAGCACACTTCTCAAACAGAAAATAGGCAACTGTCTCTTGTTGCCCTATACCTGCACTTTCTGGTAAGCTGAAGCTTTGAAGAAGTTACTGACAGTTTGACACTCAGGTCCAAATGTGACACCACCTACCGGGAATGTCTTCCTTTATAACATGTGGACCAGAAGGGGAGGCTTTTTTTTAGGCCCTGTTGCCCTTAAGGGGCAATTTCTTGGCACTATGTGGGAAAAAGGAGACCAGCGCTCCATCTGGTTCACAAATCTTAGTTGAGATCATTTTTATTTTTAATTTTCATTTTATACAGTTTGACCACTGGAATGTCTATTGAGTTGCTAAAGGTAAAAATTTGAGTCAATGGTAGAAATTGAATCTGACATAATTCCAAGGCCTAAACTGCTAAACTACTGTGTGCCTTATATCTATGAGTGAAATGATAAGATACTCCATTAATTTTCTGATGTGATACTCGGGGAAACTCTATTTAGTTTCAAGGTGGACGATTCAGCACCTCCATGGATTATTCCTATAAAGCTCACAATAAGGTCCTTGGCCTTCAGTAAGACAGTGGCACATCACTATATTACAATAAGTAATACTACCACTCATTTAAAAGGGAGCACAGAACAGGGACTGGCTAGACTGGAGAAAAACAGAACATTTAAGTCTGGAGAAAGGGTGTGATCATTATAGGTGAACAGTAGTGGAGAGCAAAGGGGTCAAACAGTAATACAGGATATTATCATTCACTAGAAACTGAGACAGAGTACCCAGTGGTGATGGATTTAGAGCCATTCCTCATTGGCTCTAACAATGAGGGATTTCATCTGGGAGTGCAGAGGTGAAATAGCAGCCTGTTTTGTTATAAATAAATAAAGACTTAAGTAAGTACATAACAAAAAGATAAACCTACTGATTTTAATTCTTTGCTCACATGCAATGGCAGACATTTTTGTAGATCTGTTGACTCACACTCGTGTAGCCCATTTTAGGAACCAGCAGTCTAAACTATTAAAAGAAGAGAAATGCAAAGCAAGAGAACAGTGAGCAGCACAACTCCCTAACCCTTTACAAATATATTATAACTAGAGAGCAAACCTGGAAGCTGTGACTACATTTTCAGCAGAGGATCTTTGATTATTTTTCAGGAATAGCAACACAACGGGTTGTGTCAGAACCAGCAACTGGAGATTAATCATTAAGGAGGGTGATGTACAGCAGGAGAACATCGAGCAGCTCAGATCCCAGCAGATTAGATAGATATTTATCATTCCTGCACAGACTCTTCTACTTAACCACCAATAATGGTCACCTATGTTATTCACCTTTCAGTGGCACTAATCAATAACTGTGAACAGATTTAAACATGTAAGGACTAATGAAATAGTTTTAAATAAAAATGTAGAAAATCAAAATCATTTAAAGCTTTAATTAACAAGAAGTCTCAACTTAAATGAATTAGTTAGCCATTTCTTTCACACCTGTTAATTTTATTGTTATGGTTTGTTGTGCTGCTGTCTGAATATCCTACCTACTTGTAGGATGCTCAGCTTCCCTTCACAAACACATACAGTACTTAAAACAAAAAAAAAAACAAAACAGATAATTGCTTTCTGTGTGGTGCTTGGTTTGATGTTAAATAGGTGAGCCACAGCTAATAAGTGGTCAACCTGTCACAATGTACACATTTGCTCTCCTTTACCCAGTAATAATTTGGCACCCCAGCCATTTGGTCAGACATCAGCACTCCCTAATTATCCATGTATCAATCTATAAATGTCATCTTGCTTTGTAAACTGATACCATTATTCACATTGTTGTTACTCAAGTCAGCATTTACCAAGAAATGCATCTGGCACGTGTGTTTTAATGAAGTGGATAATAGCAAAAAAAAAAAAAAACTGCTTCAAAGCTTATATACAAAAAATGTTTACCCAGAAGCTGCCTGACAAATATTCTACTAATTGTCCTCCATTTCTTTTACATTAGTGTACTTGATGAATTTTTGCATCAATTATTCTCTTTTTCTCTCCCGTTTTTTTCTGTTTGTTTAAGCACTCAGCTTTTTGTCTTTAACCGTAAGTAGAAGTTAGCTGATTAATGGGCCTACTGACAGGAGTCAGTGAAGAGGCAATAACATTACAAAATTACCCTGCAGAAAATGTTATACAGCACTCTGCAGTCCATTTAAAATAAGCTTCTTTTCTATCATAAGCTTAGTTTCAATATGAAAAATAAGACCTACAAACATTTTAGAAATAATTTTAGACAGAGTTAGGCCAATGTGGATCTTTTTTTAAGACGCAATGGTTTACAATGGTCTCCTCTTCTTCGTTACTGGGCATTTTTGAAAAATGACTTGTCGGCCAAACATCTTCAACATCTTTTTATATTTTTGACTTATGAAATGTGGATACTATGAATTATATACAGCATATTGAACATTTTTGTTTTTCAAGTATATTCTGTATGAGATATGAGGTGCATTTTAATAGCATTTTAATTCTCTGCTATGAGGGCTGCATCACTCACATTTTATTATGCTAAAGAAATACTCCCTAATGTTGGGCAGGACTGAGGTTTTCTCAGTGTTGCAGTTTATTTAACTTTATCTGACAGCGGGTGAGGTCAAAAGTTTATTCATGATCTACAGACTGCAACAGTAGTTAAGGCCTGTGCCTCCCAGTTTCAGGTGGCTGGATTTAGTGAGATATCAAGCAAAACGACACCTTTTATTCAAATTCTGAACTCCGTTATTGTTGTTGAGTTTGGATGCTCGGCCCTTCTCAGTTTGGGAGTTTTGGTTTTTCTTCTCAAATTCCATAAATAATTAGCTTAGGTTATCTTGAGATACTTAATTGATCTTATGTATCTAACGGTGTCCTAAAATACACTGACATTGTGACCAGGCTTGCTTCCTGCTTTATGACCAAGCTTCTGGAATAGACTCAGACTTCCTTCAAACCTAATAATATTAATATTTAACTGGCCTAAAGGTGCAAATCCATTTTTATAGTCTGTTGTTTTATGTATGAGAAAGACAAAATACATATGATGGATGGAAGGCTGTTCATAATACATTGTTTGACTTTATATTAAATTAGATTTTTTTATATTTTGTTGATTTATTTATTCAAAGATGACAGAAGTACATATATATAATTTATATATACGCTCTATATAAATATATATACATGCATATATAATTTATATACAGTATATATTGTGACAGAAGGTGGCGCTATACCAGTGCTTAATCAGACACAGACAGACGCAGGAGGCACTTGTTCCCACGAACCCACAACATAGTCCAAGCACAACACAATATTTTACTTTCTTTGTTTTCTTTCTTACTCTTTTGTCTCCTCCACTCCTCCTTAGCAAGCTTTGCCTTCCTCCTCCCAACTCTGACTCACCAAGTAGTCTGTGCTGGCCCCTTATATAAGTCACCCAGAAGTGCTCCAGGCGCTGGTTGCCCCACTTCCGGCTGCACTTCAGGGTATGGTGGAAGAACCGCCCACACATGCTCAGAAACAGCTGCAGCAGGGCTGTAGAGAATTCCATCTCCCATGAAGCCCCGAGGCACCACTGGGGGCTGCCAACTAGCGTCCTAGGGGAGGTACTGTTCTGGATGGGCTGGTTCCCCCTGGTCCTCCCAGCGTGGATGTGTCTTGGACAGGCAAGGGTCCCGGCCATCCGTCATTTTATATATATAAACAGGTATTACATAGTTTACTGTGAAATAATGCAAAGAGTACACGTATTTCACCCTTATTTAGGCTTATCAGGTGTACACACTCCACTGCATCCCACTGCATCGAACCTCGGATGTCAGCGTCAGAGGCGAAGCTCCTTTACATTGCACCACGGCATGTGGTTCATTTATTTGACAGCCTGGAGATTGGAGTGATTACATTCATAGCATTCGTAGTCTGAAATACAATCTGATTGTATGGGTGGTTACCAAATAAGGGCGAAACATGTGTCATACTCTTTGCATTATTTGACAGTAAACTATGTAACATTCTACGATCTACTTCTCGCAACTGAGGGGGCCCGTGGTGGATGTTTGCCGACTTGCAGACCAACCACATGCGTTACCTGGTAGGTAACCACCTATACACAGTCGACCCTTGATATACGACCGGCCTGACACGCGAACAACTTGATTTACGACCAAAATTTTTGTTTTGATTTACGACCAACATCTTGCGTTATGACCCAATGCAGTCATGTGTATCCGCTTGTACGATTGTAAACAAACAACCGAGAGCATTCGTAAGCGTCAGTCGGAGCCCAGATACATATGTTTGTGGATGTAATTTCGATCAGTGCAGTGATTTATCTACATATATATAATTCACTAAGACCATGGCAAGCAAGAAGCATAATTGCTAAGAAAGGAATAGAAGGCAACGAAAGTAAAGAAAGCGATTGTTAAGGGATGTTAGCTAGCTGGCTGGCACGGCACATGATGATGTCATCAGGCTGAGTCAGCACCGGCTTGCTTTGGAGTGTATTATTACAGCAGTTCACAACACGACCAGCTTTGAACTGAGTGCTCGACTACTGTCATAATTAACTTGAGAAACAGCGATCACAATCAAAACGAAGAAGGAAATTGTGCAGAAATATGAGAGTGGTGTTCGTGTGAACGATCTCGCTAATATGTACAGCATGTCGAAATCCACTATCTCGACAATTTTACAAAGAAAAGATTTGCATAAGGAGGCTCCTTCTAAACAATAACCACCTTCTGTTTCATTCTCCTCCTCCTCCCTTCCTGCAGCCCAAATATGTCAAATTAAATGGTGAGTACAGTATGAAATTGTTGTTTCTGGTAGGCTAGGCACTTTTTATAACTTTTTGGTTAGTACATTAGAAAAATTATTGGTGTTTTTGTAAATTATGCACATTATACAACCCTTTTGTTGCTGTGGGAGGTTTGGAGCGCATTATGGGTATTTCCATTATTTCCTATGGGAAAAATAGTCTTGACTTACAACCAACTTGAGTTACAACCAGCCCTCGCGAACGAATTAAGTTCGTAAGTCAAGGGTCCACTGTATATATATACAGGGTAACACTTTATGTACTGCAAAAAAGCATCAGTTAATCAATTACTCTTACATAATAAGACCTTAACAAAGGCTTTTTTTTTTGTGTGCATTGGCACAAGCCCATAATTTTCACAGGGTAAAAGGCCTGTCCATTTCATTGTGCACAGTTAAATGTCCCCACCATTTGGCAATGCATTGCCAACTGACTTGGTTACATGCTTTAAGGTTTGAGAATTACCTGAGACTCCTAGAGGACACCTGTGTACACACTGAGACAATAGGCTACCCCTCCGTAAAGAAAGCATTCAAGTCTTGATCCTGGGGACCAAGGACTTTAACAGGACATGAGTTTTACTGTGCTGCCTGCTTCAAAAAATGAGCTGTGTAAAAACTGCTAAATCATAAAACTGCACAAAGTCAATTTTCTCAAAGTCAGTCATCCAGAATGTCATTTGTCCTGATCAGTGGTGAGAAAACAGACTTGAGTTAAAAGAAAAAAAAAACCTTGATAGTGAATTTCATTTTTCAACTGATACACTTAATAAAATCTTCTCACTGTAGTGCAATAAATCATAAATCTTCTTTATGCAAGTATCACATATGGTTTACTCCTCTCAGCATTCCCTGTCTAAGCTCATTTATGGTACAGACTGTTCTGTACTTATTACACCATCCTAAATAAAACAGTAGTTAATACAAATACACATATGTGTATTTTTATATTACATAGGCTTGGGCCGGGCACTGTGAGGTTGGTTTGTATTATTTCTGTATTGACAGCAAAGATAGCCATCATTTATTTTCTTATTAGAAAATGACTTATTGGCTTTTAAGCAGAACCATAACTTTGCAGCAATCACATGGCGTGGAAAATAAAAAAAGAAAAAAACCTGCTTTAAGATCAACTGAATCGGCTTTCGGAATAGGCATCTGCTCCTTGTGACACTCAGCTACATAGACGGGTTAGAAAATTAATGGATGAATCCAAAGTCTCCAATCTCTGCAAATATGAAGTAGATTAAGTAACTTTGATATTCACAAAAATTGTATTTATCCTTGACAACTCAACCAATACACCTTTTTTGACCACTTTAAATATTTTACCTATCCAATATATAAACTGTTACGCATTAGTGTCTGTGGATCTCCCTCCTGACTCATTTTGGGTAATCAGTCCCACCCTAGGATGAAAGCAGCCAGGAGAAGGGCAATTGACTCTGCCCCTTCCAATCAGAGGGGTATAAAATCCAGACACCTACAAAAGGTAGTGTCTCATTCTGGAATCCCGCTCGTGAGAGAAGGAGCTCCACACCATACCTGATCTGATAAAGATTCCTTGGCTTCAGCATTTAAGTTCCATTTGTGTTTATTTCAACAATTGTTATTAAACAGGGCAACCCAGTTGGTACCCCAACATTTCCTCAGTTCAATTGGTATACCTTGCATGACCACAATTCATTATACATTATTTTTATAAAGAGAGGCCACATTCTACCTGTACTCCAGGAAAGTCTGGGATCTTTTACTTATCAATCACTTACTTATCAATCACTTTCATTGACTATTTTAACTTAATGCTTTGTCATATAGTATGTGCTGAAATCACTTCCATTCTGACAGCAACTGGATAGACCCTAACACAATGAATCCATCCATCCATCCATCCATTTTCCAACCCGCTTTATTAGTACCCTGCTGCCATCCACTTTGCTCAAATGCCCGCAAGATATCACTTAAACATAAAAATAAGTCAGACAATACACAAACACAATATAAAAAACACAACAGCTCCTTTTAATCCCACAAATCCAATACCTATTTCATATATATGACTTGAGTGACCCATTTTCTTACTGAAATTTGAATTATTGTAATCTTGATCACATCTGTATAAGGGTCTTATGCCACAGTGCCTAGTAGCTTCATCATTTTTTAATCCAGAATGGCTAACACCCAAGAAACATATAGCCCTACATGACATAAACCTAAACATTAAGCCATCAAAATTAACATATTTGTACTGTTCAGTCTCTTCCTTTAAATGTAATGGTTTATATAAAAGTAATCTGTTACTGCTGCAACCTAAGGAACTCATCATTTCACCATTAATATAAGCAAAATTTAACAAACCACAAGGGAAGGTTCCATATCTGTGTGTATCACCAAGGCGGAGCATCAGAGGCAACTCTTACTTTACCTTTGTTGCAGATGATTCTTACTTGGTAACATAAATATATTACTTATGTAAGAGGACTGTTTTTGGGCTAACTCATGGTTGCACTGGTTAGTGCAAGGTGAGTTGTCTTCATGGGCTTGCCTATTACATTATATCTCTAATGGTCATCTAAACCCAGACCAGGAAGAATATTACATTAAAACGTATGTCAAACCATCACCCATTGTTTTATCATGGGAAAGGCTTTTGGAGACACCTCACCTTAAAAGATGTTTCCCTTTTTCACAGATTTTTTTTTCCTGTAGACTCAAATTTATATGTACACCACTGTCTCAACTTTTTTTTTGTCTATTCTTTCATGAACCAACCTTTAGGAATATACAGTTCACAGTTGCAATCCATTTGCTCCCAGGCCTACTGTACAGTCCACTACCTTACCCCAGGTAACCATAGCTTTTCTATTGGGAGTGTTCTCTCTCCCTCACTCCTGACTGATCTAGCTGATGGAGCTTATGTTTTGCACGACAATAGAAACTATTGTTAAGCCTGGATGGGTATTGCCACCCTAACCCCGACACAGACAAATAGGACCCTGCAAATATATAGGTGCCCCTGGCGGTAGCCGTGGGCCCAAGGAGAGCTGAGCTTCTATGCTCATGACCTGTGGCCCCATTGGAAAACAAGGGGGCTATCCTCTGCTGGACCAGGAGAGAAACAGTCTTGAAAGTATTCTCTCCCCTGCTCCTTCCATGGTCGGGGCCTCCAGGCTGGGTAAGGGCCCCGGCCGTCTGCCACACTATACAGTGGGATGCAAAAGTTTGGGCAACGTTGTTAATAGTCATTATTTTCCTGTATAAATCATTGGTTGTTACGATAAAAAATGTCAGTTAAATATATCATATAGGAGACACACACAGTGATATTTGAGAAGTGAAATGAAGTTTATTGGATTTACAGAAAGTGTGCAATAATTGTTCAAACAAAA
>JANRMT010028174.1:124518021-124546150 GCA_026402145.1 Polypterus bichir lapradei
TCTTTGCAGAATTGTTGTAATTCAGCTTTATTTGAGGGTTTTCTAGCATGAACCGCCTTTTTAAGGTCATGCCATAGCATCTCAATTGGATTCAGGTCAGGACTTTGACTAGGCCACTCCAAAGTCTTCATGTTGTTTTTCTTCAGCCATTCAGAGGTGGATTTGCTGGTGTGTTTTGGGTCATTGTCCTGTTGCAGCACCCAAGATCGCTTCAGCTTGAGTTGACGAACAGATGGCCGGACATTCTCCTTCAGGAATTTTTGGTAGACAGTAGAATTTATGGTTCCATCTATCACAGCAAGCCTTCCAGGTCCTGAAGCAGCAAAACAACCCCAGACCATCACACTACCACCACCATATTTTACTGTTGGTATGATGTTCTTTTTCTGAAATGCTGTGTTCCTTTTACGCCAGATGTAACGGGACATTAGCCTTCCAAAAAGTTCAACTTTTGTCTCATCAGTCCACAAGGTATTTTCCCAAAAGTCTTGGCAATCATTGAGATGTTTCTTAGCAAAATTGAGACGAGCCCTAATGTTCTTTTTGCTTAACAGTAGTTTGCGTCTTGGAAATCTGCCATGCAGGCCGTTTTTGCCCAGTCTCTTTCTTATGGTGGAGTCGTCAACACTGAACTTAACTGAGGCAAGTGAGGCCTGCAGTTCTTTAGACGTTGTCCTGGGGTCTTTTGTGACCTCTCGGATGAGTCGTCTCTGCGATCTTGGGGTAATTTTGGTCGGTCGGCCACACCTGGGAAGGTTCACCACTGTGGTTTGCTGGAGTCCCAAAGCTTTAGAAATGGCTTTATAACCTTTACCAGACTGATAGATCTCAATTACTTCTGTTCTCATTTGTTCCTGAATTTCTTTGGATCTTGACATGATGTCTAGCTTTTGAGGTGCTTTTGGTCTACTTCTCTGTGTCAGGCAGCTCCTATTTAAGTGATTTCTTGATTGAAACAGGTGTGGCAGTAATCAGGCCTGGGGGTGGCTACGGAAATTGAACTCAGGTGTGATACACCACAGTTAGGTTATTTTTTAACAAGGGGGCAATTACTTTTTCACACAGGGCCATGTAGGTTTGGATTTTTTTTCTCCCTAAATAATAAAAACCATCATTTAAAAACTGCATTTTGTGTTTACTTGTGTTATATTTGACTAATGGTTACATGTGTTTGATGATCAGAAACATTTTGTGTGACAAACATGCAAAAGAATCAGAAATCAGGAAGGGGGCAAATAGTTTTTCACACCACTGTATGTGTAGAACTGTAAAGCAATTGCATAGAAATGTTTTAATGCTTCATTTTATAAAGTTGACGGACCTCTGTCCAGATCTTTTCTCACCCAATACTTCACAGGGAACTATTGATCACATTGTGGCACAGAATTGGATAAGTGCGTTAGAATATCAATGGAAGGCATTTATTTATTAAGATATCATATTCAGTCAGAGATAATTTAAATGAACATATTCCTTTGATTGAACCCTTGAAAACTGTCTAATTAGGTTGTAAGAGGCTAAGTGATGTTGAGAAGGAATTTTCACATCAAGCTGACAACAGCTTTTTGACTAAATGTGGATACTTTCTTATGTATTTCAATAATAAATGCAAGCAAAAGATGCATGTTTCCCATCCAATATCCAAAACTGCCTTGCCATCACTTTGCACAGTCACTTCCTGGAACAGAGCAAATCGGCTCATTGCTTCCAAACTCCATACATCAGCATTCACAGCTGAGGTGTCATGTCTAGTCGCTGATAATAGGGAAAACGACAGGATGTGCCCTGCTAAGCATACGCTCCAGGGGACCGGTGGGATGGTTAGATAAATTGGAAAATAATCCCTGCAAAGCTATTCCTGTAGCGCCCAGTGCCGTTTTTCTCTGGCGTCTAGCTATCACAAGAAGTTTTTCTTAGTTTTACTTTGTAACATTTAAAAAAGGGAACATTCTTTTGTGCTTTTGTCACACATCAATGTCTTTTCAATCATCAAATGAAAGCCTCACAGGCAGCCAACACAAAAAATTGAAGAAGAAGAAAAAGCTGCATTTTTTATTGATTCTGTTAATAGAATGTGACAACATAAGAAAGATCAAGATGAATGCCTGGCAGAAAATACTGAAATAAATTTGCTTGGAGCGCCTATCGTTCAGTGTTGTCTCTTTGTGACGATAGGTGTCACTGTAGGACATTGCTTGCTTGTGTGTCTGTCACAAAGTAAAGAGCTTAGAATTCAAATCAAAATCCTGACATTGCTGAGCTTTAAGCACAGCTGCTAACACCACCCCCCCCCCCAACACACACACACATTATATATACACTTTTTCAATTATTTATAAAGGTGGCCTCCTTAGGGAAACATCTCAAGATATATATATATATACAAGAGATTTTAAGTCATTCCTAAATAAATAAAAAAAATTAAATAAGTAAAAGGCAAACTGACTCTTCTTATAGAAAGTAGGGAGTGACAGTTATCTCTTTAAAGAAATGAAAGACTATCCATTAGAATTTCTTCAAGCAATAATTTGGTTTAATGGAGTACAAGTGAGGATAAACAGGTTGTTGCTAATTAATGTCACATCTGCTGTTTCTTTCCTTCTTTAATCAGAGTTCATCATCATTACACTGCATTGCAACATGATTAGTGAGTGACATGATTATGGTTTGTTAACACCTAAGAATGTTTTTGTCTGTTGCTGATTGTTAAAATAATGTTTTGAGTTATACGAAAGATTCTGACATGTGATAAGTGCCAAACCATTTCTTATTTTCATCATTTTTCGGCAGCCTTGATACCTTGTTTGTGGCCAAGTGCTGCACTAAAGGAGTTCAGCTCAGCACTGGGCAAAATTGAAGTGGGACTGAAGAGGAACTGTCCTTATGTTCACATTTTTAACAAGTACTGCGGGTGTTTTCTGAAGCTCAAATTTTCTACATAAACTGCAATGCTGCCATTTAAAGGGACTCATCAATACCTGGAGATGAATTTAAAAATCAAAAGCTAAATGGTCATACTTTGCTTGACTATTGAACATACTGTCATGTTATTACAGAAATGATTTTCCTGTCTTTTAAAAGTTGATATACGGATGAGCAAGATAATTGGATAGTTTTCCTTTTACAATCATAGCCATCTTAAGGTAATTTACATTGCCAGAATAATATAACTGGAATAATAAGACATTTGGCATACTGGAGGGTTAGAAAACTTGCTTCTCAAGAGATGAGCAGTCAACTTGTGACTCTGAGCTTTAGGCTCAGTACTGTATTTATTATAATGACATGTTTCTTGTATACCATTTGCTGGCTCAAATACAAATTTATATTAAACATATGCATTACATACCTATGAGCATTTATACTAATAACATGTTTTCAGTATAGACTGTATATGCCTCTGCAGTAGTGATAGATAAATTAAGAAAATGTAAAATAATCGTTTGGCTGCATAGTTTCTAGCAATGCCTTTTTATGGACTCAGCCACCAGGTTCATGTTTGGCACCAATTTGATAGATAGATAGATAGATAGATAGATAGATAGATAGATAGATAGATAGATAGATAGATAGATAGATAGATAGATAGATAGATAGATACTTTATTAATCCCAAGGGGAAATTTACACAACCTAGCAGCAGCATACTGATAAAAAACAATGTTAAATTAAAGAGTGAAAATGCAGGTATATCAGTCTATAATCTTGTATAGTGTTAACGTTTACCCCACTGGGTGGAATTGAAGAGTTGCATAGTGTGGGTGAGGAATGATCTCCTCAGTCTGTCAGTGGAGCAGGACAGTGACAGCAGTCTGTTGCTGAAGCTGCCCCTCTGTCTGGAGATGATCCTGTTCAGTGGATGCAGTGGATTCTTCATGATTGACAGGAGCCTGCTCAGCGCCCATCGCTCTGCCACAGATGTCAAACTGTCCAGCTCCGTGCCTACAATAGACCCTGCTTTCCTCACCAGTTTGTCCAGGTGTGAGGCACCCCTCTTCTTTATGCTGCCTCCCCAGCACACCACCGCATAGAAGAGAGCGCTCGCCACAACCATCTGATAGAACATCTGCAGCATCTTATTGCAGATGTTGAAAGACGCCAGCCTTCTAAGGAAGTATGGTAGGCTCTGACCTCTCTTGCACAGAGCATCAGTATTGGCAGTCCAATCCAATTTACCATCCAGCTGCATTCCCAGATATTTATAGGTCTGCACCCTCTGCGCACAGTCACCTCTGATGATTACGGGGTCCATGAGAGGCCTGGTCCTCCTAAAATCCTAAAATGTGCTGCCTCTTTGGGATTTAGTAACTTTCTCTTCCCATGTAAATTGTATCTGGAAGTTTAAAAACTTCTATATCCTGATGATATGTGTGTTAAATTAATTAACCCTGTTATAAGTAAGAGTGGGCATGAGTTTATGGCACCATGCAGTTGTGGCAAGCTGTGACCCTGTAATGGTTATCACATAATGGTGATGAGTGAAACAGGTAAGTTTTCATTCACACACAGTCTTACAAAAATGACTGTAAAATGTGTTTCTTGGGTGATTTCACAATTGTGAAACATGAAACTCATGAAACTCAGAAAACAGATTTTGGGGGTTTTCACGGTGTTTTGGGGGTTGAAGAACAAGAACTATCGTTCACATTTCCATATTTGCCTGTGCTCTTTTCAGCAGCGGCATAAAGCATGTAATTTGTCACACAACTGTCAAATCAATTCAATTAATGCCTCTCGTTAACATCACCACAGAGGAGTGCGGTGTGTTTTTTAAAAGATGTCACATGCTGCATATTTTCCATACCAAGAAACATCAAAACATCCCATTATGCACATTACTGTGTTATCTCCACAGGAAAACTCAGTACACGGAAAGTCACCGCTGTCAACTCTCCTCACAGCACCCACCTTATCTTAGTTGATGATTGTTGTGGTTTATTCTTTTTGACTAGAGTTTTTATTTAAACACTAATTGACAAGCAGAATTAATGCATGAAAAAACATCCTGACAGGAATTAAATGTCTTTGAGTGAACGGCACAAATTTCACCTGAAGCAAAATGTAATTTGTTTTGCAATTTTTTTTTCAAAGTGAAATACTGAGCTTCAGTGCAAATTTAATTTTGCGCAAACTCATCACTAATCTTGTTACATTTGATCGTAACAATTTGTTCTCTGTTGAAGCAACTATAGTCAGGTCCATAGGTATTTGGACAGTGACACAATTTTCATCATTTTGGCTCTCTGCGTCACCACAATGGATTTGAAATAAAGCAATTATTATGTGATTGAACTGTAGACTTTTAGCTTTAATTTAAGGGGTTTACCAAAAATATTGTATGAGCCGTTTAGGAATTTGTTTGCTTAGCCCACCAACCCAGCCCCCCTCCCCATTTCCAGGGGCTCAACAGTATTTGGATATTTTACTGACAAGCTGTTCCATAGTTAGGAGGGAGCAGTTCCCTTACTATTTCATTAACTAATAAGCAGGTAAAAGGTCTGGAATTGAATCTAAATGTGGAATTTGAATTTGCAACCTGCCACTGTGACCTCTCAATATGAGATCTAAAGAGTTATCCATGCAAGTAAACACAGTCCATAATTTGCCCAATAAAACAAAACAAACCCTTTAGAGAGATAGCAGAAACACCAGGAGTTGTCAAATCAACCATTTGGTACATACTTAAAAAGAAGGAAGGTCTGAAAAACCATATATTGACAACTGTTTTGGATAATTGTAGAATTCTGTCCTTGGTGAAGAAGAGACCCTTCACAACATTAGCCAAACCAGAAATACTCTCAGAGAGGTAGACCTATCACTGCCAAAGTCAACAATCAAGAGAAGACGACAAGAAAGTAAAGACAGAGGGTTTACCATGAGGTAAAAACCACTGGTAAAACTCAAGAATAGGAAGGAAATGTCTCTCTATTATAAAAGGAAATCCTGGGACGAGACTTTCTCGGAGATAATTTCAACTCCCGCAAAAGATAATTTCAGGTCCCACAAGATGAGACTTTTTGCCAAGAGATTGTGACAAGACCTGCCCTCCTCTCAAACATTTACAACCACGCCCATGGTCCAATCACTTATCATTTGTGTGAATGCTATTGTCAGACACAGTTCCTGCACTCTCAGCTACAAGCGGGGTCGGAAGTAAAAGACAAAGAGTAGAAGACAAAGTAGAATGTCATAAAGAGATTCGAAAATGGTGGCACAATACACATGCAGAGTAGGTTAGAGATTATGAAAGTACAAAAATTCGAAAGTCTCAAAAAACAGATAGTAACGATCGCATTAGCTCTAACAAAAGGAAATTATTACTCTGTGAAATAATGGAACAGCATTAAGAGATCAAATATATGGACATAGGTGATATGACAGAAGTATGTAGATTTTGTCGGAGACTTGTAGGTCATCTAATTCGTGTTGCCATCAGGGAAAAGTAGTGTTTCTTCCCAATGAAGAGGCCTATCCGCAAGAATTGAAAGATTTGTTTTTTGGTGAAAGTGAAATCCATATACGCGAGCAGCAGCGACACAAAGTGGCTGGTACGTAGTGCTGGCCGGGGATTTGGCAAGTGAAGCAAGCAGGGAGCAAAGCCCCCTAGATTTTTAAAAGCATATCCAGTTCTGGAACAATTTTCTTTGGACAAAGGAAAATAAGATCAATATATACAGAATGATGGAAATAGAGGAGTATGAAGAAGAGAAGAAATGGCTCATGATATGATGAATACCACATCATCTGTGAAACATAGTGGAGGCAGTGTTATGACATGATCATGCAAGGCTGCCAATGGAAGTCAATTGCTGGTGCTTATTGATGATGTGACTGCTGGCAGAAATAGCAGGATGAATTCTGAAGTGTATAGGGCTGTACTATCTGCTCAGATTTAGCTCAATGCTGCAAAACTGATAGGATGACACTTCACAGTACAGATGGACAATGAGCTAAAAATACTGAGAAAATAAGCCAAGTGCTTTTCAACACAAACCAGTGGAATATTCTTCAATGTCCAAGTTAATCAACTGACCTCAGCCCAACTGGACATGCATTTCACTTACTAAGGACAGAACAGATGGCAGAAAGTCCAACAAACAAGCAACAACTTGGGCAACAGGGCAGCTGCATTAAAGTCTTGGCAAAGTATCACTATGGTGAAAACCCAGCACTTGGGAATGGCCATGGGTTCCAGACTTCAGGTAGCTGTTGACTGTAAAGGTTTTCAACTAAATATTGAAAATGATCATTATATTTATGATTATGTTAGTTTGTCCAAATATTTTTGAGCCCTCGAAAATACGGAGACAATGTATAAAAATGTCTGTCTTTTCTAAAAAGATCATGCAATACTTTTGTTAAACCCCTTGAATTAAAGCTGAAAGTCTATATTTCAATCACTTCTTTATTGCTTTGTTTCTAATCTGTTGTGGTGGTATACAGAGCCAAAATTATGAAAATTGTGTTACTGTCCAAATACTTATGAATCTGACTGTATTTTACATTAAGACTGATTGAGTGACTTGCATTTGTTCAGTTTCTTTTATTGATTATGCCACCTGTGGTACCCATCTTGGACGGGTGGAAATCTAAATAATCAACGTAGACCTCAGTATTCATGCACCATGTAATGACTTTGTCTTTGTTATATGCCATTTGGTATAGGATTTATAAAAGCAGTTTTAATGTTTGTAATGCAGAATGATAAACACAATACATTTTATTACAAAAAAGGTTTGTGATGCCCTTTCTTCTAGAATGACAGAGACATAACAATTTGACAGTCACACAGGCACCTATCCATTTATTAAGGTGAATATTTTGCATTTTTTATGAAAGTAATTTCTGACAGTGGACACTATTAAAGGTTCACTGGCAAGCAGTTATTTAGAGTCTAATATTAGTTGCTGGCTCGATTGATGTCTACAACTCACAGTGGGAACCTGGTCAAGTCACTTAACATGAAATTGCACATAAAAAATGATATGTTGTACTAACTGTCTAATGCAACCTGACAAAAAATCATCAACCAAGTAAGCAAAACTAACATGAAATGAGGTCATATTTATCCATTTATTTTCCCTTTTACCAAGCCTGTCTTCTACTGATATAACCTTTGAGAGCACAGGTGAAAGTATGTAGGAAGGGGTTTTGACCCTCAGCTGTTCTTTTCTCTCGTCTTAAAGAAATCAAAGTAATGTGCAGAAAGCTAGACATGATCCAGTAATACTACCAGAAGATGTAATATATTAACACCATTAGAAGCAAATGATTTCATGGGATTCAATACATTTCAAAAACTCCAGGGTAAAGAACCTGTAAAGGCTGGCATGTTCAGGAGAGTGTAGGGCAAAGTAAGCATTGCATATTTTGCTAGGCTTTTCATGGCACATTAGAGGCATGTTAAGATAGCAGATTTAACAGGGGTTGCACAGACACATTTGCAGTCCCATCTGAATTCCAAAATGAATGGCTGAACTTCAGTTCTATACCAACACTTTGGTCAGCTCTGTATTTCATATTATAACAAAGGTGTACCCTTCAGACAGAAAAGTTCCCAAATGGATATTCGTTTTAGACTTGTAACTGCAAACTGAATGCTGATTGGATGTGATGGACAAAATAAGGCACCAATAAGCAGGCACTGGAACTGTAACAGGAAGTGACAAATTCCTTTAAAACTAGCTGCATTCATATCTTCTGTCTCTTTGGGGACCTGAAAGCTGACATTTCATTATCTCTTTTGGGAGGCTTGAAAAGCTGATCATCTGTACTTTCTGTGGTGCAAAATGCTTACAAACTTTCTTTGGCCTGGAAGCTCTTCTCCATAGAACATTGGAACTGCATGTCTAAAATCCACTCTGCCAATCCAAGATTTGTGCCAGTGATTGAGACCAGTCTGAAAAGACTGAGAAGCAGGAGCCCAGGCTGAGACGACTGAGAAGAACCCATTATTTGAAGAAGGGAACATCGGCAAATAAACTCTTGTGCCAGAAGAAGTAACGCTTTTCCTTATGAAGTTGCAGAGAACACAGCAAAAAGCCTAACACAGAGCTGAGGCCTATCACATCACACCACGGACAAATGACAATGTAGTAAAAAAGCAAGAGTGCACCCCAACACAAGAAGAGTCCTCGCCCTGAACACAGAGCAACATCAATAACAAGTCCACACAACATCAGGCATCATCCTTAAAGCCTTGGTATCATAAAACTGTTTATTGGCGCCAAGATAAATCAGAACTCTAAGTAGCCAGTAAACAAACAGCATTGTCTGTGTTTTTTGTTTGTCTGTCCTGTGTCTCATTGTCTACGTCAACATAAAAACTATTATCATATTTTTATAATGCTTGTGTTTACTAATAAATTTAATTATTCTATGTCTTGGAGGAAGTGTGCTTTAGTTACCTTGATATATGTCTAATAACCAGAAACCCATCCAGCAGAGAATGGTAAGGAAAATAAATTATTTAATTAATTACTGGCATTGCCAAAAGCAAAACTGATAATTAATTAACTGATTATTTAACATCAATTAAACAGTTGTTCTTCTCACACCATTACACAAATATTTCTACAGTTATATGGCATCACTGGGTGGGCCATGAAACAGAGATGCTTCACTTAGTTCCCTACAAGAGTAAATGAAAATGTCTCTTCATTGAATATACTGACTATCCTGTGGTGGTCACAACTGTAACTTCCCTCAGGTTTTAGTTATGAATTGATTACATGGTTCAAGAAATCCATTTCTTCATATATGAACCACAAGAAACATAAAAATCATAAACAGCATAATTTTTAAATTTTGCCTTCCAAGTAGAGGAACTGAAAATCTAATTTTTCCAATGAGGAACATTATGAAAAAGGCATATTAGGCTTTGCTTCTCAAGATATGAGCCTTTGTCAAGATTTTTTCAGTATGCTGGTTTTTGATAATTGAATTTTCTTTTAGTAAATCCAGCTGGCAAACCCTTCTCAGTAAGTAAGACAGAAACAGGAGACTACTGTACTTACACCATTCATGTGGCTGCTCCTACTGTAGCTTGGTTACTGCTTTCAAAATTCCAGCAACATCCTTTACTATGGCACTCTAGAAAATCACAGCTCAAAGCCACAATCGGTCTTCCTCATGACATCAGGAACTAGCACAAGTCTTATTCATCAGAGATCCTCTTAGGTTTTTTTTTCCCCAAATTGCTTTAAAAAAACTTTAGCGACATTTAGAAATCTAACCATACTAAAACGGAGAGAAACATTTTCTTTTTATTACAGCTGAAAAATGGCAATTCAATAAGCTGCAGGCAACAGCAAGCCTCGTATCGTTAGCTCAAGCTTGAAATATTGGCTAAAATTAAGTCATCCTCACTGGCTACATTTCATCCTAGATGTACTTTTTTCCTACTGTTTACAAGAGGGACTATGGTACTAGCCTGCTTTGTTACAAAAATATGTAATATTCATTTTGCTCATGAACCCTCAGGTATATAGAGATATGAGGAGAGCAGGTATATGTCCTGGTTGGCTGATACAGTCATGCACCACATATGCAGCAGTAGCCATTAATTTTATTGTCACATCATAAGAACTCAAATCAACTGAATGTTCTGCTGGACAAACTGGAGCCAAGAAATATTCATCTCATCTTGATCTATTTATAGGTATCTGATAATAACAGGGAAAGCTGGGAGGCAAATAGAGCTTGACGACTTAAGAAGTAGTGTTAGGACCCCTGTACGTTAAAATATCAAAGAACCTTCAAGGAGAGATGAAACAGCAGCTGTACCTTTCAGGCATCATCCAGCTACCTTTTTTGGAATTTGCAGAGTTTATATGTGTATTAAGACACGATCGACATTACAATTATCAGGCGCCTCTAAAAACAGGTAATCAAGATGGCAGAATGAGAAATCTATACTGTTAATAAAAAGCTTATTCTGCTCAGTGCTAATTTACAATTATTGCTTTACTGTTTTAGTTCAAACCAACACTTTTTGTCTTTCATGTTTCCTTTTCTCTTTTAAAATTTTTAAAATTTAAAGCCACCTCCTTTGGGCTATTTGGCATTCCATGTTTCTTTTGGGAGCAGATTACCTTTAATTTTTGCCCCCCCAAATACCACTGCCTATTGAGGCACACGGGTTTGTGTTACATTCTCACAGCTCCAGAAAAAGTTAAACTGCACTGTTTGTGGAGTATGTACAATGGCCTGAAGTTGCTGTTGAGTATGTTTAGTTCTCCTTTCACATCAGAAAGGTATACAACACATGGGTAATGTCAATTTTACCCTGGAAACTGGTCCAGTGTGATAGAGTGTGGGTGCAAGTATGAATGTGTTCTGTGCTGGATTGATATCCCCCTGCTACTGATTACTACAAAATGTTATTTGGACATTCTTCTGTCTTTCTCCATTCTATAATAGGATTGTGCAAGCATGGAAAATGATGGGATAGAATGTATGTTACTTGAATACTGCTGAGAATAAAGGAAGCAAAGAAGAAAGAAAGAAGTAACTAAATAAAATATATTATGAGGAACGGCAGGGATGCCCATGAGGTGGATAGGATGAGAGAAGACAGCTTCTTTAGGACAATGCCTCCCCCCCAACTGCTAGATGGCGGCCCCCCCCCCCCCCCCTCGGTTTCAGCCACAGGGCATCATGGGACTTGGAGCTCTTCAGCTCAGCCCTGTTCCATGGTGCTGCCAGGGGATACTGCAGGAACTGGGGAGCCCTACTTTGTCGGGTTCCCATCTCGTTCGAAAGTGATCCTGGGCCAATTCTTTGTGACACCGGAAGTACTTCCAAGTATTCTATAAAAGGAGCCTCAGTTCTGGTGAGTGAGTGTCGGGAGGAGGAGGAAGACAACACTTGCACGGAGGAGTGCCAAAGGTAGTGTGACAGAGAGAAAGACAAACGAGGATGAGGCATTACTGATTGCTGCATATTGAGTGCTCTACTGCTGTGCTTGTACTGAGTGTTTGGGGAGCTGGAGTGCCTCCTGTCCTCCACAATATATGGTAAGAATAATATGACTGGTTTACCCAAAATGCTGTGACAGCAGTCTCTGAGCCTTTATATAGAACTAAAACCAATGCTATTACTAGTTTCTTTAAGTACAAACTGGGAAATCGGCATATAATTTAATTGAAAAACAACCAGAATTTAAATCTGAATTACCCCGACGACCCAAGATTGCCTGCTGCTGACTGAGGTTCTCAGAGATCTTTTTGGCTGTTTAGCTGAGTTTTACATAGTGTGATTATTTTGGTCACAAATTACTCAACTGGGGATAAAACGAGTGAAAATGTTATCTGCTAAAAAAGACGTGGATAAAAATAGCAGGTTTTACCAAAAAATTTAAATTATGGCTGTTTTGAAATATGGTTCAGGAAAAATATGCAACAAGGGAATATTGTACTTATTCTAAGAAAGTAGTTCTTATACATTTTTCCAGTGATTGTTTATGATACTAAAACAGGACCATAATACAAACTATGTAACCTGCACAAAGAGGTCAGATTTAACTTTGGATGAATGCTGAAACCAAGTAAATCAGTGTTTGCTTGTAGGCTTCAAAATGCTAAATCTACATGAATATAAACGGAGTTTCTCTTATCTTCTATAATATTTTTCAGGTTAACTATGCTGCAGTTAAGCTGAACTGACATGACACAAATGTCTTATTACTATATATTCATAGCATCCTTAGCCTATTGTGAATGTGGAATTTAAATATATTCATAACAGATGGCACACAACTGTTCAAGTACCACAGCATCGTCAGCTGGTTTTTGCCTGCTGCATTTAATATACAAATAACACAATGTCTGATATATAACATAGGAGTACATGAAATGTACTGTATTTAAAAATAATTTGTCTGTGAAATGTTCCTACTGTTCATAGTAAATGTGGGCTCAGTCCTCCTTGCATTTGTTTAAACTGTTTTGCATTTACTTTGTTTTTTTTTATATATTCCTGTAGGAGCACCTTTGGCCATTTGTGAGCACAAATGCTGTTTGATTTCTTCATAATTGGCCTTATATATTGACTTCAATTGAAAATACAATGATTGCAAATATTGAATTAATATTACATCCCTCGGATTTCTCTGAATGAGGAGATATATATTATTTCTGGGCATGATCATGGTAAATTCTGAAGAAATGTTTTGAATAATTTGTTACTAAAACATTAGAAATTGTGCTACAATATGTTCATTGTGTATTTGGTGTTGTAAAACATATAATAAAGCAGGCATTCTGGGTGGTTTAAGTTTAGGAACATCTGCTGTACACCAGTGAAATAAATATTAATATAATGACAACCTGTATATTCGATGAACAAGCATTTAGGCTATGCTTTTTGGTTGCTCAATTTGTGAGGAGGAGGAGGAGTGCAGAAGGTAGTGTGACAGAGAGAAAGACAAGAGAGGACGAGGCATTACTGAGTGCTGCATATTGAGTGCTCTACAGATGTGCTTGTACTGAGTGTTTGGGGAACTGGAGTGCCCCCTGTCCTCCACAATATATAGTAAGAATAATATGACTGGTTCACCCAAAATGCTGTGACAGCAGTCTATGAGTCTTTATATAAAACTAAAATTGGTGCTATTACTTGTTATATTCTTCTTGTATCCATGTTAAATGCCACAAGTACTATATTTTTTTATCCAATCATCCATTTTCTAAACTTACTTTATTCAGAGCAGGGTTGTAGGGAAGCTGGAACAATTCGTAGACAGGGCGGCAGACCAGCATAGGGTAAACACACGCACACATACACATAGATACATACATACATACACTAGGGCTATTTTAGTGTCTTCAGTCTACTTAACATGCTTGTCTTTGTAAACTGGGGACTCTGTTGGAACGCACTCAGACACGGGGAGAACATACAAACTCCACGTAAGAAACACTCAGGATGTGAACCTTACTGTAATGCAGCAGTCCTACCACTGCACCACCATTCCGCTTATATTTTCTTCATGTTTTGAAGAATTACTGTGTTTTCATAAATATGGGGTAATATTGGAATGCTAACCTAAGATCATAAATTATTTTCATATTTGACTTTAAGCTCTGAATGTTATGATCACTCTCTAGATGTTTGAAAATAATCTTTCCTTATTAAAGTTGCTATATTTTATTTATATGGTGATAATAATTGCTCACATCATCATGATGCCTTTTTAGTATGTTTGCCATTTTGTTTGTTAGCAACAGCCTTGTGTTGTCACCATGTTATCTGATGCTGGTACAGGTCCGGATTTAAACATGGTGAGGCCTTAAACTATATAACACTTTGGAGGCCCCTTGTTCAAAAGTTATACTAGATGGACTCACAAAGGTTTGCTTTTTTATTTGACCATAATTTAAACTTTGGATTTCAGTCTTTCTCTGTGTTTTGACCGCTTGCTAGGCTGCCAGTTACAATTTTCCTGCTCCTTATTGGTGCTTTTGCCTCCTGGTCATTTGCCATTCTGAGCAAATCATAAAACTGATAGCATACTGTCAGACATGTGGGCATCAAGAGTATTTTACAGATTTGTGCTGGACAAATAAGAGGAATAAATTAAGCTGATTACTTTTGTTCTGCCTTTTTCCTTTAAAAGAAGTAGAAACATATCAGGTGTTGTATCGATTGTATTGTCACTTATTTGATTAATTCTTGTTAATGATATTTTACAGCCGCTATTACACCCTCTAGCTTGTTGCCTTTATATCCTAATGGTTTCACATCTCAGTTCATTATTGGTGGAATTCAAGGCTTTGAGCTTTTTTTCCAGAACAGGTCTGTGGAACAAAGCAGAAAAGCCACAAACTGAGGCAAAGAGAAAAACACTTTTCCATTTTTCTTTTTTGTGCTATAGACTGCACCTTTTTATATTTTGGAGTTTTTTTCCCCCACATTTCTAATCTTAGATCCTCTAACACTGGCTTGCTTATTGTTCTGAGAATGAAGAATAAAAGAACTAGTGAGGCGTCAGTTTATTTTCTCATTACATCATCTTAATCCGTTTATCCTGGTGAGTAGTGTCATAGTGACAGCTGGTCAAGCAGGTCTGTCGTGACTTTCCTGTCACCAGCTACAGATTCTAGTTCCTCTTGGGGAATTCCCAGACGGTCCCAAGCCAACTGAGATATATAATGTTTCTTGCATGCCCTGGGTCTGCCACAGGTTTTCCGGAGCAGTGACTTTATTCTGAAGCCTTCTCAAATCTATCCCTGTGATAGAGTGTCAGACCAGCAGCCCTGTGAAGAAACCTAATTTCTACTGCTTGTATTTAGGATCTCATTTTCTTCAGTCATTAGCCACAGATCATGACCATACGTGAGGACAGATATATACATGGACCGGTAAACCGAGTTTTGTCTTTAGACTCAGTTTCTGCTTCACCAAAACAGCAACTGCAGAGCAGCCACTACCACTCCAATCCTCTTGTTGATTTCACATTCCATTGCTTGTAAGCAAGTGAGATACTTCAGCTCCTCCATTATGGATAGTCGTCCCACATTTTATTTTTATTGTATTTTTATATAACAAAAATCTTGAAATTCCTTACCATTAGACATATGTTAGGCCAATATAGTTGAACACTTCACGAAACTACAGAAAAGTCACCTGTTTCATTTTTCGTTTTCTTGATTTCTCAAGAAACTACTAGCATGACAAACATTCTCCCATATTGGGGGATGGAATCAATTGTTTACATAAATATGGTTTTACTGTATTTATTGTTTTATAGACTACCCACTAATAAGCTCTTTAGTGTGTTTTCTTAGTAATGCTAGGAAGGGTATCCTCATGATGGTGATACATTCATGGAATGTAGAATTCCCAGTGGGGACTTGGTGGTCTTTTGGCCTTGGAATACCTACAGAGGTATTTTTTTCCAGCATAGCATTGAGAAGAATTTTTATTTCCTTTCCTCCCCGGCAATTGAATACACAATGGGTGGTCGGAAAATGGAGAGTACACCTTATGAGAAGGATTTAGGAGTCATAGCGGACTCTAAGTGATCAACTTCCTGACAGTGTTCAGAAGCCATTAAGAAGGCTAACAGAATGTTAGGTTATATAGCATAGTGTGTGGAGTACAAGTCCATGGAGGTTATACTCAACTTTTATAATTCACTGGTGAGGCCTCATCTTGAGTAGTGTGTGGTGTTTTGTTCTCCGGGCAACTTAAAGGACATAGCAACACTAGAAAAGGTCCAGAGAAGAGCAACTAGGCTGATTCCAGGGCTACAGGGGTTGAATTATGAGGAAAGATTAAAAGAGCTGAGCCTATACAGTTTAAGCAAAAGAAGATTAAGAGGTGACATGACTGAAGTGTTTAAAATTATGAAGGGAATTAGTACAGTGGATCGAGACTTGTATTTTAAAATGAGTTCATCAAAAACGGGGACACAGTTGGAAACTTGTTAAGGGTAAATGTTGCACAAACATTAGGAAGTTTTTCTTTACACAAAGAACGATAGACACTTGGAATAAGCTACCAAGTAGTGTGGTAGACAGTAAGACGTTAGGGACTTTCAAAACTCGACTTGATGTTTTTTTGGAAGAAATAAGTGGATAGGACTGGCAAGCTTTGTTGGGCTGAATGGCCTGTTCTCGTCTAGAGTGTTCTAATGTTCTATTTATAGGTTTCACTATTACCAGTTCTTCAGATTTTTACTTCCTTTTGTAACTCTGTTTAGTCATTATTTTTGTATATGACTTTGTGTAAGAGCAAGTCGTAAAATGTTTAATATTAATGTTAAAATGCACATAAGCGTTTGCCTAATTTCATTAGAATGTGAGCTTCTCATAGCTACATAGATGATGGATGTTTCTGTTTAATCCTATTTAAATCTGTTTAATGAAACTTCCTTTGTGCTCAGCTTTATCTAAACCCTAATAGTAGAATTTTAGTCAGTCTTTAGTTAGCGAGAAACATAAATGATTTGATTTGTTTTCATTAGGGTAACAACGGCATACAGTTCTCTGACCATTCATGTTTCACATCCGCACATTTGACATATGAACATAAGACTATATGTTATATAGAGAATGTATAAGAGGCATTCAACGAAACACAACAAGACATATTCATTGCCTGAACCCCATTAGGAAGCAGAAGCTGCAGAATTTTTGGAACCAGACAAATGCAGCTACACTTTGAGCTGCCTTCACTGATGACAATATGCTATATAAACAAATGCTATTGTTCTGATGATGTGCTGTCTTCCTGGGCCTTTGCAAATACTTTTGCTCAGTAACTTAAATTAGTACTATAAGTTCAGCTAAGTTGCTGTTTTTCTCTAATGTTTGCAGGATTTATCTTTTCATCACAAGTTTTGTGGTGTGTGTTTAGTGGAAGGATTAGGCAATTAGTGAGGGCGGTGAGATAAATGAAACCTATTTTTGATGCAGTGTGTACTCTCTGCAAAATACAAAAAAAATAGGCTTAGAAAACATTGCCTGGAAATACTGTGGTGACATGATTGAAGCACAGTGACATTTAAATTGACTGATTCTCTCTCTATCACCTGCCTGGCCTTTCATTTGCTTGATTCAACAGATAACCCTGTTTAAACTCACTGTATTCTGCATGTACAGTGCAACGAACAAAAAAGATGTAAAACTGTCACGGGTCCTCTGTCAGCAGACTCATTATTTGATAGAGAGGGACAAGAATGCTTAATGCTGTTTTAATGTTACACCATATGCACTTGGAACTCATTTCCAAAGCATATCTACAAGATAAGAAGCCTCTTGTAGGTAATAACAATGAAGTTAAAGTAAATGGATAAGTCAGCTTTAAAACTTGGGAAGTAATGTTTTGCTCTCAAAACATGAACTGGTCAAGATTTGGAGTGGTAAGGGGTTGTGCATACGCTGCCACACAATGGTGTGCTTCCTTGCCTCCCTCTTACATGCACAATGACCCTTTCTGTAAGGTCCATCCAACAATAACTAAACCATTCAATATAAATTAAGTACAGTTAGCCCTAGCAAATGGCCCCCTGGCCTTCTAGCTGAAGTAGCTTCATTAGATATGAATTTTATAAGCAGCTGTCCCCACTGTTGTAGAATAAGTTCTTTTACATGAGTGGCCCTTTTTATTGGAGCAAAATCATGCAAGGATTTCAGTAAGAGAGAGAGAGAACTACATAATGCAGTCTTAAAGGATTACTTTGAATTGTTTACAAGACATTTGAAGATGAGTTGAATTTTGAAATAGCCAGCAGAATCAGATCAGCTAGTCTCAGATTAGATTGATCCATGAAAACCTCGATAGGTGCATTTCTGTTTATTAGTCAAAAATCAGGCAAAGTTTTCCACCTCAACCATGTGATTAATCTATTGCTATAGCCAACATTTTTTTAATTCCATTATTATTGTATATAGTATCTCATGTGACAACAAAATATTTTTATAATTTAATGTGCATAGTGCCAACTGCTGTCATCTGCAGTTTCTATTTTTACTTTGATATTAATACTACTGGATATTTCACCTCATTCCATCTATTATAGCCAACTGTCCACTCCTCAATTCTCATCTTGATCATATGCTGTAGTTTGCCAAGAAATACAAACTTATACCAATTCTCACAGGAATGCTCATTAACTTTTATTACATTGCTTGCTATTTAAAGGATTGATTTTTTTTTTTCATGTCAAACATTTTATCATTATTTCAGCATTTACTTTTCACAATGTGCTGTTGCCCTGAAGCAGAATGAATGTATCTTCCACACTGACCAGGTTAGCCAGACTGCATCAAGCCTCAAAGTGATGTCAATAAGTTGTTAAAGACACAAAACATAAGACAGTCACCCCTACTAATCCCATCACTTTTGTCTTGAACTTCAGGTACGTCACATAACAGTGCCAGGTATTGCTGCAGGATTTTGGACAAAGATAAATCCTTGGCACAATGGCAACCTTCATGTAGACCAAGGGTGTCCAACTTCGGTCCTGGTGGGCTGCAGTGGCTACAGGTTTTCATTCAAACCATCTTCTTAATTAGTGAGCCATTTTGCTGCTGATTAACTTGTTTTTCCTTAGTTTTAATTGACATGACTCAGACCCCTTAGTTGTTTCTTTGTTGTTTTCCTTAATGAGCAGCCAAACAATAATGAGACACAAAACAAGCCACCACATGACCTGAAAATAATGAAAGATGAATGTTGGACTGCTCAGGTCACCAAAACATCTTGACGGTGGTCTTAGAAAAAACAGAAAATCAACAGTCTGCTGTGGCAGAATGAGAGCAGCAACAAGTCCAGATATTAAATAATGGCTTTAATTAGCAGCAAGAATCGGCTTCTCATTAAGGAACTGGTTAGAGTGAAATTGGCGGGAGTTTGACCTTCCAGTTTAGCTGGTAATCTCTTGGCACGTTTCACGTCTCATGAAGAAACAAATTAATTCAGAGGACGGAATCCTTAAAAAACAGGGCTATGAACATGAAGTGAAAAGGAGTTAATTAGCAGTGAAAATTGCTCGCTGATTAGGAAAAGGGTTAGAATGAAAACCTGCAGCTACTGCGGCCAACCAGGACCGGAGTTGGACAACCCTGATGTAGACACTGGCTAGGACTGACAGACCGAGAATTTCAGTAACAGACACTTGGGTGTTTGGTGCAAGGTTGTCAAATGAAGCACAGAAATACATTTTGCATTGACCTGCACACTTTGTAAGATCTCAGATACTGTCCACAAAGTCATTACATTTTTTTTGTTATGTTAGAGTATTTGTCAAGCAGTGTCATTACAACTTCAGCGAAAATGACATAAAACCGGGAAGATCTACTAAAGATTGGAATTCTATTCGGTGAAATATAATTTAGCAAGGAATTTCAACAAGAACGCATCCAGAATGAGATTGCATGTGCAGCAGAGTCTTTGTGGATTATGATACCGGACCAGAGACCCAGGAGGTGGCACCGAGAAAGAAAACAGACACAGGGCTGCCAGGCTGGAGTACGGACCAGGCTAAAAATGCTCCTTACAAGCCTGAACTGCCCAGCATTTACATTATTAATGCCATATCACTCAACAATAAAATGGAAGAATTGTAGCCAACCATTTCGGCACAGAAATCTGTGTGGGGCTACTCAGTCATGATAATAACTGAGACTTGGCTACATACAGGGATCCCTAATGAAGCTACTGCGCTAGCAGGCCGCACAGCACACCGTGCCAACAGGAAAAAAAAAACCTCCTGTAAGAGCAGAGGAGGGGGGCTGTGCATTTACTCTAATAATATGTGGTGCACTAATGTAACCAGCATTGCCAAATTTAAAGTACATGGCAGTAAGATGTCAACCTTTTTATGTGCCATGGGAATTCACAGTGGTTATTATTGTGGTGGTGTATATTTCACCTATATATCCACCTATATATATATTTCACCTGCATATTTCAGCTAACACCAAGACAGCATTAGACACCTTGCTAAGCAAGCTACAGACTGCTCACTCTGATAGGATTTTTCATCATAGCTGGAGACTTCACCCAAGCAAATTCGAAAACAGTCTTCCCTAAATTTTACCAACATGTGACTTGTGCTGCGAGAGGCCAAAACACATTAGACAATATTTACAGCAACATTAGGGAAGGATACTTAGTCTCCACTCTCTCCCACTCTGGCCAGTCCAACCACTTATCCATTTTTCTTACACCTGTATGCAGATCTTTTATTTGCAAAACAAAGCCAAATGTGAAAATCATCCAGACTTAGCCTGAAGGGGCTTCCATTCAACTTCAGGACTGTTTTGAGCATCAACACTGGTACCTATTTGCACAACAAGACATAGAGGAGTACACATCCACTGTCCTGTTTTATATACAGAACTGTGTAGAAAACGTTACTGTTGGCAAGCACATTTTATGTGTGGAAGAAAACCCCCCAAGGAAAACAGGAATAGTTCAATCAATTAGATTTTTATTCAGTCACAGATGAGTACCTGGATTCTATGTTGCAAGGCAAAAGAATAAAGTTCCATTTTTCGATTGGCTTTTTATAATTTCTTCATCCTCCCCCTTCCCCTTACTTAATCAAAAAGCATATCATTTACTTAAGCATTTTATTTTATTATGCTAATGGTCCATCTGTTCTTATTTTCTTGTACTTGACAGTTAGACCCAAAAGAAGGAAAGGTCATCTTTCCTGTGTCAAATAGACGTGTTCCTAAAGAAACTGGAAATATACCCTGTCTTATGACAGACGCCTGTATGAATAACCTGCCGTTATAGCAAAACGGCTTTGTCAGCTATTAACCCTAAGTAACTTGCAAGCAGTTAATTTTTCTTTCACAGATGCTTCCCAAAACAGTAAACCATGGATGATCAGAGACATCACGCTTCAGCTAAAAGAGCAAAATACAGCCTTTAGGTCTAGCAATGGTGAATTATATAGCGCTGTCAGATCCAATTTGAAGACAGTCAACAACAGTGCAACCGTCACAATGCACTGTCCCCAAATGCCTTAAGTCTTCCATCATTGTGCCTGTTCCAAGGAAGACAGTAATCCATTGACTGAATGCTTTCACCTCCAATGTAATGAAGTGCTTCAAGGAGCTAGTTCTGAGGCACATCAAATCTTCACTTCCCCCCACCTTGGACCAGCACCAACTCACCTTTCAGAGCCAACAAGTCAACAGAATATGCTATTACTACAGCTCTTCACACTGCTCTGACTCACTTGGAACACCAGGGAGTATACATGAAGGTGTTATTTGTGGACTTTATTTCCGCCTTTGACACAATCACCTCCAGCTGGATGGTGACCAAATTGCTTAACCCCGGTGTCAATCTGTACACATGTAGGTGAGTCAAAGACTTCTTAACAAACCAAACACAGACCATTAGGCTGGGGACCTACCACTCACCAACCTTGACACTCAGCACTGGAGCGCCACAGGGTTACATGCTGAGCCCTATTCTTTATTCCTTATATACCTACAATTGTGCACAAATGCACAGCAGAAATATGATAATCAAGTCTGCAGATGATTATCACTCTGATAGGATTCTATGTTGCAAGGCAGAAGAGCTCCACCTTGTATGTACATATGCATAACGAGGTACTCAATGTTGTATTGATTTTTTTGGTTTATATTAACACGTGTGTAGTTTAAAATGCTGTTTTTATTTCTATTGTATGTTCTATTAGGGCGGCACGGTGGCGCAGGGGGGATCGCTGCTGCCTCGCAGTTAGGAGGCCCGGGTTCGCTTCCTGCATGGAGTTTGTACGTTCTCCCCGTGTCTGCATGGGTTTCCTCTGGGTGCTCCGGTTTCCTCCCACAGTCCAAAGACATGCAGGTTAGGTGCATTGGCGATTCTAAACTGTCCCTAGTGTGTGCTTGGTGTGTGTGTGTGTGTGCTGTGCAGTGGACTGGCGCCCTGCCTGGGGTTTGTTTCCTGCCTTGCGCCCTGTGTTGGCTGGGATTGGCTCCAGCAGGTACCCATGACCCTATAGTTAGGATATAGCGGGTTGGATAATGGATGGATGGATGTTCTATTAACTTGCGGTGGGCTGGCGCTCTGCCCGGGGTTTGTTTCCTGCCTTGCACCCTGTGTTGGCTGGGATTGGCTCCAGCAGAGACCCATGACCCTATAGTTAGGATCTAGCGGGTTGGATAATGTTTGAATGGACGGATGGATGTTCTATTAACGGGACACACTAAAATATTGTTGTACATTTGTGCAATGAGAATAAAAGGCATTCTATTCTATGTTACTTACAGAAATTCTTAGATGATTCTGCAACTTTTGGGTGTAAGGGGGATGAAAGAGAGTATAGAGGTTATTGTTGGTACAAAGAGAATTGTCTGCATTTTAACATCAGCAAAACCAAGGAAATGGTTATAGACTCCATGAGCCACAATGTTCAGTCACTTTTTAGGAAATTGATGTTGATGTTGTGCACTCCTACAAGTACCTGGGCGTCCACGTCAATGACAGAACTGGTCTTGTAACACAGGAACTATATAAGAAAAGGCTTTTGCTCGTTTTTTCTTAGGAGGCTGTGTTCCTTTAATCATCCACGTCTTCTATAACTCTTTGATGGCCTGTGCAATTTTCTATGCTGTGGTGTTCTGGAACACTACAGGGACATTTTTTTCATACGAACAGCAAGATTGGAACAAATCCTAAACAGGGTGTGTGATAGTGCAGGTCGGCCCCACACTCCCAGTTGGTCTAGGGAGCCTCTTGAACCGAGGATGAGCCAGCAGTTGAGGATGCAACATGCAGACATAGCAAGGAGTTGGTGAAAATAGTGGCAATGCTTCCATTTGGTTTTAGTGCAGACCTGGGCCACCAGTTGCACAGACTTGTTTGATACATGGAGCCTTCCAGTGCAACTGGAGGCTTAAAGAGAGGGGGTTTGTGGAATTGTGGCCCATTTGTAATTTAAATAATTAGTTGAATGGCCAGGTTGATCTTTGTGGGTGTGCATGCTCACGCAGCTGTGGTAGGTTGGTGAGGAAATTGCACCTGCATGTGAGGGTATGGAATGTCTCAATTGCTTCATCGGCCTTTTGCGGGATACAACTGAACCACTGTGTCCACTGAGGCATATAAGGGGAGAGCTGACACAAGAAAAAAAGAAATTAAAGGAAGAAGAAAGAAAGGGAAGGGATGTTATAGAGAGGAATGAAGAGAAACAGGCAGAAGTGAGCGACAGCTTGTGCAAGATCGGAGGATGCACACAAATTGGAAGATAAGCCCCAGGAAGAAGCATGTGGCTGGTGCATAGGTTGGGGCGAGAACTATGGGATTGCTTCTGCTGAGCGACCATGTAGCACGAGTAACCATTATGCTCAGGGTGTGCTCTGACTGAGAAAAGCCAGTGATTGGCAGCAGTGGGAGGACAGTACACAATCGCCAGGAGGAGCCGGAATAAAAGGTTGTCTGTGCCTGTTGGTAAACATCCCTCTGTGCGGTGGGGCTCAATCATAATAAGACATAGAGATGTGAGTTTTAAAAGGAAGGCACCAGTGCTAAGAATTGTGAAGGACAGTTTCCTGCCTGTGTTTTTAGCCTTGTTTTAATGGATTCTTATTTATTTGTTTTTAACCTTTATTTATTTACTAATGGAGCACTGCACTGTTTGCACTTTTTTTGGATTTCAGATCAAAGCACTGGCACTATTTTCACCTACCCCTTTCTATGTTTCTATGCTGTGTCCTCATCCATTACCTAATCCTTGGTTATGTTATCAATGGTAGCGGGTTCAAGGGACTCTCTAGAGCAACTGGGAGAGTGGAGCCAACCCACCCTGTCACAGTTTGCCAGTCCATCGCAGGGCAAATGAAAACATACCAAGCATACACAAGGGCCAATATGGCATCACCAGTCCATCTAACCTGCATGTCTATGGATAGTGGAAGGAAACCAGGGCACCCAGAAGGAAACCCTTGACAATGCTTGGAGGATGTGCAAACTCCATGCATGGAGGACTCGGGACGCAAACCTTGGTCTCCTTATTGCAAGGTAGCAGCACTACCACCACATCACCATCCTGCCCATTTGCACAACTGTGAACTATGACACTCACTAAAAACAGTACTTTAGAAGTTTTAAGGTTTTCTGAGAAATGGAAAACGTAATACTGCCCCTTACAGCTTTGTTCACACTTCAAAAATTATCTGAGCTTTTTTCTGAAGCTAACACTGTGGAGGATCACAGACATTTTTGAAAAATGTGATATGCTACATATTATCTACATAAAGTTGCACTAAAACGTGCCAGCGAGCACATTACTGTATTTTCTCTACAGAAACATCTCACTACACACTACACAAGACAAACTTCTGTTACATAGCAACTGTTATATTTTAGCCAGGGTACCCCCTAGGTGAGGCTCAAATGTTGCAATTATGTCTTGTTTGTTATTTTTTATATTAACACTGAATAATTTTTTGCTATACTAGGGGGATTTGCCCCCCGCTCGCTTCGCTCGCCAACCCCCGTTTTTGTTTTTCCGGATAAACACTTTTAAGATTTTTTTTTCTTTGAATTGTTAATATTTCATTAGTTTCACTTTTATTTCAAAACTTCTGCAAAAACAATATTTGGAATCTTTTGAGTCCCAACGTGCTGAATCTTTTAAATGAGGTCAGTGAGACATGAGTTTAATGACTGTACCATAATTCAGGATAGGTTTCTCTGTTTGGAATTTCAGCACAGACAAAACAATCTACATCATCAGCAGTTAATTACTTTTTTTGCAAAGTAACCAATAAATGCATGTGAAATAAACTCCGTTTTTGAAATTCTCTTGACTTAAACGTCAAAGCCTTACAATATTTGCATACTTCAGACATATCACCTATGTCCATATATTCGATCTCTGGTCGCCTTTTCGTTATTGCTCCAAGAAATAATTTCTCTTTCTTTGTGCTAATGCAATGTTTACTTTCTTTGTTTTGACACTCATTTTTTTCTGCTTTCATTATCTCTAACCTGCTCTGCATGTGTTGGGCCCTTGTTTTTTAAGCTCTTTATGACGTTCTAGTTTGTTTTCTACTCTGTCTTTTATTTCTGACCTCGCTTTATCCTGCTTTTGTTTCAATGACACCTGGTCCTTGGTGATTACTTTCCCTTTTTCAAGAAATAATTTCCATTTGTTTGCGCTACTGCGATCTTTACTTTCCTTTTTTATACTTTCTAATTTTCCCACTTTCATATTCTATAACTTTCTCCACATGTGTATCGTGTCAACGTTTTTCTTTTCAGCCTTTCGAATTCCACTGCTTTCATAATCTCTAACCTGCTCTGCATGTGTATAGCGCCAATGTCTGGATTTGACGTGCTTTTTTTCAATTTCACTTGTTTCGGGCTGATAATTACTTTCCTTATTTTCTGAATTTGCACCTAGATTATTCTTTTTCTTTTTTTGTCTCTCCAACGCTTTTGCGTCTGTTTTCTCCACGCTGCTTGCTTCTTCGCTTAGTCGTCTACGTTTTATTTATAACATATTGTCCTTAAACGCTTTACATGCTCTGAGAGCACTGGATCTGTGTGTGCTCAAAGCCAAAACACGACTGAGTGTGTTGCTGCCCGTGCTCTTATTTGGTTGTAAGTAGGGCGTGTCTTGCAAGAATCTTATGTTCTACGTCACCGTGATATGCTCTGTGGCCAATCTCTTTAGTCTCACGGGTCTTTTAAGTGTCTTCCGTGACCTTAACATGAAGATCACGTCTCGTTGCCCTACTGTTTCTCTCCAGGATTTTTTTTTATAATAGAGAGATGTCAATGTGAACTTTGCAATATTCTTAATGTTTTGTGGGTGGTCCACCCAAGAGGCAGGTGCTCTTACCCATCACTGCAATGTACTGCCCTCAGCCCCATAAATGCTAAGGAAAACCCACAGTCCCTTATGGTTCCTTGTGCTCGTGGTATTGGTGACTTCTCTTTCAATTATTCTGTGTTTTATTCTGGATTTTTGACCATTCTTAGATTTTGTATTGCGACTGCATTTGCTAATGAGGTTGTTTATTTTGAAGACATTGCCATCTGTGCCTTTTGCTTTGTGCTTGAGTTTTTTTTTTTTTGTTTCTACAGAGCTTCTTGTAAAATTTAAACTTTTTATTAATAAAGACTCTTCATTGTTGTTTTTGTGCCACTAGGGACTTATTGTGCTTTGGAACTCTTTAGTCGTAACAGCAATTACCTTTCCCATAACAGCAACCACCTTTCCTATTTGTTGTTTCCTGCGAAAGAAGTTAAGGATATGCAAACATCATGAAACTAGTTTATTTTCTGTCTCTGATGCATCTTTAGGATTGTGATCGTCAAGCTTGTCATCATAATTGATAAAGTGTGGGTTGTACTACTAGAACATATCTAGTGGCTCAACAAAATGTTTATATGTGATTAAATTAGTTTTTTTTTACTAGCTGTCTTAATCTAAATACTAAATGACAGGTAGACACATGCAAAATTAAAGACTTTAAATGTTTTCAGACAGAAACTAAGTATCTTTCCTCTTGTGCAAATGGCATGCATATCACTTGAAGGAAAACATTGACCTTGGCTGCAAATTAATTTTCATACAAGTCGTTTTGCTCATCACTAATGTGGTTAATATTGAAGAAGATACGAAACGTTAAAAATGATTGATTGGCCTGTTCTGAAAGACCTTTCTTCTTGTATTAATGATACAAATTTCACTATTTGTTTAGTGAATTTAGCAAAATAGCAAGTTTCACTGCAATTCAATGTCACGTGCATTGTTTCACTCATTACTATAGAACTGTGGTTCTTAAGATTAGTCCTGGGAGCCACCCTTGGCTGCAGGTTTTTGTTTCAACCAGCTTCACAGTCAGTGAATCATTTTAAGTTTTGGTCAATCTCTTCATTTAGTTAGCTGACCCAGTTTTTTCTTTTCATTTTGCATTTAGAAAAGTCAGTTTTATATGCATAATAAATTAAGATATATTTCTGTTTTTTTCTGCATCTTTAAATGTTTACTTTGTTTTGTAATTTTTAATTCACTTACAGTATGTAACTCTGGTGTTTCCTTTTTTAAATTGTATCCAGATACTGACGATTATGATAAACAGAGCAGAAACCAGCGTAAACAACTCAGAATAACTTTGAAAGAAACAGCTACTTTAGCGATAGCCACTTAAGTGCTTATTAGTAAGTAACAGTCAATAACCATAGCATTATAAATAAAAAGGAAAAAGAATTAAGGTAAAAGTCCAATTAAGAGAAGAAATTGGTAGGAACAAGAACATGCAGCCACAGGGGGCTGCTGGGACTAAACTTAAGAACCACTGCCATAGAAGAGCATTTAGTCAATATTGCTTTTAACTAGCAAAAATAAATTTGGGTGTCAGTGGTTATATGGAGGCACAGTCTTTATCATTGCCGTGTCATTGCTTCACATGACTGGGTTCCATTGCTGGCCTATTAGTCTGTGAGGAGTAACATGTAATAATAATAATAATAATACATTTTATTTATATAGTATCTGTGTCTGTGAGGGTTTTCACAATTAACTCTGATATTCATTACCCCAGATGAATGGGTTCTATTGCTGTCCAGTCATTGTCTGTATGGAGTTAACACGTAATAATAATAATAATAATAATAATAATAATAATAATAATAATAATAAT
>JANRMT010028174.1:124555196-124585853 GCA_026402145.1 Polypterus bichir lapradei
TTAAGAAAAGTACAATTTTGAAAAGCAAGAACCTGCCTGTGTTAGTATGCCTTTGTAAGCATTTGCAATACAGCTCTGTAGTTGATTTGAGGTGGTTACCTGGTATAGATATAAGCTTTGATACAATATAATTTGTCTCTCATAATTTGAGGAGTAAGTCCATATTTTCTGTGGTCTTCAGATTTTTGCCATTCATTTTAAAGCTAAGACTCTGTAGTAGTCATTTACTTTACACTGTGTGTCTTTGAGACCTTGAGGTTGATGTCCACTCATAGTATTTTGTGCAAGGAGGGCCCCAAAAATGTGTCATCCCAGGGAACTGCACCCTTCTTAATCTGGCCCTGCATGTCTTATTGGTTATTTTGAAATTTGCAGGAAAAAGTGAACGGTTTGGTCAGGACTTTTTAATTCGCACACTTTTTCTTGAAATTGTTTATTTTTTCATAATGAAAAATTACATATGTCAGGTTTAACATTCATATAAGTTTTATTTAGTTAATTGTTCTGTTTGTTTATACTCTTTTCTATTGTTATTCTCAAAAGTCAGGTTGTCTTGCAGTCATTCTGCTGTCTTCATAGTGATATGTGAATAAACAGGATTATTCACCTTAAGGTAACTGTTAAGACGTCTACATTTGTACAACAATGGACTCTGTTTCTGTTTGTTACTTTCTTATAAAGCTCTTGTTAGTGCACTGTAATTGCTTTGGGCTTCTGGCACAAAGTGTTGTGGCTAGGGTGGATGCTAGATATATCCTAAGACAACAGAATTAAATTGAGTGGGAGATGGAAATTGATATTAGGAGTGAACTGAAAGGATAGTCAATAAATCAATGCCAAGGTCAAAACCAGACAGAATAAATACACAAACGGCATGGTAAATGAAACCTAAAAGTCAGATGCAAAAATTTTAAAAGCTGGCGTTCTAATGCAACAAGAAAACATTTCCCTAAAAGAAATAGCAGATATTTGCTGTCTATTTGCATTTATAGTCACATACTTGAATACCGATATGTCTCTGCCAAACTGTGGCGTTTGTTCTCTGTTTTATGTTTCTTTTTAATATATTTTTATGCCTGTACTTATCTAGCATCGCAGATTACAAAAACAATCCTAACTGGTTGAAAAATCTCACAGTAACGTAAATATGGCCCCACTCTTAGAAGCAGAAGTGAAAGCATGTCATCAGTTCTCTTAATTTAGGAAACTACTGCTAATTTAAGAGAGCTTGTGAATCCTAACTCTTTAGGAGCTTCCAGGAAAGCAGGTCGACATCAACGCGAATATCCCAGGAAATACTAAATGTTTTGGAATTGCTGGACAAAGATTAACTAATAAAAAGATATTAATTTCATAGAGATAGAATAACATTTGTAACAAATCATGTACTTAATGTGATTGCTCCATCTAATCAAAAAGTCATGCGCTGTCAGCCAAAATGAAAATGTTGTTAACGTTACATTTTTTGGCCACAGACAAAAGGCAGCTTTACAATGGTGATGCTTTAAGCTTGTCACAATGAACCATTTCTCTAATTTTGCACCAAACTCTGTATGCCCTTACAATAAGCAGATTTATACATTTCCGCAAAACTCTACATAAGGTAAAGTTAAAGCAAGCAGCCTTTGAGCAAATCAGCACACACATAAAGATCACTGTCCCAAGTGTGGATGAGCATGGATATTTCAATTCAATTCAATTCTTTATTGTAATGTGTACAAGTACAAGTACCACTTACAATGAAATGCTTGTTTACATGTGCCCCCGCAGACAGTGAACATAGACAAAAAAACACACAATAAATAAATTAGGAATAAATAGAGACAGTAGCAGAAGTATATGTGCAGGTAGCAGTGGAAGTGACACAAGGTTACAGATTGTTCATGAGTCTAATTGCAGTTGGGAAGAAACTGTTCGTGAACCAGGAAGTGCGCATCTGAATGGACTTTATTGTTTGAATCATAAACAATAATATCACAGTATCAACACATGGATGGTCCTGGATGCAAATTGTATTGCATAGCTATCATATTAACCTGAAGATATACAGCTAGATGAGTGATGACATTGACCACTAAGCTTTATATTTCATGAAATCCTGAAATATTCACATTAAGCCAGGGGAAGATTCAAGAAGGCAGGCACAGACTCTGGATAAATAAGGCCTCACAGAAGACAGTCTGGGCATCACAGAGAGGGACACAGCACATGACTCTGGAAGACAATTAGGAATACTGGAACAGTAAGGTGAAGTTCAAAAACTGCGGCAGGTTTCAGTAACTGTTAGTTTACAAGGCGTTTCCCATGGCCAGCCATAACAGTGTGTAGGTGATTCTTCTGGAAGTTCGGCTGTGGATCATTCATTGTTAAATAAACGTGCACAGGCTTCACTCTCATTTGTTGTGTGTGTCTTAGTCTTTCCATCTCTTTGCTTATTATAGTATTATTCTTGAAGTTGTTGCAAAGTGGCAACAATTTCAAGCAGCTTAACTCAATATCCTAACATATTGTGTTCCTTCTTCTTCTTCTCCTCCTACTTTGAATACTATTATTTTCACGGTGGCGCAGTGGGTAGCGCTGCTGCCTCGCAGTAAGGAGACCTGGGTTCGCTTCCCGGGTCCTCTCTGCATGGAGTTTGCATGTTCTCTCCATGTCTGCGTGGGGGTACTCCGGTTTTCTCCCAACGTCCAAAGACATGCAGGTTAGGTGCATTGGTGATTCTAAATTGTCTCTAGTGTGTGCACGCCCTGCAGTGGGCTGGTGCCCTGCCTGGGGTTTGTTTCCTGCCTTGCACCCTGTGTTGGCTGGGATTGGCTCCAGCAGACCCCCGTGACCCTGTAGTTGGGATATAGCGGGATGGATGGTGAAGCCTTATTATTAGTATTAGAAAACTAAAGAGCATCAACATGATTTCAAAGGAAACTACAAAACGTCTTCATGAGTACAATGAAGGCGTTTTAATATTACAATTTTTGGCCACATGGAAAACGAAGCTTTGTAACGGCGATGCTTTAAGTATGGCACCCCAATATGCTACCATTTCACAGCTCGGGTGGCCATAAAATTGTGATGTCATTCATTCTCAAATGTCGCGTGCTACTCTTAGCTGGGAGTGGGTTTAGGCGGTTTCATAAGTACTACTCATGTTTCTACTTGGAGGTATGGAAAATTCTTATCCTATTTAAACTTAGTGTAACTCCTAGTAATAACTGTGAGACACTTGCTAAATACAGGCATTGATCTAGTTAAAACTCCTTTTCTACAGTATGTTTGTTTCAATTATTTATTTTATGCTAACAGTGTTTCATGTATGTATTATGTTTTTATGTGTGAAACTAAGTTCTCTTATATCCCTTGAGTGTTATGGGTAGTACCCATATAGGCAGGGCTACCTTAAGGTCATCTGAGAACTCTCTCTGGCTATTTAGGTCAGAGTGGAGTAAGGTCAGGTTAGTGGTTCTTTGGAAAGTGGGAAAGGAGTTCAGTGTGAGTACTGTTTTCCTATTGGACTTTTTGATTATTTTTGCTCTGGTCTTGGATTATTCTTTCAGATTATGTACTGGGACTTGTTTGCTGTGGATTGTCTTTTGGGCATCTTATTTTGCTCTTTTGAGTATTTTTAATACATTCATTAAATAAGCATTCTTCATTTATAAATATTATTTGGTGGATTGGTCTCTGCAAGCCAGTTTTTTTTTTAATGGTTTCCTTTCCTTGTAGCGTGATCTGAGGGAGTCCCAAGTTCACAAATTCAAAAAACACATTCTGAAAACACCATCAAAAACCCTGAGTAGGAACCCAAAGGGCCGAGATGAATCTTTGTAAAATAAAAGGTTTATTTCCAAAAGGTTCCACAATGCACAAAGCTCCATAAAGCACAAGGAATTTCTTGAAAAAGCAAGGCGATCACAGCGAACGAGATCCCAATACTGTAGCCAAAAATCGTGGTCATAAAACAGAGCAGAAATTTAAAAATAATCACAGTCCCAATACAAAAATCCAAAATCGATGTCAGAAACAGTGTACAGGGTTGAATATCCAGAAAACACAAGGCAACAGCAATAGTAATAACACATGTAACTCTCCACTCCATAGCGGATTCACAATGAACCACCGGGAACTATAGGACGCCCTCCCTTAAGTAGGGTGGAGGGTCGTTCCTGGTGGTGACTGGCAGGTGGCACGGCCACTTGGTGAGTCACCCATTAAACACAAGGGTTATAACCTAGGCCATGCCCTTTTTCTAACACACACATAGAAAAATATACCTTATAAATAAAATAAACCTTAATACAAATTAAATAGCATAAAATTAAAGAAAACAAACAAGAAACGCAGCTTAGAAAATGAAACGGGGGGAAAATGTTGGCTGATACGTGTCACCTTGAAATACACCTTTTGATATTTTGGGAAATTTAAGCTTATTTTTGAGGTTTAAAACACTTTTGGGTCTGCGTAGAATGAGTCAGACCAGTGGAGCTGGGATTAAGCCCAGTGGGCTTACGCCTTTTCCCAGCAAGCAAAGGGGGCCTGTCCTCGTGGAGCCTTAGGAAGGCTTCACACCATCATTTGCTATGGTTCTGACTGCACATCAGAAAAGGTACAAGCTGAAGCGTGCTGCCATCTTTTATATGAGTCATCACATAACTTTTAGCCAAATGAACAGCAGCTTCAACACCAACTATACCAACAACATGGTTGGCACTCATTAAAAAATTCAAAATGATGATGCATAAAATCAAAATAAAAATTGGTCTTCATTAAACATGTAGAATAACATTAAATCTCAAAATAATGACACATACCCAAATTTCTACATTGTTTACAAGTTTTTTAGTTTTATTATTTTCCTTTACTCACAGGAGCTCGTTATTGTAGGCATGTGCCTATTTCCACTCTCCACAGTTCTGCGGAAGTCAAGCTGTTATGCTAGTGAACTAGCAAAAATGTTTAAAACAGTAACCAGGTGAAGAGACATAGTCAAAATCAAAAAAAAGGATAGAGAATCAAGAACTCAACTGCACTGTTACCAAAGACAAAATAGAAGACATAAAAGGCAAGTAACAATCAAAAACTAGAGAATTCAAAAGTATTTCAAAAATAAAACTAGGCTAAAAGTTGGATTTAGAATCCGTTAGCTCAGGTAGGGAAATGACTTTTCTGAGCAACTTTTAACCCCAACGAGTAATTAGACAAGGTTTCTTACTTCACAAGACATGACCCTAGGGACCCAGCAACCAGAGAACAAAATGGAGCTGGCCATGTCCACACAATATGGCTATAATAATGGTAATTATTAGTTTCTAAAACAATTTAATGTACCTCAAAACCCCCAATAACATTCTAAAGATAAGCCACTGGAGCCAAAATGGGGACAAAAGAATTATTAATAAGAAGTCCAGTTTAACAGTAGCAAGCTTCTGTGGGCTCTAGTATAAGCTGTAGACTATGTCCATGTATTTTAGGTGAAGCCAGAAGAAACTTCCTATGGCGTGACATGACTTCTCTATCTCTATATCATTAAAGCAATTTAGCCATTATTATGGCCTGATTTGACCTGGGATGTTATATATTACCAACATTCACACAGTATATCGTACAGTTTTGGGTGCAAACTAGAGCATATTACCATCATGCAATGCTCCATCCGAAGAAGACCAAAAGAGGAAAAATAAGATTGTAGATGACTAAATCTAACTCTGCTTAATTGGGCTGTTTTTTTTTTTTTTAAAGGGTCCCTCAATAATCAAACCTGCTTAACATTGTGATGGCCTTGATGGATGATGCAAATTATGACCTGAGCAATTGATTCACTCACACTGCTTCTTCCAAAGTGACAGTGAATGCCCCTGGAAAAAGCCAAACCAATTCATTTAAATGTGAGCTACTTTATATTGAAGAAGGCTTGATTGAGAGAAATGTCAGAAAAAAACACACAAAAACAAAGGCTGACATTGAAGAAATCAATAATCCATCTCGCTCTAAATATGTTTTTTAAACTGCCAACCAAAATCAAAACTGGCATTTTCATAGTAAGTGCAAAACCACACAGACTGACTAAACTGAACTGAGGTCTAAGATGTAGTGTTTTAATTATCGGAACAATGGGGAATATTCATTTTAGTAAACAAATTGATTCAGCTTAGAGTCTGCCATGGCAGGTTTTTATTTTGACCATTTTGCAGAAAAATATTCCTTAACAAGTGAAGTTAAAAAGAAGCAGCTATCTTTATTAAGCAAACCTATTAATAAATACCTGAATTCTTCTTTTAAGCGTGCTTATTAATCTGGAAAAGTAATAATTCTTTCCAGTAAATGAATTGCAATCATAAGGCTCAATTCCATTTCTCTATAAAAGCTTTTTTTTTAAATATTACCTTTTAGATTATGCAAATACTTAATCATTCCAAATGCTCATCCCCATTTTCAAAAGATTTGTCTCTATTATAAATTCTACAGCTATCATTCTGAATATTGAGACAGTGAGTGAACATGAATCCTCAGACTACTATGAAATCTCTGTGGCACTTGTACCATGTTACTCAAAACAATAAGTCTTGAAAGCAGCAAATGTTACTGTTGATTGCAGAAGAAAAATGTGTCTCTAAAATAGGTAAAGCTCTGTCCAAAGCACATTGCATATTACATTTTAGCAATAAATGTAAATTTTGCAGGTTTTGAAGGCAGGAAAGGGGGAAATTCTAAAGGAGAGGACATTGTCTATGGAAGAACACGATCTATCAGGGGATAGAAGGTTCTAAGAAATAGTCCTATACTAGTAAGGTCTGGTATAAAGAGCAGTCCACCCCTTCTGGTCTACTATACTATAAATACTATAATATATATAACTATAAATGAAGGAAACTGCATATAGCCTGACCAAAGATTGAGTAACTGACAATCGCAGATATAAAGAACACATCTCTGAAATAGTCATTAGAATTTACGTGATATGCCTTGTGTCTGAAATTTACTTATAATAGAACATTTAGAGATTGAGTCTTTATTAAAGTTTTTGTCTTTGTCGGTTTAGTCACCCCAGCAGCCACAATACACACTTTTTAGATAACATCTTACATAGATTTGAACTGGGGGGTTTGACGGTCCTTCCTTAACTTCCTATCTTTCTCATGCAAATGCCCAGTGTATTTAATATAAGGTAGACGAAAGCAGAAAAATAAACTCAGTACAATGTAAACACTTTAGTATTTCAAAGGTTGCTTCTCCTGGGAACATGTTTTTAAAAATGTGAGGAAGACTACCAGTGAAAGATTTAGCTTTGTTAAGTATCGAGACATTTCAAATGTAAGCTCCTTTTAAGTTAAAAAAATTCATCATTTCAGTATAAATTTGACGGCTTACACAACAGTATCAAGGCGTTACAAAATCCTACATTAAGACTGTGTCTATTAGTAGGAACAATAGGTGATTTGGTCCCATTCCTAAGAATAGATGCTTTCCAATAGTTAAAAATCAGTTAATTAGCTCTCTTTGGTAGTAATGTGGATGATGAGCTAGCTGCAGTTTCTTATGACACAATTTTAATCTTTGCTTCTCTGCATTTTGCCATTAAATTTAGCTGCAATTACTAGTCACAAGTGGAAACTTTATGACAAGTAAATTGAAAAAGACTAAATGACATAAAACTTTACAAATAAGTGGACCTGTTTATTCATTATGAAAGAAAGAAATATTCCTATGAGATATTAATATGAAATTGAAGAAGAAAAAAAGCTACGTTGAGTACATTTTTATCCTACTGCCTAATTAATGTAACAGCAAAAAGCAACTGAACTAAAGTAAATAGTTATTGTTAAAAAAAAAAACTAAAATGTCTACTCAATCTTCTGTTCAAGAAAACATCCATATTTTATACAGTGCCTTTCTATAGCAAATGACACACCCAAAGCGCTTTACAAATATAGTCCTGTTTTTATAAATTAAGCATAGGCAGATTCAGAAGCTGAAATGGAATCTTTGTGACTTAAAGTCCAATGTTTTGGCCGGTCAAACCGTTTTCCTGCCCATGGAAAAAAATCTGTGATAGCCTTGGTATCAATAGATGTTAAGATACCCTCAACTGACTAGATGGCCCTGCACAGACTCTATTCTAGAATGTCCAATAGGCCAATAAGCAGAAGACCCCAGGACTGTGGCTGTGTCTGACGTTGTCTTTTGACTGTTAAAATTGACTATATACGCCATACCCCCTACCACCCATCTCTCACCCCAAACCTCCATTATTTTTTTCCAGGGACACTACTGGCTAGAGTTTTTGTTTAACTTTTATCTGTTGTCAACTCACCATATTTCAACAACTTAATTATTTGACAGATATGGCTAGGTTCCATTTGTTTTAAGCAGTTTCTTGCTACTTTATTTTCCTGATGTTTAAACAAATCTTTTTCCCTATGTGTACTCATTATGTAATTACTGATTTGTAAAGTTTGTATTTGCATTTACCTGTGAACTTTCACAGTGTTCTGCACCTGCACTCAGTGAATATAGATAGATAGATAGATAGATAGACAGATAGATAGATAGATAGATAGATAGATAGATAGATAGATAGATAGATAGACAACACTTTGTTAAAACTTTACAGTAGCTCAAAAAAAAAATATTATAACAAACCACATCTCCCCAAACACACACAAGAACTTCTCATTTGGATAAGAAAGCTGCTGCCATCTTATAACAAGCTTGTAGAAGGGAGTAAGATATAGTTGTTTCTGCACAGTTGTGCCACAGCTTACATTTACCATTTGAAAAGAGCAGGTCTGGGTTGTTGTATCCACAAATGTAACATGCTAATAGAAGTTTGTACCTTTCAAATACTCCTGGCTGAAGTCACAAGCATTCTAGGATCGGGATGATTCATCATTAGAGTATTGGTTAAAGAATCATTTTTGTTGTTAAATTAATAAATATTATTAAGGATGATGTCACTTATTTCACAAGGGAAGAAACTTAGCAAAATTCTGTCACTAGTTCAAAGTATTACACATTTTAATTGTAATTGTAATGTGCTTGCTTTTCCATTGCTTATTCACATACATGCCCAGTCCCTCTCCTTCCTTTCCCATTCCATCTGATCATATCAGATGAATCCTGTCCAGCATTAAAGTAATATCTGAAATAAGAAGTGTAGGTTGATTTTCTGCAGTAAACAAAATGCCACAGTACCTGAACTTGCCATGATTCACTATGAGATAAGAAAGTTTATCCAAATTATTTAAAAGGGATGGAACATTCCTGATTATATGGAGGTTGGCAAGATCTGAAAACTTTCCGTCTTACTTTAGATCCAGATCCAAATGGAAACCCTACGCCCTTTCCATCCTCAGAAGAACTCCTTAGGCAATAGAGATCGCCTAATATATCCCACTTAGAGTTTATGTTCTCAGATGTTGTAGACATAGTGTATCTTTCGGATCCTCTATGCTCTCTCAAGTTCACAACTTGTCCAAAAGGCAGCTAAGAAGACCAGACGCTCTTGCTGGCAATGACAGCAGCAGATCTTCAATTTTAAAATCCATTTAAAATAGTATAGTGACAAGCCAGACATGTGAATTGGCATTTCCTAGTATGGTTTTCTTAATGTCGTCTCCTACCAAACAACTAATCACTTCAAACTGATAATCAGTGGAAAACAAGCCCTTTTGTGCTACTGAAACAAGCATTTTAAATAAAAGCACAATAAAATGTTTTAAATATTTTGTTGCTCAACAGTGAAAAAGACAATGTATACCCTGTGTAAAACAGGAAACGTTACATTAGAAGTGTAATGTACTTTGAAGAGTGGACTCTGCTAACTTTCATCCCTTCATGTTGGAGGAAATGTTAAAGATTCTTAAAGATTTGAGCCAAGAACCTATGCTGGCATTCTTTGAGTTGTATTCCATCCATCTATTTTCAAACCTATTTGAACCCGCTCAGGATTGTGGGAGCCAGATCCAATCCCAGCAGTACCAAACACATGGGTTACCAGTTTCGCTGTGCAAACTCTACACACTCAATGTCCAAATTGAGAGTCAAACCTAGTATAATGGAGCTTTGAGACCCCCACTTATCAATCGCTACACTACTGGGAGGTGTAATAATCCATGCGTTATCATGACAAACAAACTGTAAAGTACAGGATGCTAGAATCAGTAGTTACAGTTGTTTTTAAACACAGTGTTCTCTGCAGTGTCTGTGCAGAGAATTTTAAATATAATGATTTATGCTACTGCGGGCGGCATGGTGGCGCAGTGGTAGCGCTGCTGCCTCGCAGTTAGGAGACCCGGGTTGAGTTTGCATGTTCTCCCCGTGTCTGCGTGGGTTTCCTCCGGGCGCTCCGGTTTCCTCCCACAGTCCAAAGACATGCAGGTTAGGTGGATTGGTGATTCTAAATTGGCCGTAGTGTGTGCTTGGTGTGTGGGTGTGTTTGTGTGTGTCCTGCGGTGGGTTGGCACCCTGCCCGGGATTGGTTCCTGCCTTGTGCCCTGTGTTGGCTGGGATTGGCTCCAGCAGACCCCCGTGACCCTGTGTTCGGATTCATGGATGGATGGATGGATGATTTATGCTACTACCTTACAACTCCAAATCCAAATTTACAAAATTGTCCCACGTCTATGTAAGTGTTTTCTGGGGGAGATGTCAGGTTAGGTTAATTGGTGCAGCCTCACAATGGACCACATTTAGGCTTCATCCTTGCCATTGCCCTCTGCTGCCAGTATAGGTGTCATTCTTTTTATTTCTTTGATAACTTTGAAGTAAAGTAAAAGTTTTTGTTGTTGTTGAAATGTGTACTTTCCTACTTTGCTGTAAGTCCACTTCTGAGGCTTTTGATATAATTCAGAATAAGAAGCGCATATTAAATTGAGTTTTACATAATATTAAGAATCAGAGTTCTAATTAGAGGAATTGAAGTCCTCTGACAGCACTGTTAATAAAATCTGTCAAACTATCTACTAACATTTGGAAACCTAACGCAGAGAAATACTAAAAGAACGTGTAGGCGTGCATCACTTAATAATGGAATGTCAAGCAATTAATTGAATTCAGGTAATGACATACATTCTAAACAGACAAGTATTGCAACATCAAACTGAAAAATAGTCAAAACATCATCACAGTTAATTTTAATGTACATACTCTGACAGGACATACCTGATCATGATAAGGTCACTGCTGTGCTTATAGGCTAGGGTTATTTAGTGGTTAGGTCACTGACTATCAAGGAGACTGTAGGGAAGCATTTTGAAGATGGCTGGGGTCATGGTTTAAGAATGCATTATAGAGGGAGTGTTTTGCTGCATGGTGCTTCAACAAAGTAGAATTGACCCTCTCATGATCAAGAGATTAAGTTAAAGGGGAAAACAACATTCCTAGTTTTGGGTTTATTTTAGTTTGCTTCAGTGTAAGTAACCCCACATGACTAGGTTGAAGTCACTTGTCCACACTGGCACACCTCCCTTAAGGATGAAACTGAAGAAGGGATGTTAAGAGACCAGTCCTACAAACTTTAAATTTTTCTAAAATGTTTAACTATTTTTTTCATCATTCCTCTATGCTATGCTCAATGAAATTCCGGCAATGCCTGTTATTAAATTGACAGTTAACTGAAAGTAGTGGCCTGTTAGTGTTAGGGTTAAAGTCCTCCACATTTGCTATGGCCTGAACAAGACAGCCTGCTGTACTTTTTTTCTGGTGTTTGAGCCAATTGTGTAAACAACTACTGACCACACCTTGAATTTCCATTTCTTTTAGTTTGAATTCCCAGTGCTTTCAGGTTAAAAATGCTGATAAAGGTCCCAAAAATCCAGCTTACACACAAAGTGAAAGCAGTAATTAAAGAGGAAACTGAGAAGCAGAGGATATCTAAATATGCCCAAATATCCAGCATTCACCTTAACTCCTTACACAGGAAAGTGAAATTAAAAAAATGCTGTCCTGTAAAAAATATTTGTGGGACTTGAAAAATGTCTAAATCCAAAGGAGATAAAAGAATAATCCAATAACTGATTGTACAGTATGTCTGCTGGATTGTTTTTTGAATTCTACAGTTGTGCATAAACAAAGAGACTGCTAACCCGGCAGTTAACATTACATGAAGATTCCAAGATTCAAAAACTAAGTGCTGCCCATTGAGTTCTTGTATTGTGGCCACTGTTTGTGAAAGCCTTACAACTCAAGTATGCATTTGTAAGATGGTTTGTTTTTCTAATGCGCTAGGCAAAATTTTTTCTCTGTAAATGTCGATTGCTCTTGCTACATGAAATTCAGACTTCTTCCACATCCACAATATGGGTTGTTATTGAAAATGTTAAAAAAATGATATATGAGACACTGTAATACTTTGCATGCTTTGCGCATATGGAGCTCGAGTGAATTCTCTGCATTGCTGCTTTCCACTCCTTTTCTGATATATTAATTGAGAGATCTTTTTCCTAGTGTCCTCTTGGATCTTTGAAAGGGAGGGATTGGAAAATGATTTTATATATTGTAGAGATGGTGTCTAAGTCCTTGAGATTGAGCAATATTTTTTCCAGCATAGATGAGGGTGCAAGATGAGGAAAATCTGGAAGGTTCTGTTTAACAAAGTTCCTGATTTGAAGATAGTGAAAGAAATGTGTAGCTGGAATGTTAAATTTGGAATGTAATTGTTCATAGGATGCAAAGACATTGTCTATATAAAGATCTCTAAGCAAGTTAATTCCAAATTTTTTCCAGATATTAAAAACTGCGTATGTTTGCGAAGGTTGAAAGAGGTGGTTCTCTTGCAGGGGTGCCACAGATAGAAGCTTCTCCGTCTTAAAATGCTTTCTACATTGGTTCCAGATACTAAGTGAGTGGAGCACAATTGGGTTATTAGTATATTGCCGATAATGTGTGTTTATTGGAGCACAGAGCAAGGAATACAAAGAAGTACTGCAGGCTTTTACTTCTATTGCAGACCAAGCTTGTGTATGTTCTTCTATTTGTGTCCAGGTTCTTATCGCCTGTATATTTGCTGCCCAGTAATAAAACTGGAAGTTAGGTGGAGCCAAGCCGCCTTCTGCCTTTTGTCTTTGTAGGGTGGCTCTTTTGATGAGTGGATGTTTTGAATTCCAAATAAATGAGGTTATTGTTGAATCTAATTGCCTAAAGAATGATTTATTAATGTATATTAGAATGTTTTGAAATAAAAAAGGAGCTTGGGAAGAATATTCATCTTAACAGTGTTAATTCTTCCAGCTAGTGTGAGATGAAGGGTTGACCATCTACGCAAGTCTTGTTTAATTTTTTCCATGCAGATGGGAAATTTTGTTGATATAGAGCTTTATGTTTACTTGTGATGTTTAGCCCTAGGTATTTAAACTGTTCTGCAATGATAAAAGGTAGGGCATCTAATCTAATATTATATGCTTGAGAATTCACTGGAAAGAGTACACCTTTATTCAGATTAATTCTGAGACCAGAGATCTTTTGAAATTCTGTGAGTGCTACTAAGAATGCAGGCACAGAATTTTCTGGGTCCAATATATACAGTAGCATATCATCTACATATAATGAAATTTTCTGTTCCAGTCCTTCTCTGCTAATCCCCTTTATCTGATCGGTATTTCGACAATGTATTGCCAGTGGTTCAATGGCAATTGCAAACAGCAGCGGTGACAAGGGGCATCCTTGTCTAGTACCACGTTCTAGTTTAAAGTAGTCTGAGCAAATGTTGTTGATGCAAACTGAAGCTTCTGAGTTAGTATACAGTAATTTAATCCATGCACAAATGTTCGGGCCAAACCCAAACTTCTCCAATGTAGTAAAAAGGTATTTCCATTCAATCATGTCGAATGCTTTTTCTGCATCCAATGATAATAATATTTCTGGGATGTTTGATTTAGTTGGTGAGTATAATACATTAAACAGGCGTCGAAGATTTGAAGATAAGTGTCGGCCCCTAATAAATCCAGTTTGGTCTTGTGATATTACCGAGGGGAGCACTTTCTCCATCCTTCTAGCTATGATTTTAGAGAGTATTTTAACGTCATTATTCAGAAGTGAAATTGGTCTGTATGATGCACATTGTAACAAGTCCTTATTTTGTTTTGGAAAAACGAGAATTAGATTTGTTTTATAAAATTTGGTCTTTAATGCTGAATTTAGCTAAGTGCTAAGGAGTAGTTCTAATGACCAGCCTATAGATACTGTATACTGTAAATTAAATGTGAATTGACAATAAGAGAGTAAGTATTTGTGTAGCTACAAAGCAAAAGTGTGAAACAGGAGTCGCTTGATCCTATGACAGATTGCTGACTGCTGATGAGTAAAGGAAAGGGTAAAGTTTTCAAATGGTGCAAACATACACATATTTGAAAACATATTTTCAGGATTCTGTGTGATAGAGCCTACCCCTGCAACACAAGAAATAATGTCTTTGGGACTATGAGAGGATATTTAAAGCTTAGGCTGACTGTTTTTAAATGTTTTTTTATGAAAATTGGTGAATGCTGCTGCATATAAATGATAAAAAAGTTAGAAAGAGAAAACATATTAAAAAAAAACAAACTATTATACAAGAAAATGTCAGGTCAACAATAACATTCTCACTTCAAAAGGAATTAATGATGGTTGGTCATTGTAGTATGTTTAATTGTAAATATGAACTGAAGTAGTCAAACTCAGGAGAATGTTACTTACATACTTTGCTGGAAAATACTGTGCACTGTAACCCTAATAAGTCCTTTCATCTGTCTCTTTTTCTAATACTGAGATATAATTATAAAATGTCAGAAGACGGTGCTAAGAACTAATAAAATACCTTTAACAAAAAAAAAAGCAGAAAATAAAGTTATGATGTCCAGAACATCAGGGATGCATGGCAATGTATGGCTTTTAGAGATAAAAACAGTGCACTCTGGGGATACACATGACCACTGTGATCTGTGGCTACCCAGTGTTCAATGTGGAGGCTACCACAATGCTTGTTAACAGGCAGGTGTAATTGGCTTAGCTGTCCCACATCAGCACTCCACAGGTCATAATTAGAGCACCACATCCACAAGAGTATAAATGGAGCCTGGAGAGAAAGGGAAAAAAATCATGGGTGAGAAATCAAGGAAATTGGGTGAAGAGAAAAAAAAGAGCAAAATCACGTGAGGGTCAAGTGAAAAGAGAAGGTGACAAATGGTCAGGAGAAAACCCTACAGTGGAGCTACATGAGAGACCCTCCAGGGATGTACCAGATCACTCCTTCTGCCATGTGGAGAGCAGGAGCAATCCAGGATCCTAAGGATCCCACAGAAATTGATAATGGCAATAGGGAAGATGGAGCATGGCTCAGCATGTCCCGGTGGGGACCGTAATGGGAGTTATAGTTAGATTTCTAGGTACTCAGTAGGTGTAGGGATGGCATAAGCACAATGCATCCTGGTGGATGCAGAGGGATGGTAGCCAAGATTGGAGCACCAGGGTCTCAGCCCTGTTAAGCATACCAGTGCTATGGATGAGTACGGTGAGATGAAAGTAAGGGAGATAAACCTGGCAAGGAATTTTAATGGTGATTTTTCTTTTGTTTTATTGCTTATTTATTGAGTTCCTTTATTATTTTTTAACTTCCTCGCTATGCACTGGATTTTACGGATTATTTATTCAAAAAGATTTTGCACTATATTTTGGACGTTTTGTTGTAAAACGGTATGATGCACTCTGCACCAACCCTTGTTGTTTCTGTATCCTCATTTACCCTAGCCCATCTCGACCTATGAATTTTGATGACCTGGATTTAAGGAGAAGATGCCAGCTGCGGGTAACCCAGGCATCACAGCTCCTGACATTCCTGACATTGGTATAAAGAGATAAGCCAGACCAAAAGGATAGAGAGACATCATTTCAACTGTTTAGCCTTCATCAGGCTGAAACTCTTTTTTTGATTTTTTTTTTAGGATGAAAATAATCTTTATTTTCTTTTTTTTATGTGTAGCCACAATATGGATAAGGTTGGAGTCTGGTTTAAATGCCAGTCAGGTGACAGCATGGGGGGGAAACATACCGATATTTCAAGAACACGTGGGATGTATAATGTAACTCCTCTGACAGAACCTTCAGAAGTACATCTCCTTTATCTCAGAGGGAGATCAGAGACCTGGAGTCTGACTAGAAACTTTTCAAGGTCTAAGTAGTAAAGGAAGCTGCAGGAGCTGTAGCCAAAAGGTGGTTGGTGCCTGTCAGGTTGGCAGCCATAGAATCTGCTGCTCTACATAATAAGATGAGGTAATCCATCGAGTTAAAGAAAGAGAACTTTTGTGCAATGTTTTCAGGAGTGTCTCTGGCTTAGTGGCTGATGTGAAGGACTATCTTTCATTATTTCAGATAATTTGTTTCCACATTTTATTTTATTCAATTTATTTTCTTGTATTCTTTAAATTCTTCTAGTTATTTCTTAAGGATGCTCTTTTTATATCAGTGTTGCACTGTTTTTTGAGACGGTTCCCTTTGCATTGCTGTCATTCAACCTTTGTCAATTGGTGCTATAAAAGACACCATCCTGTTTAAGACTGAGTAGTTGCAGGTGCTCCTTGTTTTAAGTTAAAATAAAAGTAAGATTTAAGAATTTTGAGTCCCCCCACTATTGCACTCACAAATATGATATCCTGTTTTGTCCCTTAAATGTTTGTCCAACTGTTTGACCCCCTCTTGTTGTGTTAGATTTCATTTTTAGTTTAGAAATTACAACCTCTCCTATTCAGTAAAGCAAAACCATTGACAAATATTTTAAGGGAAGGATGTTCTTGGTCCTCCTTGCGTGGAGTTTGCATGTTCTCCCCGTGTCTGCGTGGGTTTCCTCCGGGCGCTCCGGTTTCCTCCCACAGTCCAAAGACATGCAGGTTAGGTGGATTGGTGATTCTAAATTGGCCGTAGTGTGTGCTTGGTGTGTGGGTGTGTTTGTGTGTGTCCTGCGGTGGGTTGGCACCCTGCCCAGGATTGGTTCCTGCCTTGTGCCCTGTGTTGGCTGGGATTGGCTCCAGCAGACCCCCGTGACCCTGTTCGGATTCAGCGGGTTGGATAATGGATGGATGGATGGATGGATGTTCTTGGTGGTCCCTCTGTGCTGGGTTGTGTAACAGCAGGATGTTTTTGAAGGTTAAATTTAAGTGTTTCAGGTTTTTACTTATCCCTCTAGTTAACCAGTGCCAGCATGCATGTGCACTTGTTTTAATGAGGTGATTATTTGTTTAGCGGTGTGGCAAGTGCACAACGTCAGCTGGGGTTGGACGTACGTGATAAATAGAAAAGGGGCAAATAAAAAAGAGCAAAAGAAGGAATCAGGAAGTCAAGAAGAAAGCAAGTGAGCATGAGCTTGAGAGAATGAGATTGGGGTAGAGTGATGGAAACTCTATGCAGGTTTATGACAGATACGAGAAATAGAGAGAAGGAGAGGGAGGAGTGTGCTCCATCTAGGTGGAGAGGCTTAGATCTGCTGATCAAATACTAAATAGCAGTGACAGCAGAAGGTGTCTGCAAATGGTTAAAGGAACGTTCTGGTGGGAAGCATGTTTAAGTGGAGCTGGTGTGTGCGACCTGAACTGTGTGTGACACTCTGGGCCAATATCTATGCTTCCAAGGAGACTAAAAGTTTTCTTTGTTTTAATATTAATACAGTGAGTTGTGCTAGGGTGTTGTACCATGTTAGCCATTATGGATGTAGTGAGAAGTTAAGCAAAATGACACCTTTTATTGGCTAACTAAAAAGATTACAACATGAAAGCTTTCGAGGCAACTCAGACCCTTTCTTCAGGCAAGATGTACAGGGGCCTGAGTTGCCTCGAAAGCTTTCATGTTGTAATCTTTTTAGTTAGCCAATAAAAGGTGTCATTTTGCTTGACTTCTCATTTAGATGCAGTGAGTTTTAATGTATATCTTCAAAAGTGACTGCTTTTATTTGCCTCTCATGCTATTAATGGAGAAATTTTTACTTATCCAAAGACACAAGTTTTTATGAAGCACTGTAGACACTTTGAAGCTATGCTGTGGTTTGAAATAAACATTTTTTGCACCCTTAATCTTGTTGATCGCCTCACTTGTTACTGGTCCATCCTCTGTCAATGAACTACTAGATTGGGGAAGAGTTTTTTGAAGCAGCAAAGAACGAATTTTTGTTTTTTGGTATTTCATTTACTGATTCAGGAAGGTGAAGAAGAAGAAGATTAGCTTGCTGAGAGAAGGTTATTTAGCCTAGCATTGCTGATCAATCCCAATTTGACTACTAAAGCTTAGCAAAGTATTATCAAGTTAAGATTTGAAGGTCCTCAAAGTTGTACTATTGTACTTGGTAAGTGCACATCCATGGATCTACTGTTATCTTTGAAGAAATTTGTATTATTTTGGTAAAATTTAGCCATAACCAGCTTCCCCGTGTGCTTCTGTGTACTAATAGAAGAACTCATTTCAAAGTAACTACTGGCATTGGACCTCTGTCTCTAATTTTTATACATTTTTTCATGTCACCTCTTAATGCCTTTTTTTAATATGACAAGGTAACCAGCAGTCCTGGAAATAACCTAGTCACTTTATTGTAGATGGTATCTAGAGCTGTTATATTGTTGTTTTACTGTAATATGGAGACCAAATCTCCATATTACAGTCCAGTCCAGATGAGATGGCATAAACTTTTAGTGAGCGGTTTAGTAGTACTATAGTAGTACCAGTATACTTACTCATATCAAACATCCCAGTGTGTTATTATTTCTAATAATTTACATAATATGTATGAAACTTTACATTAATTTACATTAAACTTTATTCGCCAAATATCAGTCTAAGTCTAAATTGCGTTCAGGACCATGTGTATTGGTTTTGTATATCCTAGCCCAGTGATTCTCAGACTTACTTCTGGGAACAATCATGTGGCTGTAGGTTTTGTGCCAATCAGTTTTTGTTGTTTTGCTATTATTTTGCCTTTTTTCCTGTGTAGTCCATCCATCCATTTTCCAACCCGCTGAATCCGAACACAGGGCCACGTGGGTCGGCTGGAGCCAGTCCCAGCCAACACAGAGCATAAGGCAGGAACCAAACCTGGGCAGGGCACCAACCCACCACAGGACACACACACACACACACACACACCAAGCACATACTAGGGCCAATTCGCCAATCTACCTAACCTGCATGTCTTTGGACTGTGGGAGGAAACCCACGCAGGCACGGGGAGAACATGCAAACTCCACGCAGGGAGGACCCGGGAAGTGAACCCAGGTCTCCTTACTGCGAGACAGCAGCGCTACCACTGCATCACCGTGCCGCCTTTCCTGTGTAGTTTGCCCCCTAAATTGTATCCTAATAATGACAGTTAATATTGAGCAGACACCTAGGCCAAATGACACTCAATGCTGAAATGCTGTAATTTCTTCAGTGCCAGAACCACTAATGTTCTCATTAGTAAATAATGGATTAAATAATTTGTTAAAAAAGGATGGATGGATAAAATAATCATAAAACCTCGTAAAGCGGACTTAAAGTAACCATGATTATATAAATCTCAAAAACCAAGATAAAACTAAACAGAACAAAAAAAAACAACAAAAAAGCACTAAATTATTCTCGGATAATCTACATAAATGCTTGGTACATTCTGATTCTAATAAAAATGATCCAAACTTAGTTCTGTAACTTCTACATTGACCCAGCAACACAGAAACTGGGAAATAACAGCTTGCTTAATTAGGGTAGGAGTCTAATTAAAAAATAGGATTGTTGGAACAAAAACCTGCTGCCACATGAGATCTCTGGACGAGTTTAAGAACAATGGCTCTGGGGCAGGATTTTTCAGGTTTGGTCCTGGAGCCCCCCAGTGGGCTGCAGGTTTTCACCCAAACCAAATTCTTCTTTTAATTAGTCTATTAATTGAACATGATGTCATTTCCCAGTTTCTATTTTTGTTGTGTTACTCTAGAAATTAGACTGATTATGCTAAATGGTTACTAGTTGAAACAAGCATTTATGTGTAATAAATGGGGATAAATTTGTTCTTTTTAGGTTGTTGTATAATATTTAGATTTTTATGAATGTTCAGGTTATTGAAGCCATTATTTGCAAAATAAGTACTCAAGTGCTAATACTGAAGTAGTTGTGGTACATTAGCATTCAATATAATTTCCATCCATATCCTCTCTACTGATCCTACCTGGACGCGTAGAAGTCACACAGACAGCAACTGGATGGACAATCAAACCTACTGTAGGTGTTTTAACCTGCAAGGCAGCAATTCTAACTATTAAAAGCATCCATGAATAATTTCACTTTTAAGTGTGCAACCAGTTAATTCAAAATAAGACCTTTCAAACTATTCCTGGCATCAAGGCAAACTGACTTACTATTGAAGTTATAGAAAGCGCTTGGTTATTTAAAACATTCTTGTTAGTGCTTTTGGCATGTATTATTTAATTTAGATTGAATAAAAGGTATGTTAATTTTACATGGCAGATGTTAGTGACTCGTATTTTTAATGTGCTTGCATTCTCAGCTAATTGCTCTATTTTATTTAGTCATCAATCCATTTATTTTCTGAACCCAGTTCTATCATTTCAAGGTCATGAGGTGGGGTTTTCAGGCCATCCAGTAAGCATCAGGCATAAAACAGAAATCAGTCCATGTTGTGTACAGACAGACTCATGCACACACATAGAGGGAAAATTTAGAGTCTTGAGTTAACCTTAGTCATTGAGAGGAGAACAAGCCTCAAACTCTGAGGAAGACAATGTCCACACATTCAAAAACGGTGGAGACTGCACCAGAGTTCAAACCCGTGGAGTTGTGAGACAGCAGTGCAAACCAAAGTAGGGATGGATCAAAGTTCACAAGCCCCTAGGCCTAGCAAGGCATCAAGGCCCCCTCTTGCTAACTCACAAGCCACAACCAACTTACAGACACACACATCAAACATAAGTGCGTTATTTGTATTTATGTGACATCAAACATAATTTTATAACTTCATTATACTAGCGAACACTGTTTTGTTCTCCATTAAAATGTGTTCTTAGGGGACCTCTAGTGGCTAAATTAAGTATTGCTTTAAATTATTACCAAGATTTCATTTTGAAGCAAGCAGCACATGGACAAGCAGGTGACAGACATCCATTTTCATCCTCTGTTTATTTGCCCGTGTAAAGGCATAATCTGTAGGTATTTTGTTTGTTTATTAGTATATAAATATACATATATATACATAGCCATCCTTTGCAGCTCTGCTCGCATATTAGTGAAAAAGGACAGTGAGGAGGGCCCTGCACAACTCCCTACTGCTGATGTCACGCTTCCCCCTCCCCTCGACCTGCAGCCTCTGTCTCGGATTAGCGCAAATATATCGCTCCTGTAAGCGAACTATGATTCTTAACGCAATCAGAGAAGTCGCAAAATCAACTGGAATGTTCAAACAAATTATAGAAAAAACCCATTAAATCCGTTAAGTAGTTCTCTCGTTCGCTAGCTAAGCGGATGCAAGATACACCCTGAGGCTGGCGTGTGAGTGAGGAGGGCCCTGCCCCCCTCACCTTGGCCTACTGCATGTCTCTTGAATTCATGCAAAATTAATCAGTACCACAAGCCAACTACGATACACAGCACAATGAAAGAAGTCGCAAAATCAACCGGAATGTTCTAGCAAATTATAGAAGAACACTTGATCTAAATCTGTTAAGTAGTTCTCTTGTGAAAAGCGGACAGACAGACAGACATTGGATTTTTATATATAGAGAGATATATTATATATTGTACATACAGTATGTATATATATGTTCAGGTCTATTCTTATGGTTTGAGTATGAAACAGCAAGATGTTTTTGCACTAAAGAATCTGTTTTGTAATTTTTAATTTATACCATTTCATAAGGAAATAATAACAAAGTAGTTTGTATTAAATTTAAAGGCATTTTTAAAGAAGCATGTATATTAAGTTAACAAATTCTGATATGTATTGCTTGTTGTTACAGTTTCACACCACTTTCATTAAATGCCACAACAGAACCAGTGCTTTTGGTGTTTGTTGAAGGAGTGTTTAGCTCACAGCATAACTATGTACTCAAGCGTGTGGTGAGGGTAGAAGAAACACATACTACATACCGTATATCCTCGCATTAAAGTTCTCCCGCGGATATACGGATTTTACCATATAATTTCCGGTATATTATAATGGCGGTCGTATAAGTAGAATGCAGAAAAAATTCACGCTATATATGGTAATTTTAATAACAATAATTTGCATTGGGATTAGCATACTTTGCACAAAGAACTGGAAATTGGAGAGAAACACAATAAGATATACTAAATTCTTTGCATTCTATAACAATACAAAAATGCAGTTAAACCCCATGACAACACAAATTGAAACACAGCACAATCATCATTTGGTTGCCTTCCTTCTTCGCAGTGCTGCAGCTGGTTGACGGGGCATCTCTGAGCAATTCTGGAGTGCTATGGACAATAACATTATAGCTATCAATATTATCTCTGTATGGCACAGTTCCCAAGGGCCCCGAAATACCCCTGGAATGGCAAAATAACCCAAACACTGACCTTTTTAACAATATGAATCCTTATTACCATATCTGGATTTAGCTTCTAACACTCAGTTGAAGACTTCCCCTCTCAGCCCCCAAGCTCCCCTTAGGGATCCAACGTATTAAGCTCACATCTTCGAGGACTGCAGGTTTTAGTTCATGTCACTTTCATAAGTAGTAACCATTGCTGCTGCTATTTTAACAGATTTCTATTGGCTTCATTTTAACATTCATTACGATCAATGGTTTCCACAGCCAGCATCCAAACAGTAATGTGATGCAAAGCAAGCCAACAGATGAACGGCTAACCCAATTCCATTTGCACCTGCTGTACTGTATGTCTCCATCATGAAATATCTGTCTCAATGAAATACTGTACTTGAAAAGAAAAAGTGAAGATCAGAGAGACATTTATTAACTAGTCTGGGAAACTTTGTAATGGTTTTCTCAGAAAAAATGAAAATGAACAGTTTTGGAAAAGTCTGCTGGGGCAGAACAAGATAATTATCTAGCCACTGAATTAAGTAACATGTTTATTTAAAAGCACAAATTACTTTAAATTAAAAAAAAGGTTGGTTTGAGAACGGTGGCTCATCAGGAGTTGAAGGCTGTTGAGTTAGAAGGTTACCTCACTTTGCATCTCATTAGTTTTGACAGCTGTTTAAGGAAAAAAATAATTAGGGTTTTAAAAATCAAGTTGATTAAAATTACACGAAACAAATTTTGGCTATTAGCAGCAGTAACTGATTATTAATTTTTGAAAAAAACAGAAACCTGCAGGAACTGAGCCTGACACCACTAACCTATTTAGTTTACTATTGTCACAAAATGACTCCAGATGGATAAAAATGTTTGGGGCAGCCACCCATATATTATGTTCCTGGCTGCAAAAGGTTGAAATAATCAAGCCATTTACAAGACTGAGTCCAAAAAAGAACTGAATATGTGGAGGTAAAATGGTGGTTTTAAAGGCTGGTGGAGGAAATTATGTCATCACCAGTAGTGATGTCATCAGGGACTGCAAGTGACATCTTCACATGTGCCGTAACTGGAAGCAACGTCATCAGATCCTCCGGAGCCTGAAGTGACGTCATCACAGGCGTCTGAACCTAGTAGGATTTCCTGGGAATGGTCTGTGAGCAACTGAGAGAGACAGTCAGCACACTCCGCCACCTCCTGGTCAGATGTAGCATTACAATTACTCAAGCCCTTCAGCTGCCTCTTAATCACTCGTGTGTGACACTATGTGGATTAATTTGTTTTCTCTCAGGTAGTGAAAAGTCAGATAAAGTTTCCTGGAAGATTGTTTCAATTCAATATTTTGAAAATATCAGTCCAGATAAACAGTACAATAAATTAGCCAAGTAAGCACTACAGCATTAGCTTGTGGACCCAACTGGTGGGTGTAAAGTTAAAATTGTTTCTTACACAGTTTCTCCTTATGACTTTTGGTTGGCTAGATCACAAGATCATGACAGTGTTGAACTAAGCACCTTGAGTAGCAAACAAATTGCAGGGACCATTCCCCTTATTTTTTAACAAGTTTTTTAAAGTTCAGCAGTTGAAAAATATCATAAGAAAGTGTTTTCAAAATAAAAACTCTTTCTGGCTGGCAACCAAGTGTAAGAGATGATGAAATTAGTACTTTTCATGCCAATAATTTCATTGTACAACAAGAGATCAGAGATTTGGAATTGAGGGAGTGGAGCTCAAACTCATGCGAATGCGTAAAAGCGTCTGGCTGTCCAAGTTCCTGTGCAATGGCTGACGGAGCCGTTCAACCTGCTACCTTCTGGAGTCTGCAACAGCTGTTATGAAATTATATGAGCAACTCCTTCCAAAAAATTCCCTAGAAAGGGAATGCAAAAGACGTGAGCAGCAAACACAAGGACAAATCCTGTGACATGCTGACAAATAAAGGGAAGGGAAAGCTTTGACATTCAAGCAAGCATAATTCATTCCTGAAGAAAATGTATTCAGCTAATTTCGATCAATATGGACAGGGTGGAAAAAAAATCAATGCAACAGTAAATTGTTTTTTTTCCATTTTTTTTCAGGTAGTATCTCTGAAAGTGTAACTTTTACTTTATTTCTAAACATGCTGTAAAAGGGAAATGCCACTTAAAACTAATTAATTTTAATGAAGCGTCGATTGTAGCCAGAATGCCTTCCTGCTCATCACTCATCAAATGCTTATTTCTGTGATACTCGAGGACTGCTCTTGTACTTAATTGTGATATATTCTGAAAATTTCAAAGTCTACTCAATCAGAGGCTGTAGCCAGGAAATTGCTTTACCGGATAAACCCATCCATCTGTCCATTTTTCTGAACAATTTATCCCATTTAGCACCTGCAATCTACTTCAATGAAAGTGATGGAATAACAGAATCCCAGTCCCACACTGGCTTGTCAGTGGCATAACAACACTTACCCTTCCTCAAATTGCCTGTTTGAAAAATGGAAAAAAAAAATATAAACATGAACAGTTTTTTTTTTTAACTAAAAGGAATCTTACAATAAAACCAAATCATTTTTTATATGTGGGGCTTCCTCACTGCTCCAGGGGCCTGAATTTGGTGCCCAACCTGTTCAAAGTTTCTATTAAGACTGCAAGTCCACCCTCTGTCCTACCTTAGTTGGTTCCTTGCAGTGCTTTTTTTCTCCCCAATCCCAAATACAAGTATATGATATTAATAATAATAAAATAATAATACATGTTATGTATATAGCACCTTTCCTATGCTCAAGGCGCTTATTGGTCACATTAAACTAAAGGGGTGTAGGAATGTTCTAATTGAGCTTATTTTAATGGGATGAGCTAGACAGAATTGAAACCAATAGCTAAAATGACGATTTACATAAGAGACATTCACCCAAAACAGGCTTATTGAAATCCATGCTTGTAAGTAAAACCGGGCTTAATATTCAGTATAGAGTTTCAAGTTGCTGTGTGACCCAAGTAGCCCAGTCACACTCAACGCTATGAGGAGTTATCATCTGCAAGGTAAAAGCTGAGTGGAAGTTCCAGGGCCTGTAGTTTTTGGGGCACCAGTTTGTGTTTGAGCACACTCATGCACATTCACACTCAGTAATATGGAGCCAAGACTGCTCGATCAACCAAAACGTATAACTTTGTAATGTCAGGGAAAAACTAAAGTCCCATATGGACATAAGTGAACATGTAACTCCACTCAGACAGTATTCTGAGGCTGCAATGTTAACCACTCTGCCAACCTTTTTTGATTCACTGCTGTCAAAATAACATTATCTCATCTGTAAAATAACACTCAGTGCCTTCAGCATCCAAATCCATACACGTTCCTGTTTTTCTTTTGAAGTGGTCTGCTTGCTGATGTTTCCAGAAGGTTAATTATGAGGCTGCAGTGAGCCAAAATGTAGCAGAGAGAGCCGGGGACATGCAAGGTCACAGGAGTGCGTTAAGCCACTAACCACAAGTCCACAAGGACAGAATCTCAAACTATTTGGTGTTCAATTTTTAGAGTTAATTATGCCGTTTCTGAAGGATGAGGTAAAACTTATAAATTAGGAAAGTCTATTCAAGCTGAAAAAGTTGGCATGACATGGCATAGATTCAAAGATACATTTGTACCACTGGTTTCAAGATGAATCGCAGAAAGCTTGATTAACCTTTCACTGGCAAATGGAAAAATACAAAAAATAAATTATGCAAGCAAAATGCCAAAGACTGACTTTTTCTTTGAAGTAAACATGCCATATGCCTTGATACCCTAATTGTATGAGTTAAATAAACCTCAAAAATGTGTAGCTTATACTCCATACATACATAGTATTTTATTCTCAAACTACTTCATCCATATTAGAATAAATAACAGCACTAAACACAATGCCAAAGAATAACTGAAATGCACAAATAGATACAATAATACAAGGTCAAATTTTTATACAGAAATGAGCATTTAGAGTCAGATGGCATTGCCTTACCTTTTTTCAGTTAATTAATTCAATGAAAATTTTAAAATAGAAAACTTTACCATGTTACATTCATAATAAGTTAAACTTCAGGTAACTAATAAAAATAGCTAAAGCCATTAACAGCGCATACACTTGAATTCTTCACACATTTTTTAACCCACAGTGTCTAATCCAGGATCACTGGGACTAGATCCTTTCCTGGCAGCACTCGAGAAAACACTAACTCTGAATGGAGTGTTAGTTCTTCTCAGGGCATTCCACTTATACCAGGCTAAGTTAGAGACACTAATTGTCATAAACTATGTAGACACACACAAAGAATATGTAAACACAACAATGGCACTACCCAGGCCAGGATTTGCCGCGCTCACGCCAGACATACAATAAGAGACATCAATGAGTGGATTTTGCATCATACTGGATGGGAATAACTACATGGCTCACTGTGTGCCACATTTCTAAACCAATCCAATGGCTCATGAAGGCAGCGCTCAAAGTACGGACTGTGATTTTAAACCACAGAGAACAATGGTGTTCTTGTTAACCTGATCTAACAGCGGGCAAGCTTCTCAAGTACTGTCTAAATTCAAAAAGTCTTCTAAAATGATCCAATTTAAACATTTATATGTGTGCTGCATGTGCAAAGAGGATGTTGCATGGTTAAAAAAACATTCTGTAACATCAGATAATAAACTGACATTCGAAGACATTATATGCACAAGTGGTAAACATGAATATAATGCTGTCACAGGTGCTGTGTGTGCTCTATGTTGTTCAACAATATGACGATAGCTTAGGAGTCGATGTAAGCTTGAAAGAACTGGCAGCTATTTTCATGAAAATGCAAACTGTAAATATGCATTTGAAGTATAAAGTGTGTCATATTCTGTCAAAAAGAAAGTCTGATAACAAAGAATCAAATGAGATGCATACAGATTTCATATTCAAAACAATCAAATCAACAAATGAACAAATCTGCCTAACGACAGCAGTAAAGCACAAATGAGGCTGCACAGCACCCACCTTCTGACTGCACATCTAAAGTAGTAATTAAAGGAAGTTAACATTACTGCCTAATTGAAATGCAAACATGCATTGCCAGAATATAGCTGTAGTATTTTAACATGTAGTACATACATTTGACGATGATGCTTATCTGAATTCTGTTTGCTGCTGTTACGCGATGTAGAGATACATTAGTCAAAAAGACAAAAGATATTGTATTAGACAGAAGTACTGCCAAGTAGCTTCAGTGTTCTGCATGAGTGTGTGTTTGTGCCCGTCTCTTCTGTTGCAGCGCTCATTACAATGTACACATTAATTAATAAGCTTCAGTTACCTTGTTCTACTGAGCTCCTGAATGGATAACAGCAATTTTAGCTTCTTATTTTCCCTCAGTATCAAGGCTTTTGTTCAGTTTCTTTTGCTCTTTCCCTGAAACCCGATGGTTTAAAATGCAAGGACTGGAGGAATTGGGCTTGGTTTTTTAGGAAAAAAAACCTTGTGGGTAGAGCCTTTGTAGTGTCAGATTTCGATGCTTTTCCCTACAAACTTTTTAATGGGTTGTCTACAGACGTGTATTCTCATTTGAGAATTACATTTGACCCCACAAGATTAGGCCAGCATTTGAATCCACAAAGCCACAGAACTAATCACTGCCACTATGCCTAGTAGCAGAGTAACAGATTCTACAAATCAGAGGACTTAGAAGAGTAGCTTATTCAGCGTCGGCAGAATATGATGTGTCTAATCTGACATTCGGTATAAAAGAAAAAATGGAAATGGGTAAGCTGCGAAGTTCTGTAAAAATACAAAAAAGTTATTCCAATTTCTGAAGGAAGTGACCAAACAGATCTGCTTTAATTTACAGTAATTGTATATGTCTGACATCAGTGTCTGGTAAGGTAAATAAAATGAATTAGATCTATATGTAATTGCCATTAATATTCCTGAGAAGAACCAACATGGATTCAAGAAAGGTCAATCCTGTCAGACAAACCTGATTAATTTCTTTATGAATGCAACAAAAGCAATGAATATTATTTATTTAGATGTACAGAAATCGTTTGAAACTTGACAGACTACAATTCCTCTTTCACATTAGCACTCCATACCATGTACTCACATGGATCAGAAGAGCTGTTCATTAAAACGGTTTTTACCTCGTAATCTCCATGATAGCGAAAGAAAATGCTACCTAAAAACTAACACAACCTTCCTGCAAATATCTATTGCTTTCACTTTCTTTTCCCCTTTGTGAATAATTGCTTTAAATGAATAAATATCATTATCCTAGTAATGTCTTTTAAAAACAGTGACATTTTTTCCTAATTTCATGTAACATGAGAGTGATTTTTCTGCTATATGGTCAGACATGTAAAAAATAATAATGTGTATTTAGTAAAACATTCCCTTTTATTTCTAGTCAATAGCCATTTTTGTTTCATATACAGTGGCCTCCACTAATATTGGCAGTAAAGGCCCCTGTGTATAAACTGAGTAACACTTCAACAGGTTTGACCACCCTAACCCACTCTCACCTAAGAGTACTGACCCCTCCACCTATCCTTCTGCTGATACCAGCATAGGAGAGAGTTTCCCGCCAACCCACAATTACAGCAGCCCAAGTAAGCAGAGAGCTGAGGAGACTTTGTGCCAGCAAAGCAGCGGGTCCAGATGGAGTATCGCCATGACTGCTGAAGGCCTGTGCGTTGGAGCTGGGGAGTCCTCTACAGCGCATCTTTAACCTGAGCCTGAAACAGGGGAGAGTCCCAAGGCTTTGGAAAACATCTTGCATCACCCCAGTCCCAAAGGTATCAAGTCCTAGTGAGCTGAACGACTTCTGGTCTGTCACTCTGACATCACATGTGATGAAGACCATGGAGCAGCTGCTGCTTCACCACCTGAGGCCACAGGTCCACCGTGCCCTCAACCCTCTGCAGTTTGCATACCAGGAGAAGGTGGGAGCGGAGGATGCCATCATCTATATGCTACACCGATCCCTCTCCCACTTGGAAAGAGGCAGTGGTGCTGTAAGAATTATGTTTCTGGACTTCTCTAGCGCCTTCAACACCATCCAACCTCTGCTCCTCAGGGACAAGCTGACAGAGATGGGAGTAGATTCATACCTGGTAGCATCTTAAAGACAGACCTCAGTATGTGTGTCTCGGGAACTGCAGGTCTGACATTGTGGTCAGCAACACAGGAGCGCCACAGGGGACTGTACTTTCTCCGGTCCTGTTCAGCCTATATACATCGGACTTCCAATACAACTTGGAGTCCTGCCACGTGCAAAAGTTTGCAGACGACACTGCTATAGTGGGCTGCATCAGGAGTGGGCAGGAGGAGGAGTATAGGAAACTAATCAAGGACTTTGTTAAATGGTGCAACTCAAACCACCTACAAACTGAACACCAGCAAAACCAAAGAGCTGGTGGTGGATTTTAGGAGGCCCAGGCCCCTCATGGACCCCGTGATCATCAGAGGTGACTGTGTGCAGAGGGTACAGACCTATAAATACCTGGGAGTGAAGCTGGATGATAAACTGGACTGGACTGCCAATACTGATGCTCTGTGTAAGAAAGGACAGTGCCGACTATACTTCCTTAGAAGACTAGAATCCTTCAACATCTGCAATAAGATGCTGCATATTTTCTATCAGACAGTTGTGGCGAGCACCCTCTTCTACGAGGTGGTGTGCTGGAGAGACAGCATAAAGAAGGATGCCTCACACCTGGACAAACTGGTGAGGAAGGCAGGCTCTATTGTAAATCCGGAGCTGGACAGTTTGTCATCCGTGGCAAAGCGACGGGCGCTGAGCAGGCTCCTGTCAATAATTGAAAATCCACTGTATCCACTGAACAGGATCATCTCCAGACAGAGAAGCAGGTTCAGCGACAGACTGCTGTCACTGTCCTGCTCCACTGGCAGACTGAGGAGATCATTCCTCCCCCACACTATGTGACTCTTCAATTCCACCAGGGGGAGGTAAACGTTAATATTATACAAAATTATTGTCTGTCTGTTATACTTTCATTGTTATCACTCTTTAATTTAATATTGTTCTTTATCAGTATGCTGCTGCTGGAGTATGTGAATTTCCCCTTGGGATTAATAAAGTATCTATCTATCTATCTATCTATCTATCTATCTATCTATCTATCTATCTATCTATCTATCTATCTA
>JANRMT010028174.1:124585863-124621291 GCA_026402145.1 Polypterus bichir lapradei
CTATCTATCTATCTATCTATCTATCTATCTATCTATCTATCTATCTAACCAGACAAGATGGGCCTCAGTCAGGGAGGTGACCAAAATCCCAATTATCATCACTGAGATGTGAGAACCTGTCAGAAGGATGACCGTTTCAGCACCCCTCCATCAATCTGTCATTTCTGTTAGAGTGGCTAACTCCAACTTGGAGTTTGACAAAAACATTTAAAGAATTCAAGGGCATAAGGTTCCCTGGTCTGAATAGACAAAAAATTAAACTCTTGGGCAGAACTCAACGCACTGTGTCTGGTGAAGACGAGCCATCACTGTTTATCACCTGCCTAATACTATCCCTGTAGTGAAGCATGGTGATGGCAGCATCATGCTATGGGAGTGCTTTTCAGTGACAGGAACAGGGAGATTGGTCAGTATTAACGGAAGGATACATGCAGCCAAATACAGAGAGGTTTCAAAGGAAAACGTGCTCCAGAGTGAATGCAACCTCAAACTGGGCTGAAGGTTCACCTTTCAGTATGACACACAAGATGACAATGGAGTGGCTTTGGGAAAAGCTTCTGACTGTCCTTGAGTTGCCCAGACTTAAACCCCACAGAATATCTGTGGAGAGACCCGAAGATGGCAGATAACAGATGCTTCCCATCCAAATTAATGGAGCTCAAGAGGATCTGCCAGAAAGAATGGGATAAACTGCCCAAATCCAAGTGTGCAAAACTTGTAGTGACTAACGTAACACAGCTCAAAGCTGTAACTGCAGCCAGAGAGGCTTCTGCAAAGTATTGATTTAATGGTCCAAATGCTTACATAAATGAGAGATTTCAGTTTTTGATTTACTAATACATTTTGCAACCCTTTCTGAAAGCATGTTTTCACTTTGTTATTATGGTTTATTAAGTGTAGATTTATGGTCGGAAATGGAAGAGTTATCCATTTAAAATTAAATATACAACACAATAAAGTTTGCAAAAGAGGAGGAGTCTGAAGAATATACACAGTATATAATATATGTGTATGGATATAGTACAGTGTCCAGTTTTCAGAGTGTAGTAGGTAAATAGGTGAACAGGAGACATCCCCTACACCAATCAGAAAAGGCCATAAGAAGTGGCAGGCAAAAAATGAATTGTTAATAAGTGAGTGAATCTCTTTTTAGCCCACTTACAGGAAGTAGACATTGGAGACAATACCCCTTACTGGACTAGATGTCCAGTAACTCAGCTAAATGTAATTTTCCTGGAAGAAGGGGTGTTATATTGAGAAAAAAACCCTCAGGGCACATGTTTGAGGTTAACCAGCAATGTTAATCTTTTTATGGGATCACAGATTGCTCAAGGGAGTCAAACCTTCTCCTGGCAGCATAAAATGCAAGAAAGAAATAATGCCCAAGCAGAATCCCAGGTAATTTCAAGACTAAACCAGGAAAGTTTAAAATTATAAAATGTTTCAGATATAGATTTTCCTGCACCCTGAATGACTAAGGAGTTCTCCTTGGAGGGCATTTATATCATCTGCCTAATAAAGGTCTCTTGAATATAGACTTGGAAAGAGAGCAGGACAAACAATCAACTAATGAGAAGAGGAAATGCCAAAGGATAGAGAGAGAGAGAGAGAGAGTAAAGATTTGAAAAGATAAATGCAATAAACATTATTACTTTAGCAGGCAAGGGAAGAAGCCACGCTATTAGTACTCAGCAGACTTATGCTGTGAATGTAGGCCAATAGTAGCAACAGTGTTTTAATGTCCCTTTGCTTTTCATGTATTTTGCTTCACTTTTTGTAACTAGGCCCCTGTGGATTTTACATTTATGAAATAAGTATGCTCTAGGACTTATTTTGTGACTTTCTTTGAAATATTATGGGTTAAAGATGCCTTGTAATTCACCCCTATTGATCAAAGTTGTTAAAACTTCATTTGCTATTCTGATCACATTACGCACCTTCAGATCACTCACTAACTTAGAGTTAAACATTAATTTACCAACTTATGCAGGGCTAGCATGCCAACCAAGTTAAAAATATAATAGTAATTAAAAATAAAAAAACTAAATACAGGTAATTCAGAAAGGACAAGATATACAGTACAGACAAAGCTATTGAGAAGACAACCAGACTAGGTAAAGAATGTCTATTTTGCACATGTTCAGCTAAACTGGGCTACCCTGTAAAGTTTTATTTCCCTGTCTTGTAGTACAAAATTCCACTCTACTCCTCAGCTGTTGTCTCTCATACTCTCTGACTCTAACCTTGCGTCATTTGTGAGAGTGAGCCTTTCACTTCCAGGTTACACTCTGGAATCTCCTTGACAGTCAATTCTACTAATACCCAAGGTAGCAGGGAAGAGTGCCATCTGGTGCAAGAGTGCCATCATACCCCATCACGACATGGTAAATAAAGGGCAAAGCCTCAGAGGGAAATCTGGGCTGCCAGCTGTTCTGCCAAAATTGAGAGAGGGCAGATTTAATAGAAAAGGGGCCTGAAAAACATAATTTTAAAGTCCAGAAAAATATAAATCAAACACCTGCATTCTAGTTAATGCATCAGGATCTCATCTATCTCTAGCAGACCTGGGGCCGCACACATAACGCCGGGCGTAGAATTCGCACTATAACATGACGTAAGCACAAAAGCCAAAATGTGCTTACGCACAGAAAAATCTAGATGCAGGAATCTGTGCGTACTCCAACTTCCACATTCTTCTGCTACATAAATCCTGGTCAGCGTGAAAAGTAACGCTCGTGCACGCGCCCTCTGTCCCACCCCAACTCCTCCCAGAATTACGTCTTTATGAATATGCAAATCAATATAAATCGCCCTTAAGCTCAGCCTTCTGTGAAAAGACAATGGGAAAACCACAGGGGAAAATATAACAATTTCAGAGAATACCAAGTGGAGCCATGGAAAAACTTACTATTTGTTGGTTTAAACAGTGCTATAATCAACAAAAGGAAGTTAATTGAGTGACAGAGTGTCGGAGAAACTTGAAAGCTCAAGTCCACAAAGTTGCACAATACCCGAAATAAAAAAGAAGTTACATATCCAAGTCACCCAACGTCTGAGTGTCGTATGAAAGCTTATTAGGGCACAGAGGAAAAAAAATAGGCACGCAGTGGGGAAAAAAGCAGGAAATGTCAACTTTAATCTCGAAATTTCCACTTTAATCACATAGTTTATTTTGTCATTAAAGTAGAACATCATAAACTTCATCTTAAAATCGATTAATTTACTAGTTTCTCAAATCCCATCGTAACTAAAGTAACACGTTAAATGCTTTGTTTTGTATTTGATCTCCTATGTGCTCTATGTGTGTGAATCACTAAGTGTTTTTTAAACAGGCTTTCTCTTCCTCCGACAGGACACAGAATCCATTACATACGTGATATTACAGCTATCTGAATAATTAAAATACTGAGATTTATATGCATCTTTTTCATGATGATAGGAATGAAAGCATGTTATTAAACATGGGAACACGGTGGCAGTACTGTCCCTTTCAAACGTACTAACCCCCAAGTCCTGCCCTTACTTTTCTTTCTCCAAATACCCAATCGCCACACAATCAGCTCTGTAATAGACGTTAAGCCATATATAAGCTTACAATGATGATTCTTCAAAACTTTTAAGGAACATTGAAATATCTTCGTAGTACGTGTTTAATTATTCTATCCATCTATCCTACCAGCATACAGCAATCAATCAGGATCAATCTGTGAACTAGCTAGCGCTGCGGCACCGTGTCCTCACATGTTTAATTATTAACAATACAGATTATTTAAATGAAGTTAGTTTTATCTGTATAATATAATCAACATATTTTGCTGCATTTCATCTTAAAAATGATATTGTCATCATATGTAAATATGCACTTTATAAAGTGGCGCAGGTTGTGCAATAATATAACTGAAGTGCAAGTTTACAGTGAGGTAATTGTACTTATAAGTACAAACAGTTCTACAAGGAGCACTTGATGGACTGATTGACTGTGTTTAAAGTTCGTAGGATGAAACTGTTTCTGAACCACGAGGTCCGTACAGGAAAGACTCTGAAGCGTTTTGTCGTGGCTGAGGCAGTGTGTGCTTGATGCTGTATCCTGATAATTCTCTTTCCGATCAGCTGCTGCTGTGATTCCCCACTCAGATACAGTGATATAAATACTCCGAGTGGTGCAGTGAGAGTAATATGGAAAAAGATGATCTGCTGTGGCATCCCATAAGAGGAGCAGCTGAAAGCAGAAAAAGAAGGTGCAGTGAGAGTAACAACACTAAAGCAGTTATGGTATTTGGAATACTATGGCTATTCCCTGGACCATTATATTGTTACAGGTTAATTACAATCAGATGCATTACACTAATAAACAATATGCAGTTAGTTTCAGTGTATTTATATAGCAGCGTCAGGAATGTGCATCTAAGCAGCTTTCACGCTGGGTGCCGCCAGTCTGCAAAATCGAGTGGAGAACTTGCGTACGACAGGGTATGAGGTACGGTGGAAATGTGCATGGCTTTATGCAAAGTATAGGTTTAATACATCGCAATTTGAACGTGGAAACGTTCTTATGCAACATTTCTGTGCATATGCACTGTTTATACATGAGGCCCCTGAGGATTAGATCTGTCCTCTGGTGTCAAGGAATTTTATCATAGGCTTACTTGTAGGTGGTTATGTTCTCACTGTTAAACTGGTATCCTTGGTGAATATACTTTTGAAACACCAGCTACCACTGATGCACTCACATAGACTTGTGGAGATGTTCTCTAAAATGCCGCTGTGTTTTATTACCACCACCAATCATTTCTTTATTCACCTTGCTTGAATTTATACCAATCCTTAATAATAATAATTCTTTGTATTTATATAGCACGTTTCTCAATACTCAAAGCACTCAACAATTGCAGGTTAAGGACCTTGCTCAAGGGCACAACAGAGCAGAGTCCCTTTTGGCATTTACGGGACTCGAACCGGCAACCTTCTGATTGCCAGTGCAGATCCTTTGAATTTGCTTCTTTCATTGCAGCATTAAAGTGAGCCCGAATCTACTTCTGGCAGCCTAAAACTAAAAGGGAAATAATGCCTACACAGAATGCCAGTCAATTTCAGGGCTAATTGAATCTCATACCTACCAGGCAAGTTTAGAATTGCAAATTAACAGAATACACACATGCTTGGGTTATAGTAGTAAATCGGAGTACTCGAAGGTGATTTTTTTATTTATATATTACAGATAATTTCTGATTGACCTCCAGTCCTTGACACGAAAATCATACACAAGTAAAGATCATTTTAATCTCAGGCAGACAAATCCAAACCACAATGCCTCTTACTGTTTTCCCCTGCTGCCACTCAGCTGCTCTTCTGCTGCATTTTGCTTCAGAGCGACTCCCACTGATTCAGCCGTCTATTAAATCCATAGGGAAAAGGTGATCAAGTTCAGGACGCCAATGCAGCTGGCACCCATCCTTTACATCTGGTAATTTTAGAAAAGCCTTTGAATTTAAAATCACATGCTTGAAGAATCATTCTCATTGTCATCTGCCACTTTATCTCTTCTGCTGTATCTGCTTTGTGTCCTAATGCATGGATGTTCAGGGAATTGACAAAGTTTCAAATGGTTGTGATGACTGTACTGTCTGATGTTAAGCGGCCTTTTTTATACATTCTGTACATTATAATATACATCTATGAAGATGTGCAATATTTTTAAATGTGACAGGATACTATAATGGCTGTTAATGTGACTGCCTGACAATCTGCATTATACATTATCTTTTGCCTAGGAGACTTTATGCTCCAATTTTCGCATTCTTCTTGAGGTCCACAGCTTTTATATGAGTTCTCCAGTTCCTTCCGCCTATCTCAAGATATGCTATTAGATGGATTGCACTGGTGAAACTGCTGGTAATTTAGATAAGAATGTCAGCCATGCCAGTTATGCCGACTCCCTCACATGCTTCTCCCATGCATCATCCTTTTCTCATACCGTTTCATCAATGCCCTAATTTTCACTCATATCCTGACACCACATCCTGAGTACAACAACACCCTGTATCAAATTCATTTCTTTTTAGGAAAAAGCTGCCTCTCAGCAGCTACTGTATAGGTGCTTGAATAAGAACAAACTCTACCTACTGTTCAGTATTTTCATGCCTGCCTCAATGTAAGAAGAGCACAAATGCATTTAATGATTCATTGTCTTGTACTTTACATTCTTCTATTATCTGTCATGTGTCTGGATAATCAGTTTAGTAATAAAATAAGTACAATAAATCCCTGCTGCTAACACCCACATTGAATGAATCACTCTTTTCTGTAATTAATTCACTACAATTGACTCTTCAGTCTAGCCAAGTGCTGGCTATATGATCTGACCTTAACTAGAGAAGCCTAAGCCACTATATAGGGCACATATTGTGTATCCTGCCAATCAGTCAGATTCTGTCTTTATTTGCTAGGAGACACACACAATATCTGAAAAACTCGAAAATAGCTGTGGGTTATAAATCTAAAGACAATCAACTGCTTTAGCCTCTGACTAATTTAATATTCTCTGCACCTGTCAATTCCAGCTCCTCCATCACTCTAGCATACAAAGGTCCTCAGATATTCCTTTTCCATTGCCATTCTCTTCATGGGCACTTGTGGTTCTGACTTCTGTTTGCCTTACAGAAATGATTTGTTCACTCTTTTCATTTTGAAATAAAGTCAGTAGAGAGCTCCAGTTACAAGAGAGTAGAGTACGGTATATTTAGTGTTATTCTTTTGATTTTTAATTCACAAAAATAGATTTTCAAAGTTTACAACAGTTTATATGCAATACATCAGGCAAAAGTAGACAGAAATGTCTGCAACTTATTTCGTAGTTAACTTGAAATGAGCCACTTGCTACTGCTGTGTCGGAGAACAATTCAATTTCTAGATTATGTGATATGGGACTGTGCTACAATGTTCATTTTAAAGAATCAATTTCCAAAGTGATTAGTAACAAACACAGCAGCCAACTAAAAATTTATATGGAAAGACAGTACTGTTTTGTAAGCACTGTTATTTACTGCTCTTAACCAATTGTGGAGCTCATTGACGTACCTCATTTTGACAGGCCAACACCAGAAGTCATTGTTCAATATGCTGAAGGATTGAAAGGGGTGAGTGAATTCTCAGTATACAAGGAATGTGGGAACATTGGTGATACCTTAAGATTAGTGATGAGTGAAACAGGCAGGTTTTGGTTTGCATACAGTCAGGGTAGATCTACTGTGAGGGCATTCTGGGTACACACCCATGGGCCTGTGACAGGATTGGGCCTTTTAACCATACCCCTCCCCCACTTGATGACACGACGGAAAATCAGTTGGTTGTAATGATCATGCGGGATACCCCTCCCAAACTGATGAAATGATCAAGTATCTGTGAGTCCAAATGATCAAGGTGGTGCACAGTCCCCCGCTTCATGAAATGAGGAAGTTTTTTGTGTTCCAAAATGCTCAAGAGAGACACTCCCTCCGACTCAATGAAATGATTGAGTATGCGTGTTTCGAAGTAAACACCCCGGGCAAGGACACTGTTGTACAATTGCCAACTTGAGATGTCAGTAGACGAGACCGAGCAACCAGGGGATGGAATAAGAAAGACTCAGACTGAAAAAGACTATTCCAAAAAACAGGATTCTGTTTTATTCCATACATGTCTAGACTATTTTATAAACAAATGTCTTGCAAAAAAATATCTACAAAGTTAAATGCAAAGACTCTTTCAAAACCAATGAAAGTTAGTTCAGGTGCTACTTATAATATTTACAGTGACTTCCAAAACAAAAGTAAAGAAAACAAAAAACTCGTCCTCATCCTTTGTCCAGCTACAAGACAGTTCACAAAGGGCCGACTGAAAAATGAATTTAAAAAAAGAAAAGAAAAACTAAGCACCTACTATTTACACAAATGTTGATATATATCTCCAATACTCAGCTAAACAAATCCGTAGCACAGACCTACATTTAAGCCCGAAGACCTGGTCAAAAGATGAGCTCTGGCGTTCAGACCATGGTTTTATACCGCAAGCCGTTTATGTCCATTCAATCCTCATTTACATTACACATGGACTTCCACTAAACTGTCACGCTGGATTGTGCACCGTTCATCAACACCTGCTTAGGTACAGTCCATCCTATTTAAACATTCCCACACTGGCGCACACGTGTATCCATCTGTCTTGGTGATGTGAAGGCTCCTTGTTCAGCCTTTGGTTAGTGCTATTTTACTTTACTTTCTCCTGTTTTCTTTTGTATTCCCTTTTGCCGGCTACTCTGAAACTGTGCTCTCTATCTTTCTAACCTATTCCTCTGGATTTAGATATAGCACCTTCCCCTTCATTCCTGCTGCGGTTACAGGAGTGTGCTTTAGCACTCAGCCGCCATTAACTGCAAGCTCTCTCGAAAGACGACGCATGCCTCGCCGTTGGCTAGTTCGTGCCCCATAGCTTGCTCTCTGAGCTCCTGTTGGACTCCAGGAAGCTCTGTTAGCAACCTTGGGCTCAAATGCTGGTGAAACTTTGCGTACTGCCATGTTAATCTGGGAAGGGGGTGCTAAAACAGGGAAATAAAAACTTTATTTCTCCAACCTTTTTTCCCCTGTGTCTGTGATAGTCTGTGTTTATATGTACTTTTTTCCTACAAACACTGAACTTGGCTTATAACAGGGTGTAGCTCACAGGGGGTGAGGGATATCACGCTGTATTAAATGACCTGGTGTCCATGCATTGCATAGTTAAAAGTATGGCCAGCTGTCTGTTAAGGAGTTACATCATGCAGGGGCCTATGGGGATCCTAATCTGCCCTTGCATGCAGTTTTGCGAAACTGAAAGTAGAATTCATTTTGCAGGCAATTCTGGAATTATGAAGCATGAAGCTCACTGAAGAGTATTTTTTTGTTGTTTTAAAAGCTTTATTTGTTTGAAGAATAAGGAATGTTGCTCCCTAAAGCCTTGCTCACAATTGTTTATCTGTGTTCTTTTCTGCAGATGTGGAAAGCATGTAATCCGCACCACACCAACAACATCAATTCTGCTTATGCCTCTCATTCTCATCACAATGGAGGGGTGCAATGAATTTTTTAAAAATGTGACGTCTACATATTTTCCTCATGAAGATACCCTAAAATGCACCACCATGCACATCACTGCCAACTCCCCTGTGCTATTTACCTTGCAACTAGTCATTCTATTTGAGAATATACAAACATCTGATTTTTTTTTTTTTTTTTTTTAACTAGTGATCTTTATTTATATACTGAATAGATAGATAGATGCATGAGAAATGAATGCAAGAAATCACTTTCAGATTCATGCAGAGCTAAAGTATTTAAATACTTCCAGACAGGAACTAAGTGTCTTTCTTCTTGTGTGAATGGCATGCATTTCACAGGAGGCGAAACACAATTTACTTTCTTTGTGAAACAAAACATTGAGTTTCTTTGAGGATTCAGTTTCGTTGTGAATAATTTCACTCATTGCTATTTAGGATATTCAAATATATGTGGACAAAATACAAAATTATGCAGAAAGAGGTGTGTGCTCATTTTTCTCTCCCCTTACAAAGGTGAGGTCAAAAGCTTTTTGTTATAGCTCATCACTGAAGATGAAACATGGATGCATTACTATTAACTGGAGACCAGCAAACACTCAATGGAATGGCATCATCCAACTTTAACCTACCCATCAAGAATATAAAACTACACTTGCCCTAGAAGAGCTCGTAATAACACTATAATCAAGAATCATAAAGTCTATCTCTGGCTCTTCTCCATGGGCCACTAATATGACTATAAAAGCCAAAACACTTTAGAAAAGCAAAATTAACTCAATATATGAACAATATCAATACCAGTCAGTCAGTCATTGTCCAACCCGCTATATCCTAACACAGGGTCACTGGAGCCAATCCCAGCCAGCACAGGGCGCAAGGCAGGAACAAACCAGCCCACCGCAGGACACACACACACCTACACACCAAGCACACACTAGGGACAATTTCAGATCGCTTATACACCTAACCTGCATGTCTTTGGACTGTAGGAGGAAACAGGAGCACCCGGAGGAAACCCACGCAGACACGGGGAGAATATGCAAACTTATATAGTGACTAGATCACGGATATTCAGCCATGGATATGGTTACCAACAGGCGGTGATGGGAGTGTCTAAAAGTGCATGCATGCGCACCTAGTTGATTTGAGTATTATAAAGGAACTTGGAGGGGCCCATGGCGTAAGCACGGTTTTATACATCCGATTTATTTTTTTATATTTTGCCTTTTAAGTGTAAGCAATATATTTTTTTTTCACACCCACACACCAAGCACAAGCTAGGGCCAATATAGAATCGCCAATCCACCTAACCTGCATGTCTTTGGACTGAGGGAGGAAACCAGAGCGCCCAGAGGAAACCCACGCAGACACGGGGAGAACATGCAAACTCCATGCAGGGAGGACCTGGGAAGTGAACTCAGGTCTCCTTACTGCGAGGCAGCAGCGCTACCACTGTGCCATCATGCTGCCCATATCAGTGTCATCAATACATAAATTCATATATTGATATCATAACCAGACCTTGGCAATGTAATACCTCAGGTGCCAGATTCATCATTTATCATTTACAAATGAAGAACGCATCATACAGATATCATTAAATACCCCCGATCCAAAAAAGGCAATAAAAAAGCAAAACAAAATATCAAATGAATATCTGTGCAAAGTGCTAGGGGCTGGATAGAAAAAACAATTGCTAACCATTAATTTAAATATCTCGAACATTAAAAGACAACAGAATTAAAGTCCTCCGGTTTATAGTTTACCTCCGGTAGAAAGTTCAAGCCTTGCTCTTGTTCAAATTAAGGGTCAATATCCTCTGTCCAGTGGAAGATAAAAAAACAGCTACATTTGTTTGCTCTTTTCTTAGCAAAATCTTTTATTTCAGGGGGATATTCATTTCTAGCTGTAGGAGTGATACCTAAAAGGACTTTGATCTGTTCCTCATTATTACTAAAAGCATCACCCTACTTAAATGCCATAATCAACAAAATAATGCAGGATAACAGCGATAACACTTGAGAAACCAACTTGAACCTAACCATCAAGAATGTATATCTCCACTTACTTAGGAAGAACACATAACCATAGCAGAGACGTGTAATACTATAATCAAGAAGCATAAAGTCTACCTCTGACTCTACTCTATGTGCCCCTCCTATGACTATAAAAGCCAAAGCACTTCAGAAAAGATAAAAAAACGAATATATGAACAAACTTGATATCATCAATACATAAATTCATCCAACTTCTCCTCAGAAGAAAAAGTTTAAGATTACTCCTATAAAAGGCAATAGCCATTGTTTTGTGGGATGGAGAAGGATGGTGTAAATAGAAACTATAACATTTGCTCAAATTATTAACTTAGACCTTTGCATTCAAACTCATAAAAGCATTTATGGAGAGTCCAGACTCATGAAAATAATACTGAAATCCTCCTTTAACATAACAACATAAGACCAAATACAATAAACCAACTGTAGACACATAGCCCAAAAGCCCCTTATTTACTATTCTTTTCACTTTGCCCTGTTCCATAAGCACATTCCCTAAAGTCCATTATTCATTTCACCCTTCTTAATATTATTCCCACGACACTCATGGGAAAATATTAATCTTTTGTATTGCCTCAAAGCAAAAAGTACCCTCACATGAAAAAAGCTGTCACATAATTATGAATCAGGAGTGGCATATAATGCATTTATAATGTTTGCTATAATAGCAACAAATTACATACTCCATTTAGGACAATACATTGAAACACATGCTAACATGTACATATAATGCTTCGTTTTAATGTCAACATGATAGTCAGGATGTCACGCATGGCATTCTTAGACCTTTAGAGCACTTGGTATATTAAAATTAGGTAATCAACAATGGGCTGTATGTGTTTCCTCAGTTTTATTGCTGCTATGTTTTCTGCAAACTACCAGATGTTGTTATTTTAGAAACTCTGAACTTTCAAATGTACTATCAGGAAAAAAAACCTCTGAAGTTTCATGGACCTTAGTCCACCCATCACTAACTGCCACTCAAAAGAATGAGTCCTTTTTGAGTTGTGCACAGTGGAAAGAAGAGGCGTCTGGAGGAACCCTAAATGGTGTCATTCATCAAAGGATGAAACTTTCTCTAACATGAGAGCGGGAATGGAAAGTAATATCTTAAATAGTGCAACATCTACTCCATTCAGGTTGGTGTCCCAATAAATCATTCATGGCAAGTCCCTCACTACCCACATACATGACACCCTGAAATTCTACTGAGTGGCTTTGAAAATAAATGGATGGATACATGAATGTTTTTGTTAAAGTTTAGATACTTAATCATCAGCATTATTACCAAAAGCCATCATTGAACCAAAGTAACTAGTCCTGCTTTGTGTATTAGTTTGGAATAAACTGATTCAGGAAGCAGATGGATGGATGGATATCATTAATTAATAATTTCTTATTATAAACAGCATTTTGTGTCCCATTCAAATGTGTTCAGATAAAATAAATTCTTCTCACTCTCTTAATTTTTCTGATTGTCATTTGCGACATACATTATCTTCTGTCTATTCATTTAGCATGTGTTTGCTGTCCATCACATTTGAGATCCTCTGCAGGTCACCTGTGTCTATCCCAGGGACATGGGGTACAGTGTACAATACCAATCTGCTGAAGGAATCACATCCTCAAGCACATACTCTCAATCACAGTAGAAAACGGACTTGGAATATGTAGTCTCAATTTGACCAATAGACCTGGCATTAGACCCATTGTCCATAGAATTCCATGGAAGGTCTCTGTTCTTTGCACCGCTTTTGTTAAAATGCACTTAATTATTAAAAGAATAGATAGTAACTATTATTAACATCAGACTTGCTAAACTGCATTCACAATAACACATTGTGCTGAAATGATTACAACTATCTTTCATGTTATGAGATGCTTTCCTTGAAACCAGATCTTTACTACAAGGACTTTCTATAGACCTCCACATCGTTTAGTGATAAGGCTACTCGAGGCGGCAGCAGGGTTAAACCCAGGGAACATTTGGAGCGACTTAATGGACTGATTTGAGATGTCTAGTGTAACATGACACAGTCAGCAGGATCAGCTGGCTTATAGTCGTCGTCGCCCATTAGTCAGCCCAGCTGCAGCTGCCAGGTCAGCTGTGCTAATTAGACATACATTTTTCAAGGGGATACAAAAGCCACCTCATGGTGTCTTAATTAGCAAATGCTTAGCAGGAGGAGGCCAGTGCACACAAGTCATCTTTAGCCACCCTCATATCTATACCTGTCTCATTATTAATTGCCAGCTATTTAATGTAAAAAATGATATTGAAAGATGTGTCCTAGATATTCTTAACACTCTTCTGAAAAGGTGACAGTGCTTGAGGCTGTAAGTAACAATGCAAAAAAATCATTACCATAATAAGCAACAAAGTTCAAAGACACAAGAAGAATGAATATCTTCACATGGCTGGACTTTGGTTATTTGAATTTATGTTTCCAAGATTTTACTTTTCTCTCCCATAACAAGGTATGACGTTTGGTGTAATTTTTTGTTCTAGCAGGCAACTCTACAACAGGACTACAACATTTATTCACACTTCTGGTTCCCTATTGAATGTGATCCAAAGCAAATATCTTTCCTTGCCAGTGTTGTAATCACATCAATATAGTATGTACCATATTTTGGAATATTGTATAATGTTGTACTGGGTACTGGAATTGCTTTAAAATCATACAGAATAAAGTACATTAACATTAATCGAGGTATTATCACTTACAATCTAAGCTCCACTTTTGCAGAACATGTCTAAAGTTTAGGTAGGAAGACGAGTGTTGGTGGTGATAATGATTGTGACTCATCTGGGCACCCCCTGGGCTGCCTAAGGTGATGTGTTTTAGGTTACTGTATAATAAAACATACAGAACTTATTCAAATTTTTACGTCATTCTGGCCCTGTGTCTGATACAGCTGAGACAGGTTTTAGTTCCTATGACCCTGAATTGGATTAAATGGGATTAGATAATGCATAGACATGCAATGACTCCCTGCCCTTTTGATATTTTAAATTTGAGATGCTGATTCACTAATTCTAAGAAAGTAGGGTGATTATATATAGGATGTTGTAGGTGGTACTAGAGTAAAAGGCATTGGAGACTAATCTATTATGGCACAATGTGAATGCAATGTGAGCAATAAGCCGCTAAGAAACTGTTCTCTTAGGAAGAGTTTTAGAAGAATCCATGGGCCGTAAAGTCCACCAGTAGACATAACTAGACCTCATTCATTAATATATTTCACTGGAGATAATCATTCCATGTCAACTGACATATTAGAGAGAGTATGGGAGATGAAAGAACAAATTTTCCTCCAAAAAATCCTATAAACAGGCATCAGCAAAAGGCTCCAGTGGGTAACAGAGCAGGTATTGCTCCATGTCTGAAAGGGCATCAGGACGTTAATCATTAAATGTGTTTGGCCTTTTAACTAAACATTGAGGGATTCAGGGAGAGTCTGGGGGGTGTAAGTACTAATGAGCGAAATGATTCATGTGAAACTGAATTTGCAACAAAGCTCAATGTGAAATAAATGTAGTTTCACTTCAAGCAAAATTCATGGCATTGACACAAACAATGTGTTTATTTCCTGTGTGAAAGGACACCCATTTAACAGTTATGAAAGCCTTGGGGATCATAATACTAAAGATACTCCCAAGATAGAAATGAAACTCAAAGCTCTATGGCCCATGTCTTGGAAAAAACTTTGTTCTACCTTCAAAGAAGGCAGTCACTGAGCTCAGATGAGAATACAGAACATTTCTTTATTTGCACAGAGTTATGCACAAATATCTCAGTCCATGAGTGAGCAATCAATTAAACAATTCATCATCTATTTTTCTATTACCATTACCTCATATAATACATCATGCCATCTGACTCTTAATATGCAGGGCTTTATCACCTTATCCAATCAACTAAAGGCACAAGTAATTTCTGACTTATGTTGATTCTCCAATTATTCTGAACACCACTTCCTTTTGAGGGGTGTTTGTTGATCATTGTACTGATCTTATCACCACTTAATTGGAGGAGTGTTGGGGCTTTCCCATCAGTTTAGCTTTCTGGAAGTGGGTTCGTTACACATTACCTCATTCCAAATATACTAGAATCTTCTTTAAGATGGGGCAGAGACCTCTTGCGCTTTCAGCTTTAAGTTGCATTTAGTTACCCCTTGAGTTACACTCAATTGTTTCACTTGTGTTAAATAGTTGCATCGGGGCTGCGGGACTGGAGCTTGGAACCTCAATCCATTTTGTGACTGTGGCCGCTTGGACAATTTCAGATCCTTGGACTGCAGCACTTCAACTACACCAGTAAGTGCTGCCGGAAGAGAATCTGAGTGCACCTGGAGTGCTTCCGGGTGCTCACGCAGAACTTCTGCCACACCAGGAAGTGCTGCAGGAAAATCATGAGGGTGCACCTGGAGCATCTGGGTGCGTTATAAAAGGGCCCGCTTCACTCTATTCAAGGAGCCAGAGTCGCGTGGCACAGGACAGAGCTTGCTGTAGAGGAGTGGAGGCGGCAAAGGAAAAGAGAAGAAAATAAAAGAAAGGACTGTTAGCTTGAGCTATTTGTGGTGCTTTGTGTATTGTGTGTATTGTGCTGAAGAAGAAAAATAAAAGCGTGTGTTTTGGGACATTCTGAGTCTGTCTCTGTCTGTGTTCTGTGTCTTTCACAATATGTAGTATGTAATAATATTTTACATTTTATTACAAGTATATATATATATATATGCATATATATATATATATATATATATATATATACAATATATATATGCGTATACATACATCTTGTGATAAATAATTGAGCCTTGAGGTTTGGGACAGCCTCCTGTACACTTGAGAATGGCTGCTAAATTGAAAATGTTGTAGAAAAATGGTCTTTACAGACAAGAGTCCTGAAACAGAACTGAGGTTTGGGACGGACATGGTGGGCTTTAAAGATTGAAGGAGGAAGTGACGACTTCACCGGAGGAACCGGAAGTAACGTCTTCAGAGGTGGAACCGGAAGTGGCGTTCAGGGGCCCAGGCCAAAGTTTCCACATTTGGCCTGTGGGGAAAAAAGAGAAAGAGTCAGTGCACTCTGCCAACCCCTGGTCTGGCCAGGAATCACCTTCTTTCGAGCCTTTTAGCTGCCTCCCACACACACACACACACACACGCACACACACACACACACACACACACACACACATATATATATATATACTTGTAATATTATGTAAAAGATTATTTCATACTAATTAAAAATTCCATAGACACAGAGTGAGTAAACCCTCATAGAAGGGAGGCTGCTAGGTGATGGCAGCAGGGTTCAACTGGCTATCTGTGTAGTGAGGTTTTCCTATGAAAAAGTACAGTAATGTGGAGGATGGTGCATTTTAGCTTTTTTTCATTTAGAATATATCCAGCATATCACATTTTCTGCTTTGCGCCCTCCCCCATCATAATCTATCATCTATGGGAAGGAGCAAAAGCTTTAGATTAAATCAGAAATTTCGATCTCTGATTTTCGGCAGATCTCGATGTTTTAGGGTCCCTAATACTATAAACATTGCTATGTTGATGATGGGTGTGTATCTGTCTATGTGTGTGTGTCTGTGTGCCACAGTTTCTTGAGGATGACCTACAGCTAAAACAGCTAGACATAAAAATACCAAACTTGAAACTTAAGCCTGTTACAAGATGACGATGTGCAAGTTGGTTTTTGAGCCATATCGTGCAAGAGAAAGAGGTACTCTAGAGGAACCCTCAATTAATTCTGCAATTAATTATAAATTCTTCTCATCAATTGCATTCATAATGACCTATTTTATGATCAGAAAGATCAGCATAAGAGCATTAAATAATTACTGAAATGTTATAGAATAGTTTGGGTAACTTGGTTACTAGGGCAGAAAGTCTACTGAAGCTCACGTCTGAATTTTTAAAAAAATGCACTGCTCCCTCATGGCGATGTAAATGAAAGGTATAATTAGAAACATTTTTATTAGTGTGCAGGCAATTACCAGCATTACATAGTGTGGTGTATGGCCGGCCGTTCATTCCGGCCAATACCCCCAAGCCACCAGGTGGAGCCCTCCCTGCAGTATGGAGGTCCCCCGAAGACCAGTAGGGCATCATGGACATTGGAGTTTTTATACACAGCCCTGTTGGATACCATGGGGGCCACTAGGAGATGCTGCAGGGAGGAATAATGGTTATTTGCTTTAAGCCCCGGAAGTACGTCCGAGTCACATGGACAAGGGGAATGACGTGCTTCCGGGGTGAAGAAAAGGACTTTGTATCTGACCCGGAAGTGAAAAAGAATCACATGGACTGGGGATTGGGAACACTTCCGGGTCAGGGAATATAAAAGGACTGTGGGAGCTCCCAGACAGCGAGCTGAGAGGGGTGGAAGGGTGGCAACGCGTCTGGGAGTGGAAGGTTGTTTATTGCGATTATTTTGGTGTATTGAATGAGTATAGTGGAGGAGAGGGTGCTTTGTGCACTGTGCAGAGTTAATAAAGTCTACTTTTGGACTTTTATCTGGTGTCTAGAGTCTTGGACAGGGGTTCAAATGAGCGATAGCGCCCCCTATCTGTCACAACAGCTGAGGTAAAAAAAGCAACTAAACAGAGAAGCGTGAATGAGGGTTTAGGGAGCAGTTTTCCTTGTTTTCTAACCCTGAAAACTTTTGTTTTAACTAGTTTTGCCTTTAGCAACTGAGACATCGCCAGCAAAACAAATTTTAATGTCAGTTTCATGAAAATGTACCAGAATCAAAACTTCTCTATTTCACTTATCACTAGTTGCACATCAAAGAAATTTCAGGAGCTTTTTCTGGCCCTATAAATAGTTTAAAGGATTGCACCAAAAAATGCCTCCCGTATAAAGCCAGTCCACACATTAAATTCCTTTGAGTTTAAAGTTAGGTAAGGGATAAGACTGGCAGGGATGTGACATGGTTGGAGAAAGGAGTAAAGAGTGTCTGGAGGTGAGCAGGGGAGTTTATTTGAAACTTTTGACTTATCGGAATTTACAAAGAATGGTCAAGTGGGCCATCCACCCCACTGAGCTGACTGGGAATTTCAACCTGGTTAGTAAGGCTCAGAGGAGATGCAGGGTTATTCATCTGGCTTATTGTGTTGGGGCTTCACATTCTCCTATAAATATCTCTCAGTTTTGATATTTAATAAAACATTATTTTAAAAAGTAATATGCTTTGAAGTCTTTAGTTATTTGTATGGGTTGAATAAATACACCAATATAATGTAGTTTATCTGATATATAGTTTATGTGTAATACAGATGCAAATATAATTCCTACTGTATGAATTATTGTTTATTTGCAAATGTAATTAATAATGTGTGAGTTACTTTTTATTTATGGTACAAGTACAAATATACTATAATCCAGTCAGCATGAGATTTACTGTTTACTAGCAAAATACCCGCGCTTCGCAGCGGCGAAGTACTGCATTAAAATTTTTATTAAGAAGAAAATTTTACCTTTTTAAACTGAGGGAAAATATGCCAATAATTATTTGTTAAGGATCTCTTTGTATACCATATTGTCAGTTCGGCCCTCCGGTTGTAACATGACCAAGCTGTGCGCTGAGCTTACTCTTGAGCATGCAACTTACAGTTGGCCATGTGAACAGTAATCTTGTCTCAAATCTCACAGCTTGGATTGCTGCTGTCATAATCAGTTTGAGGTTCATGGTTTGTTTCAATTACGACAGTATTTGCAGGACTTGTGTTGAAGTGACATTCGGCATCTGTCAAGCGTTGTAAGCTTACAACCGGTTTCATCGATAACTTCACATCCAGCTTTTGAGAGTTTAAACATTCATAAACATCAAAGTGTCCACTACTGAAATCGTCACCTGTGAATGTAAGATGTTTAAGAGGCATTGGCGGTTGTCGAAAGGTGTAATATATTTGACCATTTCGGTACACTTGAAAGCACCAACCGAACAATTCAGCGGCAGCCATCAACTCACATGCAGAACCATAGGTAAAGGGCTTAAGCATTTCACTCTTCTAGTGCTCCTGTGTAGTATAATTATCTCCTGTACCGTCATCAGTCCACACCTTGAACCTGTCCCAGTCATTCAATACATAAGACACAATGTTCCTCCGGATATCAAGAGTGAGCCTGATATGGCCGTGCAATATGTAACACAGAGAATGGAAAAGGTAGGTGCCATTTCCGGGCAAGGAAACCACTCGGTAAGTGACAGTTCTTTGATCGATGGTGATTACCTCGATAGACATGGTAATGGGGGTTGGAATGATGAAGGAAATGGGTACCTGAGTAACGTAAAGTAAGTGTAAAATACCTATACAATAACTATAATTGTAATAAACAAACAATAAAACAGCGGAGAAGCCGTGGATTAAACAAAAAGGCTGTAGTTATCAGCAGGGAGACGTGAATCCCGTGGCGAAGCAAGGAAGGGAATGTAGAGACTGGAGCGACGGACGGCCTTATATAGGCAGGCAGCCAACAACGTGGGAGGTGATGGGATGGGAGACCCAACGCCGCCTCACATGGTGACCAAGCTGCAGGCTATGGACGTATATATGTATGTAAATAGGATTCAGTTAGCGTTGGGAACCCGTGTACCAAATTTCTTGAAGATGGGCCCATAAGTAACAAAGACTGTTGAAAAGTTCAATATGGTGGCCGACAGTGGCATCATACCACCGAAATAAGTACGTACATTGGTTTCGGTTAGTGCAGGGAAGCCGCCTACCAAATTTCGAGAAGATGAGGCCATAAATAAGAAAGTTCAACATGGCGGACATTGTTGATCGTTATGCGTAGAATTTCGAAATGAAACCTGCTTAACTTTTGTAAGTAAGCTGTAAGGAATGAGCCTGCCAAATTTCAGCCTTCTACCTATACGGGAAGTTGGAGAATTAGTGATGTTGGAAAATTCAATATGGCGGCTGACAGTGGCGTCATACCACCGAAATAAGTACGTACATTGGTTTTGGTTAGCTCAGGGAAGTCACCTACCAAATTTCGTGAAGATGGGGCCGTAAATAAGAAAGTTCAACATGGCGGACGTTGTTGACCGTTATGACCGTTATGCGTAGAATTTCGAAATGAAACCTGCTTAACTTTTGTAAGTAAGCTGTAAGGAATGGGCCTGCCAAATTTCAGCCTTCTACCTACACGGGAAGTTTGAGAATTAGTGACGTTGGAAAGTTCAATATGGCGGCTGACAGTGGCGTCATACCACCGAAATAAGTATGCACATTGGTTTCGGTTAGCGCAGGGAAGCTGCCTATCAAATTTCGTGAAGATGGGGCCATGAATAAGAAAGTTCAATATGGCGGACGTTGTTGATCGTTATGACCGTTACGCATAGAATTTCGAAATGAAACCTGCTTAATTTTTGTAAGTAAGCTGTAAGGAATGGGCCTACCAAATTTCAGCCTTCTACCTACACGGGAAGTTGGAGAATTAGTGATGTTTGGAAAATTCAATATGGCGGCCAACAGTGGCGTCATACCATCGAAATAAGTACGTACAACGGTTTCGGTTAGCGCAGGGAAGTCACCTACCAAATTTCGTGAAGATGGGGTCAGCCTTCTACCTACACGGGAAGTTTGAAAATTGGTGACGTTGGAAAGTTCAATATGGCGGCCGACAGTGGCGTCATACCATCGAAATAAGTACATACATCGGTTTCGGTTAGTGCAGGGAAGCCGCCTACCAAATTTCGTGAAGATGGGGCCATAAATGAGAAAGTTCAACATGGCGGACGTTGTCGACCGTTATCGACCGTAATGACCGTTACGTGTAGAATTTCGAAATGAAACCTGCTTAACTTTTGTAAGTAAGCTGTAAGGAATGAGCCTGCCAAATTTCAGCTTTCTACCTACATGGGAAGTTGGAGAATTAGTGATGAGTCAGTCAGTCAGTCAGTCAGTCAGTCAGTGAGTGAGGGCTTTGCCTTTTATTATTATAGATTTATGACTGAGTACAAATATAACACATTCTTAGTGAAATTCAACCAAAGTGGCCAATTGATGGAGGTGCATGTGTTAGAACAGAAACTGTGAAAAAACGTCAAAACGGAACATAAAATCTCATGTTACTTTATTTTAGTTCAAAGTATTTCAACAGCATTCTTAACTGCATGATTTCCACCCCTTATTTTACCATCTTTTATGTAGAATTCAGATTGATCACTCTTTATAGTAAATAAAAAAGAGTGAGTCATTTTTAAATTTGCATACCAAACAGTGGCCTGTTCTCAGTTTAAGAGGGGCTAAAGCTGTGAAATGCAAAAAATAAGCTATATCAAACATGATGTGGCTGTTCTCAATATTTGGTGTGTTTTAGGTAGGCAAAGATTTCTGGATTCTTTTAATACTCACCAATAGAGCACAGATATTTCTTTTCTTAACTGATACAATGAAGCAGCATCGTGTCTAAACAAAAATTACATGTTATTGTACAGTGGTGCGTAGGAGTTAAACATGTCACACTCCAATTAACCTCACAGTTACCCTGTGCGACTTGCATTCTGTCTTTTGAATTTACCTCAGACACACAGATGTTATTTAGTAGACAATAAGTGCAGAAGGTAAATGTTTTTGGGAGGTATGCCATTTAGGCAGGCTGAGATCCCTGTAACCATAAACTAAAAAGATGTTTTAAAAATGGCTCAGTGGGTGCTGAGCTATATAAAGGTAGGCTTGCTCTGATTTAGTACTGTGTCACATAGATGTGTTCAAGCATCCTAATTTTGTTTAGGCTTGGATAGAGTTAACCAGACTGTATAATAATTTTCCATACTTATTTTTAAAATGACTGATTGTATCAAAATTTCTTTTTGTACCAGCTTAGTAACTTATTGCTATCATTTTAACTGAAATAGAAAAAAGATGACATGCTAACACTTGTAAATGGCAAAATCCTAGAGGGAATGTGATTATCAGAGACAAAACGTATCTTTTCCTCGCTTAGTTCAGCCTGCACCTTTTAGATAAATGCACATTTTAAACACAGAAGAAAGATATCATAGACACGCGAGCAACTGAAAGTTACAGATTATATTCTGAAAATGACATAAATGCAGTAGTTGCACAATATCCGTATTGTAAATCAACAAAAACATCATAACACAAGCTACGTTTGGGACAAAATGCCACAATGCTGTATTATTATAAGTGAAGAATCTTAGAAAATATAAAGAGAATGTTGACTGTACTGTATACCACAGTACAATATTATCTCCAAACCTGGGTGACAATATGATAATACAGTGTTTTTTTGACATTTAGTCCTGCAGTATATTCAGTATTGTTATTGTTTCTTGCGCTATAGTCTGATTTGTTGCTCCATTTTTTATTTACCAGAAGTGAATGCTGAAATCATATCATTATTATCATGATTTTCCAGGATGGGATTGAAAAAGCCACAGGGATTCTTCTCAAACTCAAAACTTTATTTAATTAATTTATCAAATTATGAAATTAATAATTAATAGTCAAATAATTAAATATCAAATTTAACTAAACTATAACTTCAGGTGATGAATAAAACTGAATGATTTAACAATACATATAACAATTTAACTAAATAAGAATTTAAACAACAAAAACTAAACAAGAGAAAGGCCAAAGGTCAACAATAAGAAAATAATAAGCAAAAAGAAAAAAAATGTAAAAGGGCAGTAAAATATAAAATAATAATAATAAACTAAAACGGCAACTCTAGGGCAAAATTCAGAAATCAGACGAGATGGTTACAATCAAACTACTGTATATGTCATGAATTTAGTATTTTGGACTTAATAGTGTAATAGAGAACATATTATCGTAGTAATAACTGCAACCTCCAGGGTGACTCAAACCTCTAATAGAAAACAGGGAGGAAGAAGTTTAAGTCATATACCATTTATTCTCTTTGAAGAGGAGGTGCACCTATCACAGCACACTGCCACAAGATGCACATAGCACATTATAACAAGACACATACCCTTTTCTGCAAGTCTGAGCCTTTTTATACACTAGTAAAGGTTACAAAATTTAATTTATTACATCATAGAAAGTTTTTATCATCACTGGTTGCTTCTATTTGCAAGATGCAGGGTTAAACAAGCCTTATAAAATTATGAGTGACCATGGTCAGAAAAAACATACGTTTGACCTAAAGACAGATCATTACATCATTAATGTGTGAGCCTGCTGTTTCTGCAGTTCATTTATCAGTAAATCTGGACATATAGTTTCCCCTCAACATTGAAACAGGAAGGGCGATCAGTGCTGACAGGCTGAGGTAGTCACAGAAAGCTGAAATCCTATCTCAGAGAACAATACACTTCTTAATGCTTTTGCATTAAATCATTTAACTTAATGTAATTAATTACTTTAAGATATAAAATTCAAACTTCATAACAATTACAAAATATCATAAGCAGCAAAGACATTTGCCACACTATCCCTTGGATATATTTATCTCACCTAAGATTCATTTAAAAAAAATTTTTGTCCTTCAGTTTTTTTTAAGGTCTGATCATTCTTATTATGTCTTTGAAACAAATAATTACTATATTGTTTTATGAGGCATGTTTATTAATTTGCTTTATTTTAAAAAATATTAGGGCTAAGGGTAGGGTTAGGGTTAATATTGTGACACCATTTTCTTTTTCTAGCAGGCGTTGCCTTTTTTGGTGGAGCTGTCACGATATGGCAGCATTTTACTAAGTGGTGTGTGATCCCGGAAGTTGCAACTCTTGTAATTGTAAGCAGAATAGTATAAAAGATGGGGTCGCAGACCTGTCATTGCAGAAGGTAATGGATGCTTCAAAACATTTTTGGGATTGTGAGTTAGTAAAAGAAGTTTGGACTGCAACTTTTCCTTTGAGTTTAAAGGATTTTGAGTTGGAATTAGTGTTAAAGCTTAAGTGCACAATTGTTATACTATCTGATTGTGATTTTCGCTTTGTTTATCTATTATTTTTATTTTTATTGCTTATTTTACATAAAAATGAACCTGCCCAGTTAATTGCAGCAAAACACCTAAGATGCCAAATAACTCTAAGCAGGAAGTATTTAGTACTATAAGGCCTAAAACTAGATAGATAGATAGATAGATAGATGGTGGGCCATGGAAAAGTAGCCCGGCTCTGGCGATAGTATCACAAAATGAACAAGCAAGTGGATTGTTTTTATTCACTTACCCACAAGTTACAACAGATGCTGAAAGTGGTCCCCATTCACGTCTATGAACCTTTGGGAACATCGGAGCATGTTAGCTGATACTGCTTGCAGCTTTTCAACAGTGATGCTGTGGATAGTGTTCATGATGTTTTCCTTGAGTTCATCCAGGGTATGTGGACTGTTGCCATACACTTTCTGCTTTAAATTTCACCACAGATAAAAATCGCATGTGGACAAGTCTGGGGAACGTGGTGGCCATAACCACTTGCTCACAGTGCACTCCTCTGTAAACAGTTCATGAACCCGTGCCAGTGAGTCGCGTGAGGCTTGGCATGTTGCCTCATCTTGTTGAAAAAAGCAGTACATTTTTTCTTCTGGTGTTAGTTGGTCGTAAAATTGTTCAAAGATGTTCAGGTAAACCATGGTATTCACAGTTGATTCAAAGAACATTGGGTCCACTATTTCTGTTCTTGACACCACACACCAAACACCAATTTTCTGGTCATGAAGTGGCTACGGCCTCCTCCAAAGAGTGTGGCACTGGTATTGGAAGTGGGCTACTTTTCTGTCACCCACCCTGTAGATAGATAGATAAATAGGATTTTATGGGGAAATTTAGTTTTTTACTAAAGCCCACTAAATAAATAAATAAATGTCCCTGTGGTGAGCACACCCAAACAATGGACCACATTCTCCATGAATGTTCCCGAGGCCCTACATGTACCGATGAACATCTTTAGGATGCTAATGATGCCGCTCTTACCTGGATACAGCATGAATAAATAACATACAACAAAAACCCCCTCAAATATACTCCAGAATTACTAAAATGAAAGAAAACATCTGACTTGACTGAAGATAAAAAGAGTTGTCCCAGTCCCAGTGAAGCATTATTCAGGAATGCTGCTGTTAGTGCAAAGGAGCCTCAGTAGTGTTTCTTGACACACTTCTGCTGAATGATTCATTAGTTGAAAGTCCTTGGTGTTAGTGCATCACAGAGAGGATGTGCAGCATTTCTCATAATGGTGCTCAGTTTTGTTTTCATTCTTTACTTCAACTTCTACCTGCAGGGTGGGCAGAGTGTATTCCACAACTGAGACCACGCTTTTCATTAGCTTGATGATTCAGTGGGCATTTCTTGACGTGATGTTACCTGTCTAGCACACTTTAGCAATAAAGATTGCACTGGCTATCACAGAGTTGTAAGATATGTGAAGTATGTCACTACCCACATTAAAGGAACACAGTCTCTTCAGAAATAACAGTTTGCTGTGCCTTTTCTTATATAGTTCCTCAGTGTTATACTTCCAGTCCACCCTGTCATTGATCTGGGCATCCAAGTGCTTGTAGCAGTGCACCCACTCCCTAAATAGTGATCGGACACAGGGAATCTTTGTTGTGGCAAAAGTCAATTACACCATTTCCTTGGTTTTGCTGATGTTTAGTTGCAAAGAATTCTCTTTGCCCCAAAAAACAAAGTTCTTCACCTAGTTCCTATACTCTTTCTCATACCCCCTATCAATCCACCCAGAACAGAATCATCAATGAATATCTTTAAGTGACATGATCTGGTGCCATATTTGCAGTCCAAATAGAAAGAAGAGAAAAGATACAGGATTTGTTCTTGTGGTGCTACAGTTCCTATCTTCTACATTTGAGGCATGGTCCCTGAGCCACACAAACTGTGGTTTGCCTGACAGACAAGTCCATTATCTAAGATAACATAGGGTCATCCACCTGCATAACCCTGAGCTTATTCCTTAACGGGGATGGTTAGATGGTACTATAGGCACCGGAGAAGTCATAAATCAGAAAAAATAATCCTCATAATCCTGCCAGCCTTTTATGAATTTAACAAATTCTTAAGAAGAAGGTAAAAAGAGAAAACAAAAACACAGCAGTTAAATGCTTATGAATGTTGCTGCAAAGTGTTGTGGCAGGCAAGAATCTTATATGATATTCGCATGTAACTGTGGCCTTAATGATTACAACAGCTTACAGTTCTAATTCAAAAAGAAACTCCACTCCTGCACAGTCTGAACTTAAACTTTTTTAACTGTGGAAAGTCTGAGGGAGCTCTGATAGGTGACATAGCATATATTGGTACATTGTGTAACCTTAATTATGGGTAGTTTCTTATGAGATGAACCCTTATCGAACATATTTAAGATATATATCATCCTCTGGCAGTTGTTTGTTTGTTAAGAGCAAGATGAAAAAATTGAAGGATTATTATAAGCGCATGACTAAGAAGATGAATAATAAATACAAAGTGGCACTGCAGTAAAAAATAAAGGGATAAAACAAATCAAAATCAATTTCAACTGATGCCTTTATCCAAGGCTGCTTACAACATGTGAGATACAATTGGTTTTATTTAATTTTTTTTTTTTTTCTTTTTTTAAGGAGGAGAAGTGACTTGCTCATGGCCACACAGTATCAATAGCATTATTTAAACATACAACCTCATGGTTTGAGGTCCAAAGCCTTAACCACTAGCCACACTACTTGAAAATAAAACTAAAATTCAGTTATTACAAATTCTCAGAAAGAAAAACATATACTGTAAATTTATCAAAGTAAGTTTCTTACATTGAAGAAAGAATAAAATATAGATGCAGAATCATTACATTGTTCCTGCGTGCATAGTGACATTAGGACCTGGAAGAAAAGAATCAAGTGGGTGTACAGCAAAATGCAAAATTAAGCAGCCAGAAGGCACTGGGGGTGGCTCCCTGAGAAAAATAAATATTAAAGTTACGTGCCAGCTGTGTGTACATGTGTGCCTGCTGGAACTACTGGTGAAGAAAGAAGAGTAGAGTAGTGGAACCCGAGTAGATAAAGAAGTGCATGGGCCGGGATACAGGTGGTTTCTTCTTTATTCACATTCGGCTTTGTACAGCATCTCTGGGGATGTAGCATCATATTCATGCAACCTTTACCCCTTTCATTTTTAATTCATCTTCTTAAATGTTGTGAACAGAGTCTGTCAAGGCCGGTGCATTAAAAGCAAAATAGGCAACAACATCCCTCTCATGGCAAGAGCATGAGAGCAGCTTAAGGAATTAAGCATTGTTCAATAAACAGCCCTTGTGGGCTATTAAGCTATATATAAGTGTTTATGTTTCTTTTCTCTACTGAGTCCTTGAGCCAATACAATATGAATAAATATGAATATGAAAAAATATATACAAATGTGCACTTAAAATTCTGTGGGCTACATACATATAAATGGGTCTTGTTCAGAAAGCAGACGCCATCTCCTTCTTGTTGTTTGTTTTAGACTGGCCTACCCCTACTACAAATCCTGAACTTAAGGTTCGTGGGGGTAAGGCCTGGTACACCAGGGTCCCTAATCTTAAAAATTTAGAGTAGGTGCCTAATCTTAAAATAGTGTAAGGGTGCCTAATCTTAAAAACAAGTGGTGCCCGCTTTTGGCGTCCACTTTCTGAACAAGACCCCATGTACATTTCTATATGCATTTCACAGTAACTTTGATACTGTACATAATCAAAATGCATTGAAATATATTTCTACCGTTGGGAAATAATGGTTAGATGATGATGTCATGATCTAGTACGATAGATTAAAGCTAAATTTTCTTTAAATAATTCTGTCAGGATTGCCAACATGTGCTCAAACAGCAGTCTCTTCTGAAACTAGGTGATACAGTACATATCGTATTTGATTGCTATGGTGCCTCTGTTTTGTTTTACTATTGGTTTATCTGTTGCTTAATCACAGGTCAAGCCACTACAACCTATACAGCTTAATTTTCTTTCTGTGTTTTCTTAAGTTACGTAAGCCAGTTTGATTTAGGTTTACTTTCCTGTGTGGTAATTAACTTTGTTATTTTGAATTAAGCTTGTCAATGAATCTAAAACAGAATAACATGGCAAAGCTTTAATATTACTGAGGTAATGTTAAATAAATAATGCAGTGCCATCCAAAGGTATTGGCTAATTGGTTACTGCAAAGCACACTTGAAGTCTAAAATTTGTTTTTTAACCACTTAGTTCTGTATTTATTTAACATAGATTTTTAAATTGCTATTGTAATGTTCACCTTAAATAATCAAAAACTAATGATTAATGGGCTGTTGGTTTAACTCTGGATTTTTGTATTTAATTGGATGATTAGCAGTGGAAAGGTTTGGTTTATGAATTAATTTGTTTAGTAATTGGCCTTTGAGTCACATGTTGCTGTGATAATTTACTGAATTGAATAGCAGCAGGTGGGGCACCACAGGAATGTGGTTAGGAAGAGCCGAACCACAGAGTCTCCGCCTGGAAAATACAGAAGATCAATGAACAGGACTGGGGAAAAACTAAACTGTGGAAAGCTAAATTTAGCTCAGATTTTCATCATTCAGTTGTGGTCAAATTAGGATTCAGTTCAGTTTAATTTATGCTATAATTAGTGCTCTTCATTGATAAAATGCTTATAATTATTCAGACAAAGTAGCAAAAGAAAACTGTATTCCTATTCAACAACTGTGTATAAATAAATATCTATTGAAATGAACAGTAATATGGAAATCCATAAACTTTTTCAATTTAATTCCTAGAAAAAGCACTACAAAAAATCTAATTGTAACAGAAATTACAGAATATCAATTACAGAATATCAATTGGAGAAACTGCTAGCAGGAGATTTAGCCATTTAGAAAGGACAGGAGAAAAAAACTCTTTTTAGACCAAAAAACATTCATATATGCAGCCCTATGGAATTACTGAGGTCACATTTTGGCTGACAGAAGGCATACTAACTACCAGCCTACTGCTGGGCATCCTACATTGAGGCGCAGCATATGCTTGGATTGCTAGATCTATAATATAGATATAATTTTCTGGTGCTATTTTTATAACTATCAATTTAAAAAATTACCAATATTCTGTTTTTTCTTTTGCTGGCTGGAAACAGCAGCATAGTCAATTTGGGTTTGGATCCAAGCATCACGTTGGAATTACAAGAGGAGAAAAAGTAACAGTTTTAGTAAAATAATTATTATGATTTTGCAGCATGATCAATGAAATTACAGTTGTTAATATCTCCCCAAGCTTTATGCAGTGTGAAACTCTTCACCAGTCTTCGTCTCGCAGCCATATAGCAAGACAGGAAGCACCAGGACTCTAAAAACTGGAAACCTCGTCCTTTTGCATAGATATTGGGAGCACCACACACCCCTTTCCAGCGACCTCATGACCCCCCATGCTCTCCCAAACCGTCTACTGACTTCATAGGAAGAATCACCAGAGACATGAATGTCACTGCCAAGGTAAGTAAACCTCTCAACAAGGTCAACACTCTCTCAGCAAACAGATTCAATGCTGATGGCTGTTCCCAAGAGGTCATTAAAAACCTAGATCTTGGTTTTTATCCATGACACTTGCAAGCCCAGGCACTCAGACTCCTCGCTCAGTCTCTCTGTGAAGATCACAGCATCATCAGCAAAGTCAAGATCCGTGAATCTTTCTTCACCAACAGATTCCCCACGACTACTGGACCCCACGACCTTGCCCAAAACCCAGTCCATACAACCATTGAACAGAGTAGGAGCAAGAACAAACCCCTGACAAACCGCAGAATCAACTGGGAAAAATGCAGAGGTCCTGCCTCCACTCTGCACAGCACTCACAGTACCAGTGTACAGGCCGGCCATGATATCCAGCAACCTCGAAGGGATCCTGCGAATCTTCAGGATGTCCCACAGGGCAGCTCGATCAACCGAGTCAAACGCTTTGTGAAAATCGACAAGGGCTGCAAAGAAACTCTGACAATATTCGTATTTGCGTTCCATGAAAACCCTCCGTGACAGGGTGTGGTCGATGGTAGACTTCTTAGGCGTAAAACGAGACTGTTCCGGTCGCTGGTAAGTGAGCAAGTGATCACGGATCCTATTCAGGATGACCCTAGCAAGGACCTTACCCAGCACCGAGAGCAGTGTTATCGCCCTGTAGTTGCTGCAATCCAGGTACTCCTTTGGTACTGTGTCTCTCCGGAAAATCCTTGGGTACTGTTGGTTTGACTTTGTGTTGAATGAGCAGTTGCTCATGGATTCCCCAATGAGGCACATTACCTGCATTGTGAGGGAGCATCAGTTATGGCACTACGGCCATGTGGCATGTTTCCCCTAGGGTGATCCGGCTCGTAAGATCCTCATTGTTGGGGACCCGAGTGGCTGGACCAGGCCAAGGGGTCGCCCACGTAACACCTGGCTGCGACAGATAGAGGGTGATTTCCGGAGGGTGGGACTGGACCACGTGTCTGCCTGGGGGGTTGCAAACTAGGATCCCGAGTTGTTTCGTTGTGTAGTGGGTGCGGCAACGCACTGTACCAGTGCATGCTCCCCAACTTGACTTGACTAGAAACTCTTCACAGCAGCAAGAGTTTCCCACACCACAATCACAATTACAATTCAAAGCACATGCACATGTCTCTTTGTCATCTCTCTCTTTTTCCTCCTCCACACCTCACACTAAGCTTCATCCTCCTCCTCCTGACTTTGGCTCTTAGACTGGAGTGGGCTGCTTGTTTTATATTAAATACAGGAGCACTTCCAGTCCTCTGAACTGGTGGCTTGGAAACACTTATGGGTGGAGTTGGAATCTGACACAACAGGGCCTGCCAGTCCTCCCAGTGCCCCCTGGCAGCAACCATGGAAACCCAATAGGACTGAGCTGACAAACTCAGATTCCCAACATGTCCTGTGGGAATCTGTGGTGACGACGATCTATCTATACCACCAGTAAGTAATGGTCCTGGCCTTAAGGTCCTTAATATAGCTCCGGGTGATGTTTCTTCACCCTAATTTAACTTGTTGAGGCCAACACAGCATCCCTTGCACTAGCAGGCAGGTAATTAACACAGTTCTGGGGTTTGTGGTCAAGCATTAATTAGTAGTCAATAAATGAATGTGACTTTTCAGCCTAATCTAACTGTCTTGCATGCATGTATATGCATATATTATTGACAAAACAGTAGTCACCTTATCTAATTCAAATGTATTGGTCAAACAGCGGAGCACAAGAAAAATATCTAGTATTGTAATTCCAGAAAAATACTTACGTCTTTCTGTCATGCTTATGTATTGATTTGTATATAAATGAATTATTACATAGCCTATTTATTGCACATTTATTCAGGAAGTCATGTTTTATCATGATAATGTTAAAATTAAAATATTGTGAGCTGTTTGCTTTAATCAGAGAAGAAAGCAAAACTGAGTTATTAAAGAAGTGTAGTGCAGTGGTTAAAATTTGGACTTCAAATTCTGCTACTGATACTGAGTAACCAAGTCACTTCACCTGCCTGGGCTCCAATTAGAAAAACAAAAATAAATGTAACCAATTGTATCTCAAATGGTGTAAGTTGCTTTAGATAAAGGAGTCAGACAAGTAAGTAAATGTAAATTTGTTGTTCTACAAATTATATCAGCATTCCATTTGGTTTTACTGGGAACAAATACTGGCCTACAATTATAAAGGAAGAGACACAGCACAAGTGGTAATAAATGTTATTTGTGGATATTTGATAATAATCTTAACTGCTGTCCTAGGAGAAAGTGCATCTTATTCTTTTCTGAAGACAACACACAGTTACAGTATTGACATTGCGCTTATTTTTAAAATGTATTTATTTATTTATTTTTAATATGGGACTTTAAAAGCTAATAAAGTACTTTACTTTTCTCTCAATTCCATGCTACCTCTTGGTGTGACATTCATTTTTAAACAGGATTTGCTCCAGGGAGTATTTGCCACCTCCTGGATACAGAGACACCTTCAGCGAAGGCTCTACCTCCTGCAGTTGTATTATGTGTTCTCAGAATTGTTTTAGAGATCTGCTTCTTGCACTGGTGTATGTATGCTACAAAATGTATACCCAGGGCCAAAGCCATTTACAGCTATACATTTTGAAAGGTTGATTTTGAAATTTTCTTACAAATAAAATGCCAATGTAGAGATATAATTATACACTACCTATCTCTAGCAAAGACCCTTGCCAAAGTATTTTTGAATTAACTGTCGACAGGAAATAGAACAGTTTGAAAAGGCTGCACATAAAGTATGGCAGTAGTCAGATCTCTATTAAATACAGTAAATGCATGAATTAACTTCTACATAGTAATGTCTGTAAGACTACAACATGACTAGTTGCACTTTAGGAGTCAAGGGTCTACATGTACAACTATTAAGAAATCTTCCTACAGATTAAAAAGGTTTTATGACAAGCATTTCTAAAAGAAATTACCTCCAGATACCACCCAAGTGCCACATTGTGCTCCTTGCATAGTCTGCTGACTCTAAGTAATGAACCTCCAGCAGCAAAGTGTAATATCTTGGGCTGCATATTTAAAGATGTGACCATTATGCATGGCATGAGTGATGAAAATTCATTCAGCCTTTTAATTTTTTCAAACTGTTTTTTTACTAGAGAATCACAAAAAGCTGGCAGCATCATATGTATGGCAACAAACACTTTGAAGAGTACACTCAGTTACACACTTGGCCTATTTGGACACCTTAAATAAAAAAACGTGCATGTTTAGAATGTTAGAAGAATATGAAAAATGGAAATGGACACGGGAGATCATGTAGGCAGCGGTCAGACTGGGAATCAAACCCGTGTCATTGGACTTGTGAGCAGTCATTAGTCACTGCCCTGTCAGTAAGACAAGAAGACTTTAGTAGCGCTAAGTAGTAGTGGTAAATTGTAACTTTATTATTTACTCAATCATCTTCAAGAATCACAAAGTTACTCCAAAAATTCTGAGAAATAAATAACACGGAGTTTTTTTTAGTTTAACATACATGTCAATGTTGTGGAACTGGACCCGGATACAGACAGGCGGACATCGTTTCTTCTCCCAACACACGTTTATTTTACAAATATTTACAAAGTTAATCAGTGCCCTACCCAGTGCCTCTAGCACCGATCCCCCAAAGTCCAGACCTCACAGTCACTAAATGCCTTTCCTTCTGGCCGCCTCCACTCCTCTTCCACCCGACTCTTGCTAATGAACGGAGGGAGGTGGCCCCTTTTATCCCAACCCGGATGGGCTTCAGCTGCTTCCCGGCAATCCCCTGCGGACACACCCCAGCGTGGCGGAAGTGCCGGCTGGTGTGGCAGAAGTGCTGAGGTCCAGGGTTCTTCAGGCACCAGGGCACCGCCTGGCGGTGGCCACGGGCCCCTACAGGATTGGGCTTCCATACCCTCTACCCGTGGCCCCCAACACAACCAGGGCGGTCGCCCCCTCGTGGTCTGGAGGTGGCACAAGCCCTCCTCCGGTCCTCCTGGGCGTCCCGGCTGGGCTCCACCCCCAGCCACATGCCACAATGTATATAAGCAATGCAAGGTTTTATACTTTGCTGTTTTCATATTATAATTGTAAATACTTTATACAGTATGTAAGTGCTCTAAGTCATTCAGTGAGGAATGCTATAGAAAGATTTACTTGAATCGAATCAGTAATGAATGTGCCGCAATGCAGTTTATCTCAATATCTTAATGTCTTTGTTTTCTTAATTATATTTACTCGTAGAAAGGTTAAATAATAGTATAGAATCCCAAAAACCAGTTTCAAGTCATTTACTTCAGTTGACAGTTATACAGTTTTTTTTTAGAAGCTTGATATGAGAACATGAATTAATGGACATTTCTTTTAATAAAAATGCATTATATTTTAATTTGTATTGTAATGTAAATATTTTAATTTAAATTATTAACATTTGAAGAAGAACTGGAAAATGTGTTTTTAAAGTAATATATAAAAACTGTTAAGGGAAAGAAAATAAACTGATCAAGAAAACAAAGCAGAGCTCAAATATCCAATACAAAACCAGGCTCATAAGTAATATGTCTACATATTCTATTTAATAATATTTTAATTGGGTAGAATAACATAATCATACAATAATTTTTCCATTTTCACAGCTCATTTGTTACACAATTATAGGAGCCTGAAATTTAACCAAGAAATATCTCATTCAAAAGCAGGAACAAACCATGGACAAGATGACAGTACACTGCAGGGCACACATACTGTACATTCACTCACTCTTAGAGTTGAAAATCAAACTAAAATATGACATTTTTAGGGTATAGGATTGTTTTATCATGGAAAAGTTTTGAGGGACACCTTTCTTCAAAACATACACCTTTTCTCTCCTGCCTAGGTTTTTTTTTATGTTTATCCACAGTATAATGTCTCAATCATTTTATTTTAATCTCTAACAGTACTTGGAATATAGTGCAGTGGCAGAGTAGAGAAAAGAGTCTGCGTGCTTATAACAGAACACACACGATATTTATGCCGTGTGAAAGAGGGTGGTAACAATTTAAAGACTAAGGTGTGACAAACCTAAAAGAAGAAGGAAGGAGAGGTGTGTTTAAAAATCAAAAGAGGTGGGAACTCTTAAAAAGGGGCGGGGCATATTTTGATAATCATAGTTGGGCAGCATTTAAAACAGCACAATATTTATCAGAAAATGGTTGCTAGAAATGAAAGATCTATGCCAGAAATAATGTCATGCATAACTGCAAAACAGCAAACAGAGCCATGTCTTCTTGGGAAATTAACACATTTATCAAAGTCATTAAACTAATATTTTAATTGCATTCCATGGAATAAAATATAAACTATAAAATATAAAAATAAAACTGGTGAGGAAGGCAGGCTTTATTGTAGGCATGGAGCTGGACAGTTTGACATCTGTGGCGGAGCAACAGGCACTGAGCAGGCTCCTGTCAATCATGAAGAATCCACTGCATCCACTAAACAGTATCATCTCCAGACAGAGGAGTAGCTTCAGTGACAGACTGCTGTCACTGTCCTGCTCCACTGACAGACTGAGGAGATCGTTCCTCCTCCACACTATGCAGCTCTTCAGTTCCACCCGGGGGGGTTAAACATTAACATTATACAAGATTATAGACTGTTATACCTGCCTCGTACTCTCCACCTTGCATTTTTTACCTTGGACTGCATTTTTATCACTCTTTAATTAATATTGTTTTTATTGTTTTTATCAGTATGCTGCTGCTGGGGTATGTGACTTTCCCCTTGGGGAATAATAAAGTATCTATCTATCTATCTATCTATCTATCTATCTATCTATCTATCTAT
>JANRMT010028174.1:124631306-124646528 GCA_026402145.1 Polypterus bichir lapradei
CAAAACTATGAATGAACACATGTGGAGTTATGTACTTAACAAAAAAAGGTGAAATAACTGAAAACATGTTTTATATTCTAGTTTCTTCAAAATAGCCACCCTTTGCTCTGATTACTGCTTTGCACACTCTTGGCGTTCTCTTGATGAGCTTCAACAGGTAGTCACCTGAAATGGTTTTCACTTCACAGGTGTGCCTTATCAGGGTTATTTAGTTGAATTTCCTGCTTTATCAATGGGGTTGGGACCAGCAGTTGTGATGTGCAGAAGTCAGGTTAGTTGGACGATCATTTATTTTTCAACAGGACAATGACCCCAAACACACCGCCAGGCTGTGTAAGGGCTATTTGACCAGGAAGAAGAGTGATGGAGTGCTGTAAATGGTCATGAAAATAAAGAAAACACATTGAATGAGGAGGTGTGTCCAAACTTTTGGCCTGTACTGTATATATATATAAAGTATGGTCTGAACACACACCAGAATGTCTAAAAAGGATAAAAATTTAAAAAGAAAGAAAACTTCTGACTTGGCAGTCATATTCAGAGGGGAGCATTATAGAGGTGTATTACCATTAGTATACAGGAGAACCAACCCTGTTTCTTGACACACTTCTGCTGAATAATTTGTTGGCAAAAAGCACTCAGAGAGAGGATGTGTGTCATTGTTCATAATAGCACTCAGTTATGATTTAATTCTTTCCTTTCCTACTACCTCCAGAGGGTCCAGAGTGTGCCTGATAACTGAGCCTGCCCTTTTAATTATTTTTTTTTATTTGATGTGATTTTAACAGCCCAGCACACCACAGCGAGGTGTTATAGAGAAGATCTATAAAATATGTGAAGGGTGTCACTTCCAACATTAAAGGAACACAGTCTGCTAAGGACAAAGAGCCTACTCTGCCCTTTCATATGTAGTACGTTCATATTATGAGACCATTCCAACCTGCCATTGATGTGGACCCCCAAGTACTTGTAGGAGTGCTCCACCTCTACATCAACTCCCTGCATAGTGTTTGGACAAAGTCTCTTTGGTGTGGTTAAAGTCAGTAACCCACTCCTTGGTTTTGCTGATGTTAAGATAGACAATTCTCATTGCCCCAAGAAGCAAAGTTGTCCACCTGACTCCTATACTCTGTCTCATCTCCCTTATCAATACACCCCACAAGTGCAGAATCATCTGAGAATTTCTGCAAGTGACATGAACTGCTGTTATATTTTGTAAAAAGATCAGACTCAACACACTTAAAAAGGTTTGAGGCAGCCACCCTTATATTATCCCTGGCTGCAAAAGGTTTTGAAAGGAACAGAGATGTTCACAAGATTGAGTCCAAAACAGAACTGAACTTGAGTTGCCAAGATGGTGGCTTTAAATAGTCAGACTGGAAGTGACATAGGGAAACCGGAAGTGACCATCTTCTGATGTCAGTTGAGGCGCTGGAACCAGAAGTGACGTCTGTCGAGGCACCGGAAGTGACGTCTTCAGGGTTATGTCAGATAGGTTTTCCCACTGTTGGTCTGTAGAGATAACAGGAGAAGGTTTAGTGCACCTTGCCACCCCCTGGCCTGGCATGGAATTACATTCACTTGGTCCATACAATGTCCTCCTACTCGCACGTGTGTGACAATTTACTGTCTGAGGTGTAGAGAATGAAGACAAAAAAAAAAGTAACAGTACTGCTCCTTGTTGTGCACCAGTGTTGCTCAGAAACGCTGCCCTTGAGTCTTCCCTTATCCGGGACACCATAGGCACATCCACTTGCATGCTTTTGAGCTAGCCCTTTAATAGAGACACTGTAGTTGAAGGGAATTGAAGGCACCACAGAGTTCAAAATCATAACCCTCACAGTACAGTCAGCTTTGTCCAGATGAGAATAAGCCTTGTTAAGCAGATAAATAAATGTATCATCCACTCCAATGTTTGTCTGAAAAGCAAGCTCCAGTGGTCTATCAAAAAAGGACTCCTATAGTTGAGGATCATTCTCTCAAAGGTGTTTATGGTGTGAGACATACAGAAGGTGCCACAGGTCTGTATTCATCAGGTGAAAAGCCATCTGCTTTTTTGGAACAGGAACAGTGCAGGATTTTTTAAACAGCAGCAGCACTTTCATAGGGACATATCAATTTATTATTTCTTTTATATACTATGGCCTCCTGCGTATTTATTCTGGCTTTAGGGATAGCTCAAGAGTACTTCCTGTTTTCGAAAACATAGTTCCATTATTTTATTTTCTATATTAAATAAAAAATAGTAGCATACAGTATACAGTACTAGTATACAGAGATTACATCAGATTAAATAACTTCAATAAGGTGTGTATCACTGTAAAGGTAAGAAGACAGTTTTATTATACTTCTGACAAAGATCTAACAGTTTATTTGTATAGATTAGTTGAAATAACTGTTACCAATAAGGAAGTCTGTTTTTGTCACATAAATCAGTGATTTTAAAAATGCACAAACACCCACACAAAATCACATTTTGAAGAAGGAGAAAACAGCACAATAGGATGTATGCTCCGAGAGCAATAAACCAGATAATATGAATTTCCAAGCAGCTAAAAAGCAATTAATATGCCATCACATAGTGTTTTACCTAAGTGATTGTGATTTTAACACAATTCAAGCAATATATAAACTGTTTTTGTTTCTATTTAATTATTGAATATTCTTTAACTATGTAGAAAGAACAAAGGAGCCTAAAACCAAATCAGTGATGTACTGTATGCTTAAATATCTTATTCATTATTAATCATGATAAATTAAAAAAGAAAAAAACACAGAGACAATGGATTAATCCTATTAATTCAGCCAGCCATTCACAACCATCATTGCCTAATGATTGAATTAATTTGCCATATTAAGACATTACATTAATCATTAATAAATATTGCATTGAATTAAGATTACTGCTTGCTTGAACCTTTTGGGATGAGTGCCATGTGGATGACTTTTGCAGCGAGTGAGCCAATTAAAGTTGTTTAAGTGCAAACCTTAATTCCCTGGATATGACAGTATGGGCCCTGCTGGCTTCGCATGTAAAGCCGCTTGGCCAGATGTCACCTAACCAACTGTGAGAAAGCATATTTTAAAGAAAAGACTGATTGGCATTATCAGACTGAGATATTCTCAGAAAGTCAAAGAGAATTCTATTTTTAGAGGCTCCATTTACACTGCTGCATTGCTATTCTTTTCACCAAAAGGAGAGAACATAACTGTGCAATTGCTAATTTATGTTTAAATTTAAGCTATTTGAATTTCCTACTTAATCCATACCTGAAACAAATGCTTTATTTGATATCTTTTCAGTACACCCTACCAATCCCATTATTATGAATCAGCTTCCTATTAGGACTTATATTTGCTCATCAAAGTCATTGATGTTGTGTCCATAGGCAGTTTCAAGGTTTCTCTCTCAATGACTTGTTCCCTGATCATTTACACAGGACTCTTCTCCTATTGCATCACTTATCCCAAGTACTCTGTTGGTCTCCAAGTCTTTCCATCTAACGTGCCTTAAATATTTTTCTACTTAGACCTTGCCTTCATATAATGCCTTCAGAAAGCATTCCGACCCTGTCACTTTTTCACATTATGTTATGTTGCAGCTTTACGTATGCTATAATCATTTAAATGATTTTTTCCCACTTCAAGCAAAACTCAATTCATCTCAATGACAGAGTGAAAACAGGTATTTAGACATTTTTGGAAATTTATTAAAAATAAATAACTGAATTATCACATTAATACAATTGTTCAGAGACTTGGCTGTGGCACTCGAAATGTGGTGTATCTCATTGTTTTGATCATCATTGAGATTTTTTTCCATCTTGTCTGGAGTCAATTGAAAAGACTGGACATGATTAGGAAAGGCACACACTTACCTATAGAAGGTCTTACATTTGACAATGTGTATCAGACCAAAAAACAAGTGGTGAAGTCAGATTGCCTGCAGAGCTTACAGACAAGATTGTTTCAAGCTATAGATCTGAGAAAAACTACAAACAATTTTTGGAGCATGGAAGGTTCCCAAGAGTACTGTGGCCTCCTTAATACTTAAATGGAATCAGTTGACAACTCTTTCTAGAGCTACCTGCCTAGCCAAACCGAGCAAATGGGGGACTAGGATCTTAGCTGATGCCACTCTGGCTGAGCTCTGGAGAATCTATGTGGTAAAAACTTCAAGAGGGACAAATGACACTTCAACACTCCACCAATCTGTGCTGTAGAACATTAGAACAATCTAGATGAGAACAGGCCATTCAGCCTAACAAAGCTCGCCAGTCCTATCCACTTATTTCTTCCAAAAAAACATCAAGTCGAGTTTTAAAAGTCCCTAAAGTCTTACTGTCTACCACACTACTTGGTAGCTTATTCCAAATGTCTATTGTTCTTTGTGTAAGGAAAAACTTCCTAATGTTTGTGCGAAATTTGCCCTTAACAAGTTTCCAACTGTGTCCACATGTTCTTGATGAACTAACTTTAAAATAACAATCTTGATTCACTGTACTAATTCCCTTCACAATTTTAAACACTTCAATCATGTCACCTCTTAATCTTCTTTTGCTTAAACTGTAAAGGCTCAGCTCTTTTAATCTTTCCTCATAATTCAATCCCTGTAGCCCTGGAATCAGCCTAGTTGCTCTTCTCTGGACCTTTTCTAGTGCTGCTATGTCGTTTTTGTAGCCTGGAGACCAAAACTGCACACAGTACTCAAGATGAGGCCTCACCAGTGCATTATAAAGGTTGAGTATGTTGGACTTGTACTCCACACATCAAGGCGCTATATAACCTAACATTCTGTTTCCCTTCTTAATGGCTTCTGAACACTGTCGGTAAGTCGATAGTTTAGAGTCCATTATGACTCCTAAATCCTTCTCATAAGGTGTACTCTCGATTTTCCGACTGCCCATTGTGTATTCAAACCTAACATTTTTACTTCCTATGTGTAATACTTTACATTTAATGACATTAAATTTCATCTGCCACAAATCTGCCCAAGCCTGTATGCTATCCAAGTCCTTCTGTAATGAGATAACAGATTCTAAATTATCTGCTAATCCACCTATCTTGGTATCATCTACAAACTTAACCAGCTTGTTACTTATATTCCTATCTAAATTATTTATATGTATTTAAAAAAGCAGCACTGACCCCTGTGGAACACCACTCTTAACATCAGCCAGTTCTGATAAGATTCCTCGCACCATCACCCTCTGCTTCCTGTGTCTGAGACAATTCTGCACCAATCTAAAAATATCACCCTGAACTCCCACTTCTTTTAGTTTGATGCCCAACCTCTCATGTGGCACCTTTTCCACCTTATCTGTATGAGAGTGTTATATAAGACAACACATGAAAGTTCACTTAGAGTTTGCAAAAAGACACCTCAACAATTCTCATACTAAGAGAAACAAGAGTCACTGGCCTAATGAAACCAACATTGAATTGTCTGGCCTTAATTCTAAGCATCATGTCTGGATGAAACCAGCCACAGTTCACCACCTACAGAGAAGAATGGCTGAAAATCCCTAAATCCAAGTCTGCCAGGATTGTCACATCATACTCAAAAAGACTCCAGGCAGTAATCACTGGTAGTGTTTTTTGTTTTTGATAAATTGGCAAAATTGTCTAAAATAATGTATTTGCTTTGACTTTCTGGTGTATTGAGTGTTGCTTGATGAGGCAAAATATTACTCAAAATGATTTTAGCATAAGGATGCAACATAACAAAATTTCTGTAATAATAAAGTTGTCTGAATACTTTATGAAGGCATTGTACTGTACATCAGAACCATTTCTACCTTTGGTCTTTTAAAGTTTCCTTTATTAACCTGTTTGTCCTGGATTATCTTCTCACCTTGACCCTTAATTTTTGGTGTAAATTATTTTAGATGAAATTCTGCATGTGTTTTCAATTGTTTGTACCTAGTTGTCACTGCTAACAATACTCTCAGGAACTGACAGGGGTTAATGACAGATTTGTTTTATCTTATTTGCTGATTGTTTTGGAAAACCATGAAATTATAGTCACTAAGGCAAAACCATTGGTTAGTAAGCACAGACAGTGAAAAGCTATGTTAGACCTGAGCTTTGAAAAAAATTAAGCATAAGCTTAAAGAAAGCAAAGAGTTTGATTGGGAACACCAAGAATGACCACAAGCCTTGAAAGTGACTTGCATCCCAGTGGCAAAAGGTAGAATTCAGAAGACTGTAAGACAAACTGCAGCTGGCCCTTTTCTATCAATGAAGTGTGCACAATAGCCAGAGCATAACACTTCATTGCATGTCTCTTCATCTTACACTTCAAATGTCTCCATACCTTTGACTTAGTGACCTTGTGTTTTACTCTTCTTGCTCATTATTTTGGTTACCTGGCATGAAGACAATTTCTTGGTGACTTTAAGGGATCACTGATTGCTGGGGCAGAGTTTTAGTTACTGGAGACCTTTCATAAGAAACAGAAGTTAAGGTGACCCTGGCATGGTAGTGGAAGTCAAAGATAACAACACCGAGGAGCACATGTGAATGAAAGAGCACACCTCTTGACTTTGATGTCTGTGTTTTGTTTTGAGATAGAAAACAGACAGCAGCTAAAGATCAGTCGACAGCAAATCTTGATTGAAGCAGAAGAAATTTTCATAACTAACAACAGTTCATGGAGAAATACACAGAGATGGATGCTATTTGACTGTGCAGCATGCACTCATTATTACACTTAAACACATTTTCTCAGGTACAGTACTGTAGTAGAAAAAAAATGGTCAAGTGAGTTCTGCTTCATTTGTTTCTCTCTAAGTAGATGAGTACATATCCAAAATATTTGTTTACAGTGATGAAGGATGTTGGTTATAGTGTTATAGGGTCATGATTTAACTATTGATTTTAACTTTTTTGGACTGTTCCTTTTTCAACCACTCTTTCCAAGGTCTTGAAGACCAAGGAATCAAGATTTTTCTTTTTTTGCAACATGTTTTAAGATTTTGAAAAGGAATTACATTCTCTTCTGATGCTATATTGTTTTGTTATAGACACACCATTTCTGTTGATGGTTGCTATGCTATTACTAGGCAAAATGACTGTGTGTGACACATGACAGTGAGTGCTTAAAGGTCAGTATCATGCATTTCATTACCATCTGAGGTTTCAGACTTGTCCAAGGAAAATCTTTCTAGTTAGTATTTTCTGGTTCCGAATTTTTTTTTTCTGTTCCTTGGCTACATTTAACATCTGCTCAATATGGCTCTTGTTACGTGTCCCCTTTTGGCTACGAATTCCAGCACTGTCGATTCTTACTTCACGTTCTGGGCTTTGTTTATTTATTTCACGTCCTCACAGTTTCAACCTTTGGCTTGTTTTTATGACATTTCGACCTCTCCTGATTTCCTGTCCATTTAAAACTGCTGCTACATAGTGCAGTCAGTACATATGATATGCAAATTGATCTGTTGGCAAGGTCTACTGATTCCCTTAGAGGGTAAAGTGCCATTAAATTCAAAGCAATTCTGAATAATCAGGTACAATCCAGGAGTGAAGCATGTCTGTCTTGATGGTAGTGGAAACTTCCATTTTCCATTGCTATCAATTTACTGTTCATGCTGGAAGTCTTGTTTGTGTTGTCGGCTGTATTTGTAATTCTTTTCAATTCCACCACTTTTGTTTGAGTATCTTTAAATCTTTTTTAACATTTTTTCTTACCTAAATCAATGTGTCTTATGGGAATACCATCAGCAGAAATGGCGAAAGCAGGCAGCATGCTACCCAGGTTCTGATTATTCTCCCTCTGTCTGTAATATAATCGAACTTACTTATGTGCCTTCAGTCTCTCTGGGCCACTTCAGTTAGTTTATTCTACTCAAACCTTGTTTCAACTGTAGTTCCTCTCAATTGTTTTAATTGAATGTTTACTATTATCATTAATGTACAGTATATAATGTAGAAATATTCAATGATCTACTCTTTTCATCTCATTGCTTACTTTTCAAGTCTCACTGTCATTGACTGGGGGGTTTTTCCTGAGGCTCTCTGTTTTTAAATTCTTCTCTCAATTCTTTTGATTCTTTTCTAATTGTCTGTATAAGTGCTTTTACAAGTTGTGCCATAAATTAGCTAATCATTCTATCATCGTTGTTCATCTTTATCTCTTTCATTAAAATCCCCTCTTCACTTCTAGGATGTCCTTTCTCCTCATTTCTAACCTTCTCTGATTTTTCCGAATTAGAAGCATTTATTTTTGGATGCTGTATTCTCATACAGACTTCATACACTGTTGCTTGTTTTCAACACAGCATTCAGAGTTTTTAAAAACACTCAACTGCTATTCCGGCAGGTGTATTCAGGAATAGGGAGGAGTAGAAAACCTGGACCTTAGAGATAGGAGCATTCTGAGCTTGGAGTTTTCAAAAATTTCTCTAGGTTTACTGATTCCATTATAAGTCAAGGCTAGACAAGAGATAGCAAAGAAAGAGTGGGGAAAAACCAACAACAAGAAGCCAGAGTGGCAGGTTAGTGGATGTGTCAATCCAACCCCAGATTACGCAGAGAAGGTCTCCCTAACCTGTTGCCGACTAAAACAAAGTGTTTAATACATGGGAGTTTTTTTTTGTTTTCTAAAGACAAAATGGATCTGACCTCAGATCAATGCATGACATATGGTGAGAGCAGAAGCACGACAAAGACAAAACTAAAATGAGGAACATTATTCATTTTAATGATAACCAATTAAAAATTAAAACTCAGCAGAAGTGGAGGCTAAGAGGAGAGGGACTCCATTATGTCCTGAAGATTGTTGGTAGTTGGAGACCTCTTTCCAGCTCTTTATTAAAGTGACAGGCTGGTTGTTGTCATTTTAGCTTTCTGTTAAGCAGAGCATTCAATTTTGGAATACAAGTATATGTTCTTTAAACATTTCAGGGTAGCATTACTCAAATCCATCATCTTCTAGAAGATGTTCATAGTAAGAGGGCTGAATGTTTTACAAGAATATCATACTCTACATTAACTTTGCCATGGTTGTGTAATGACTTATGCTTCTCATTCTCTGTTTCTCCTCTTAACTCTTTCTTTAATGTTTCAATGTTCTCTTTGCATTACTTAATTTCTTAATTCTTATTCTTTTTGTTAATTCTAGACAATCAGTCTTTTTCCTCAATGTCATATTTTTGCCAGCATTTCTCCCCTGGCTGGGGTTCATAGTTGTCCCTTTTGCCTGTGTCTAATTTATTTGTATTAATTTTTCTTTTGTTTAATTATGTATATTCTTTGTGTTCATTTGATTATGTCCTATTTGTTTTTTGGGTGGTCTGAGAAAATCTGAGCACATCTCACCAGTTTTAGTGTTGTTACATTGGCTACCTGTGACATTTAGAATTCACTTTAAAACACTTCTAATAGTTTATAAAGCTTTAAATTATCTTGCTCCATCCTATATTTTTGAATGCCTCTCCCTCTACACTCCAAATCGTAACCTTAGATCTTCTAATGGTGATCTGTTTATAATTTAAAGAGCCGAGCTTAAAAGAAGTGGTGAGGCAGCATTTTACTGTTATGCACCTAAAATATGGAATACTTAAAAAAAAAAAAAAAATCATCCATCCATTCTGCCATATCCTTACTACAGGGTCACAGAGGTCTGCTGGAGCCAATCCCAGGGCAGGAAACATACCCCAGGCAGGGTGCCAGCCCACCACAGGGCACACATTAGAGTTGCCAATGCACCTAACCTGCATGTCTTTGGACTGTGAGAGGAAACCAGAGCACCTGGAGGAAACCCACACAGACACAGGGAGAACATGCAAACTCCATGCAGGGAGGACCCAGGAAGTGAACCCAGGTCTCCTAACTGCAAGGCAGCAATGCTACCACTGCACCACCGTGCCGCCCGAATAATAATAATAATAATAATAATTTTTCTTCTTTAATATCATTGCCTTATATTATTTGTTTTTCTTTTCTAATAACTTTCTCTTTGACATCTTGTAAAGTACTGTGAGCTACATTGTTTATATGAAAATGTACTATATGAATAAATATAAAAATAAAATGTTGTTGTTGTTGGTTCCCCAAGGGGTGGGGCCAACTGCTAGGAACTACCCTCCATCCTATATATTGGAAAGCCTACTGCCTGCAGTTTTAACAATAATGGCCCCTTGGCTGGCCATTTACAGCATTGATGCCATAATATGTAAACCCTACTATGCACACAAAAGTACAGATTATGGATTTTCATCTTCTTTATTTTCAAAGTGTTTTTAGAAAGATGACACAATGGATAATTACAACTTTACTGTACCACAGAACATTCTTTTTATTATCTTAACCATTGTTTGTGTACACTGATGAAGGAGAAGTGTATGCCAATTCACATTCCTTTATTTAGGTCTTTTTGAAAAATGAAAGCTTGCAAACAATACAAGGACTGATTTCATAATTACTGAAAATAACAGTTTCCATAACACAATATGTTTTGTGATGAATTAAAAGTTTATTATGAAGCTTTATAGCATCACAAAATCCGTTTACTGTTGTGGGAAAAGAAATGGGTTAATCACTTAGTTAATTAATTATCAGTCTTGCCTTTAATGATGCTGGTAATTATTTAAGACAATTAACAAGGCACCCAAAAATGGGGATGCCAAATCAATGTAGGTTGAGTGAGGCATTGCTCTTTCACTTTCTGGCTGGAATGCCAGAAATATGAAGAGATCTGTACAATTTCTGAATGTTCATAAATCAGTGAAAATCTTCATTACCACTTTCACTTTTTTCTGTTGTGGTTCAATGTAACGTGTTCTGACCAGGGGAACACACATGTGCACCAAAGAAATGCTGGGGAGCCAGCCGGGTTACCCATTTAATAACCAATAAGTCTGGCCAAATAAAGAGGTGGGTGATGGTGAAAATAACAGAAACAGCAGGCAGTATCATTAGTAGGATGTGGCTTTAATGCAGCACTACGTAGAGAGGTCAGAAACGTCAGAAACTACGTCTGGCAGTCTGCTCATCTAAGAAGGAGACAACCCCTATTGGAAGCATCTCGGTTTTGTAGTTGCTGGGCAGCTTCTGTGAGGATGTGTGTGAAAAACAGTCTATACCATTGGTGACAACACCCCCTCGTGTCCTGGAGTGCTTACCACTGATGAGCCTGGATGATGACTGTCTGATGTGCATGCATGACAAGATATATATGGTGTCTGAGATGTTGGTCTGGCGAAGAAAAGTAAAAGAAAAATCAGGGCTGTCTTTAAGTCTCCGAATGCAGCCTCTGTTGAAAGGGTCCACGTCACTGTGTTGGGAGCTTTCTTCTTTGTGAGTTGAGTGAGATGCATGGAACAAATTGGCTAGGGCCAGGGCTAGTCACGAATGGTGGCAACTTTGGACCACTAGGGCCTAATACACCCTTCTGCCCACCATGTAGCCAATGTCTGAGACATACCGTAGGTGTTCTGCCCAGGTGATGGAGTAAATGACAACATTCTCTTAATAGGCGCCACTATAGACATTGTTAGGCTAGAGCAGTCTGTTCACCAGACATTGGAAGGTAGATGGAGCCCTGTGTAGCCCAAAGGGTAAAACACGATACTGCCAGTGGCCACTAGGGGTGCTAAACACAGTCTTTTCTTTCACCGCATCCATCAGGGGAATCTGACAGGATCCTTTTATCATGTGGAGGGTGGACAGGTACCGGCACTACCTGGGCATCCCAGATTGTCCACCCAGGGCATGGGATAAGCATCAAAATGGGAGATTTGATTCAACCATCAATTGTCTTTACAAAAGAGCCACATTCCATGTGGCTTTGGGACCAATGATTGGGCTGTGGTTAGCCTCTATAATTCCCAGATGCAGCATCCGTCGTATTTCCAGCTCCACCTCAGCCCTCTTTGTGTCAGGGAACAAAACCACCCAAGCCAGGTCATAATACAGTGGGTGATCAGAGTGGTCTGATGGAGATGACAGCCTAGCTCCTCCCTCTGCCCCGAGGGGTAAGGGTATTTCCATAATTTAACTTTTTGGCCTTCACTAAGATCGACAAGGAGGGAGCTGAATGTTGGTATACCAAGTAGTCCACAAAACCCTTACATTCCCGTATGTCATAGGTCACTTGTGTGGCAGATGGCCTGGACCCTTGCCCGGCCAGGACACCTCCACATTGGAAGGACCGGGGGAGCAAGCGTGGCCAGAGTGTTACCTCCCCTGGAGCACTAGATGGCAGCCCCCTGGGTTGCAGTGGTGCCTAGGACTCCCACAGAGCTCCATGGAAGTTGGAGTTTGGTGCAGCGCTGTTGGGATCCGTGGGTCCCACCAGGGGTTGCTGCAACAGCTGCTGAGCCATAATTGGAAGTTCTTCCACCACACCCAGAAGTGCTGCGGGAAGTAGGTCATCAAGCACCTGGAGCACTTCCGAGTGCCTTATAAAAGGGGCCAGCAACCGCTACTCCGGTGAGTCAAAGTCAGGAGGAGAGAGATGAAGCTTGCCAGGAGGAGTAAAAAGAAAGAGAAAGAGAAGAAAAGAAGAAGAAGAATTTGTGTGGTATTATGCTTATGCTTTTGGGACTGTGCTAGACTTTTGGGAGACAGGGAAGATGTTTTCCATAAGGGAGAAAAAGAAAAATAAAGCCTGCTTTGAACTTGTGCCTTCTGCATCTCTTTGTAACGGGTAGGTTGGCTGGCACACCCCCTTTTGGTGCCAAAACTGCTAATGTGCTAAGAGTTTGGAGTGGGAGGTGCGAAAGTCCCCTGCCAATGTGCTACGAGATTGGAGTGGTAGGTGGGAATTAAGACCATAATCCTGTTTCTGGGGTAGAACTCGTGGAGGCAGGAGACTCTGTTGTGGAGTCTGGCCTGAGCAGTCTGAGAGCCCTCAAGATGCTCCCTCACCAGAGGGCAGAGCCTTGTGAAGCGGTTGTGCAGCTCGGTAGTGTACTCCAAAATATTACGCAAGCGTGGAGCCTCTTTTTCCTCCCAACCTTCTTTGATCAGGTCGAGTAACCCTCACAGCTGCCCACCGTACAAGAGCTCAAATGGGGAAAACCCTTGGAAACCTAAAGGAATCACACAAAAGGCAAACAAAACCAAGGGTAGGAGCTGGTTCCAGTCTTTCCTGTCTGCTCATACTGCCTTCGTCAGCATCTGCCTGTGTGTTTGGTTAAAGCGCTCGACTAGACCGTCCATTTGGTGATGGTATATAGAAATCTTGAAGTGTTTAATGCACAGCAACCTGGAGACCTCCTTTGTGCATGGCATGAAGGGGATCCCTTGGTTGGTAAGGAGCTCTTTGGGGATGCCGACTCACGATTATTCTCCCACCAGTTCTCAGGCAATACATTTGGAGTTAGCCGCCCATAGGGGTACAGTCTCTGGGTAACCGGTGGCATAGTCCACCAAGATGAGGATATATTTATGGCCCTAGGGTGAAGGTTCAAGCAGGTTGACAATACTCATGACGATCCACTTCAAGGGAATGTCAGTTAGGGGCAACGGCATTAGAGAGGCACAGTTCCGTCGGGGTATCAGGGTGACTTAACATTCAGGACAGGGCTGACAAAAGTGGCGCACCTCCTTGTGCACACAAGGCCAAAAAAAGCATGCCGTGATTCAATGTCATAATGCCCTACAATAAGTGGGAGTATGCCAGGTCACATATTTCACCTCTGTATAGGCATGTGACAAGAAGCTGGCAGAGCTGCTCAACCTGGTGATCATTGTCTAACATAAAGCGTGGACTCACCAGTTGGTTGTCCTTCTACTGCAATAACTGCATTACTCACATGCTTGAAAGAATCATCGTACCACTGCTCTCTTTTAAAGGATCAGGGCAGGGAGCGAAAGTGAAGCTGTAGAGCAGCAACTGGGTCAGATGTTGTGGCAGGGGATTCTGGTGAATCAAGGGGTGGGCCGGACATGGTCAGGTCTCCAGCATCATGTTTGCCAGCATCATATCATACTGCATAGACACCCCTTTACCTGCTCTCTTGCATGGCTGGGACTCTCCTTCTGGCGGGGCTACCTCACCTGTGGCTTCCACACTGGATTTTTTGTTCGGCCAATCTCTCTTTGGTGTATGGTGGCTTCCAGAGCACCACCAATCGCAGTCTCTGTAAATGCCTCTGTGCCAGTAACCAACAGATTGCAATGGGGTATGTCAGAGATTCGACATAAATACAGGTTAGACAGACCCGTTTACGTCATACTATTCCAATAGGATGTAAAAGCCCGCAACAGTGACAATGGAGGTGTTGCTCCTGGAGTCATAAAGGGCGAAGGAAGTGGTGTCCATTCAATCTCACCGTACCTGGAAAGGGAAACACGAGAGGGTTATACATGACAGTACCTCTCCTTGCATGTCCACCCGAAGTCCATCGGTCCTCTCCATTGGGACAATGGGCCACTGTATGTTCCGGCTCACCACATTGATAACACCTTACAGGTAGTGGAGAGTTCACCCTTCTCTGGGTGCTTACCTTGTCTCTGGTAGTATCGGTGGCCACCACCTCCACAATTCTTTCTGTGGTATTCTTGCCAGGCTGGCAAACTTGCACCAGAGGTCAAATGCTTGGCTACTTGTGGATTTCTCTGCGTCCAATCACCAGTCACAGCAGGTTTAGGCTTGGCAAGAGGCAATCATCTGGAGTGGGTGAAGATCTCTTGCTTCAGGGTTGGGTTGTTTGCTGCTGCCTGTTCCTCCAAGTAATAGTAGGCCTTTTGGCAAAAGGTCAGCCCAACTGAGCTCGAAGACAAGCAGGAAAGTTTGAATGAACACCATTAGATTGGCGGCTTCTGCCATCCTTACAGCCAGAATCTTGCTAACTACACCACTTGTGGCCAAGTGCAGGAATGACAGACTACTTGATCAATATCTGAGACACCAACTAGGTGGTCCTGCTTAATATATATGAAAAATAAATAAAAGTTATGCCCATCTTGGCGTCATTGCCCAGGCTTGTAGGCCAAAAGAAAAGGGGGAAATTGCAAAAGGGTTGATTTCAGTCAGTGCTTCGGGAGCTCCATATCACAGGTAGTCTATTTTATGGGTGCCTGAGGTCCTTCACTGTGTGGTTTCTTGTTGCTGCTGGAAAAAAAGGAGAGAAGACAGTTAGTGATAGACCTCCCTCTTGTCTCGGCTGTCATCACATACCTCAACAGAGACTGGAGAAAGGTCTTTGGATACATATGCAAAACAATAGATAGATAGATAGATAGATAGATAGATAGATAGATAGATAGATA
>JANRMT010028174.1:124646538-124662477 GCA_026402145.1 Polypterus bichir lapradei
AGATAGATAGATAGATAGATAGATAGATAGATAGATAGATAGATAGACTTGAAGAGATGAAAGACAATAATAATCAGACACAAAACATAAAATAAAAAGTTAGTTGAGCTTTTTCTCTCCTATGGAAAAATGCACATATCTTATGAATTGTTATCTTTCAATTCATGTGATTAAGATGGATAATCCCTTTAGCTGACTCAAGTGGCATTGATTTACTCACTGCTTGTCTTTACACTGGTTTACCTTCCTCCTTACAGAGTTTCTGTGTGTTTGTGGGTGCAAGTTGCTGCTCTGCATTTTCTTACTGGATTTACTTCAGCTAGGACCTATCCTGAACAAAGGTTATTAGATTATTACCTTTTTGTTACAGTTACACCAGTACTACAATACATTAGCTTGCTTTGATTTATCTGTTAAGTAATAATTCAAAGTTCTTAAAATCAAATCAAGTGTACCCAGGGTCAAAGGTAAGCAATACTTTGTTCCTTTCCTGGTCAGCTTTCTCCAGACACAGAGAAGAATCTTCAGCTCGACTTCTTTCTTTCATTTTAGGAGCTTGTCTTCTTCTTTTCTTTGGTCACACTTTCTGTTTGTGGGTGGTACCACAGTTATTTTTTCAATTTCAAACACACTATAGTTCTGTTGTTGCTAGCAAAATCATGACTCTCAGCAACTGGTCATTAGAAAGTTGCTGTTTTAGGAAAGACAAACATTTTGCCTTTCATATACTTGTACAGCAAGGTTTGTATTAATGACATTCTCATCCAACTCCAATACATCCTTCCAGTCAAGCAAAAATGCTCTTCGGAGTAAAGAGATTGCTTCAACCTCTTTTAGAGCCAGATGTTATAAGCTACAAGTTCTGACTATAGCTAGCCAAAGTTATAGCCATGTTGAGAGCTGTAAGCTTAATGAGAAGAGATGTGATCTAAGTCTTACAAGGGATTTTAAAGGAAGGAATAGAGGTCTTGCCATTGGTTTCTTGGGTGCACATAAGCCCATCTTTTTGGTTGACCATTGGTGCAAAGTTCTGTTCATCAATGTTACTCATCCTTGACTCATGGTCATTTATTTGAACTTGGGTGTCCAGATGGTATCTCTGAGAGATGTCCCTGCGATATTACTTGGTCTGGTATCAATCATCTTGTCAGATAAGGTGCAAAGGCTGCATTCTTGCAAGGGGCCCTGGCATGGAAACTGAGACTTTTTAGTGGTCATTAAGAGTGTCTGACAGTAGCATTTTAAGCCAGGACTTGTGTTCTAGCCATAGCAAAAATGGATAATGTCATTCTGTCCTTAACTACTTTATGTAGTAAGCTAAATGTATTGTAATGACATACTCTCACAGTTGTGTTAATGAATTAGTATCATTATTGATGGATCAATAATTTTACATTATGTTGTGGCATTATTAATATTGACATAGGATTCATAAACCAATTTAGCTTTGGAGAGGTGCCAGTCTGTGGCAGGGCCCACTCATGTATACATTCACATTCAGACCGAGGGATATCTTACACAAACAAACATCCAAACTCCTTTTCACCAATAATTGAAAACTATTCAAAGCCAAAATAATAGACCCATGAGGTAGCAGCAGCAATAAACATTGAACCATTCTGCTATTATTATTATTATTACTTCTTTCAGAAAATGTGTTAATTTTTTCAGTTTTAAAGCTCTGGTGTAACTTATGAAGATCTGGAACTCTTATGTGACTCATCTAATGATTTATTAATAAAAAAATCATTCTGAGGATTCTTTTTTCATTAAAATATTACCGAAACACAGGATGGCATAATATACAGTAGTAAAGGAATTAAAACATTTCTTTCAACTTGTTGAGAAAGCAAGTAAAACTGAGCAGAAGAGCTGATTCATTTTTTAAGCAAATCAAAATTATTATTTTTGGTTTGAGATATAGACTTCAACACAAGCATTTGGAAATAGTAACACTACAATTAAAAATAAAAAGTTAAAATCATGATCATCTTTCTTTTATAAAATTGCTGTCATCTGTGCTGTCTTTTTCCAGAGCACAGTGCTTCTCTCATTCAGACAGATCAGAGAATATTGGAAGCAAAAGGTGGTTAAGCCATAACTGGCCTGAGGTTTTCTTTATATAGTATTTTAATCTTTTCTAATTTTAGGCTCACTTATAATAACTCCTTTTGCATGTCGTCAGTATAGTAATTTAAAAAAAAAAATAATATGGTATCTTTGAACTTGAATGGGACTAAAACAGAGGAGACGATGAAATGGCAAATGGTTGTCAAAACATCAGTCTGTTAGTCTAATCACCTTTATGTCCTGAACTGTTGATAGGGGTTTGAAATCTGTCTTTTTCTTTTTTTGTATTTGATAATATTGTATAAGTGGGTTTATGGAAAGATAAAACAGTGATCAACACTGTTGCCCTTCATCTCCAGGGTCCTGGGTTCATTTACAAGCCCAGCCACTGTCTGCTAGTGTTTATACCCTGTCCCTTTGCTCACATGTTTTATTTTTTTTAATTTTATTTTGAAAGTAATGCTGGTCTGTTTAAGGGATGACTCTGAATTGGCCCAACATGACTGAAAGTGTATATGTGTGTGTGTGTGTGTGTGTATGTGTGTGTGTATTCCTGATTACCCTACATCAGGCATGTGTCTGTTTTACAGTTGATTCCTATTTTGCAGCTGATGATACTGTATGCCTCTACTTCCCTGTGACTCGGTAATAGAATAATTGTGTCCGGATAACAGATGGAATGATACGTACAACATTATAAGATGGCTCTGGTATAATAATGCAATAATTTACAATAACTCCTCTGCTGTTTTGTAGAGGGAGAAGAGTGAGGACTATTCTGCTTAGAGTTATAACATACATTTCTGTGCATCTACGCATTGCCTATATAAAGTATTCACACCTTGGAAGTTTTCATGTTTTTTTGTTTTGCATCACTGAATCAAAGTGGACACCTAAATCATCACTGGTGTGGCCAACTGGTTTTAGAAGTCAGAAGACTAGTTAAATGGAGATCACCGTGACATGCATGGTTGCCTGAGGATCATCTTCATGGCTCAGTCAAGGCATGCTACTCCTGGACGAGAGGGGGCACTGTTGCTAACTACCTCGTCTGTTCCTTCTGCAGATCTGATAAGACACCCAATGAGGGCATATGATGTGCCAATAGAAGGCCCTGCTCCTTCCGGTTAGAGCTTTATAAAAACGGACATCCCTGGAAGGTGGCATCAAATTTGGACCTGGGCCTGCTACAGGACAGAGCTTCGAACTTGACCTGCTCTAAAATTGAGCCACCTTTAAACAATTAGCATGCTGAGGCACTGAAACATCCCTGTGGAAGGCCTTTTTTTGTTTTGTTTATTAAAATATGCTTATTTTTCATTTTTACAAGATTAAACCATGTGGCACAGTTGGCTCCCCAACTATTCCCATGAACTATTCTGATTTACTCGGGTGATTACATCCTGAATTGGGAAGGTTCAGCTTGTGTTGAATCAGCACCCAGTGAAAGCCAAAGAACACTCCAAGCAACTCCGTTAAAAGGTCATTGAAAAGCACAAGTCAGGGGATGGGTACAAGAAAATACCCCAATCACTGAATATACGTACCTTGGAATCTAGTTAAATCAATAATTAAGACAAGGGAAGAGTACAGGACAGATGTAATTCTGCCTAGAGCAGGCCAACCACAAAAGCTATAAATTGTGCAAAGAGTCAGCTAGAGACAGAGGCCACCATGAGACCTATGAGAACCCTGAAGGAGTTACAAGCTACTATGATGGTACTGGAGTGAGTGGGCATATAAAAGCTGTTACCCAAGTGCTCCATCAGTCACAGTTTTATATTAGAGTGGCAAAAAGAAAGTTCTGTTAAAAAAGACATATGACTTCCATGCTGGAGTTTGCTATAGGGTAAATGGGAGGTTCTATGGAATGATGGGACCAAAATTGAGCATTTTGCCCATAAGACTAAGCATCATATTTGAACACTGCACTTTATCAAAAACACACCATCCTCACTATGAAGTACGGTGGAGGCAGCATCGTGCTCTGGGGATGCTTCTCTGCAGCAGGCCTTGGATGGCTCGAGAGAGGAAAACCAGACAGTCTACAAGAACTCTGCGCCTTGTGAAGAGATGTGTCCTCAGAGTGCAGTTCTCAATCCATTTGTGAATTTGTAGCTGATGGTATTTTACTTGTCCCAAGGAAGACATTTAGCTTTTTATAGAAGCTGAAGAAACATAACAAACAGCAATAACAACTCCCTTCAAATACTCACAAGAATTGCTGAAAAGAAGAAAACGTCCAACTTGGCTAAACTTAAAGAGCAGTCATAGTAAGACATCATAAAAGCATATTGCCGTATGTCTGAAGGAGCCACAGTAGCATTGCTTGACCCATCCACACTCCACCTCCACTTCCTGAATAGGAGTGGGCATTGAGGTTCTTTGGTGAAGCAAAAGTAAATAACCAGTTCTTTGGTTTTGCTAATGTTCTGTAAGTGACATGACCTGAAGTTATATTTATAGTTATATTGGGAATTGGGAGGTCACAGAAAACTGACTCGAACATAAAATGTACACCCACGTGCTTAAAGCACAAGGGCAGCGGTACTAAACGCCTCCCTATAGTTTGTGCTATGGTTTTATCCGCTGTGGTGGGATTACTTCATTCATTCAGAGTAAAGGATGCCAAACTGTTAGCCCTAACCAGAGCCCAGTTTCAACAGAGAGACCCCTGCATTAGCATGACGTATAGCGGTCTGCTGCTGCTCTGTGAATACTTGAAACCATGTAATAAACATTTTTTTCATCTTTACAGTATGTAATCATTTTCTCAAAAAAAGCAAACAAAACATTTTACTTTTTCAGTATATAATTTAGCAACACAATGGCCTCATTTTATTCAGCATCCATATGATCTGAACATTGCATTTCATCTGCCCTCATTTTGTCACAAATGCACATTTTCTTCCACCTCTTATTTTTTGAGGAGCACCAGCCGAAATTGATATAGCATGATGCCTGTAAGATGAGAACCTCGTAACAAAGTGCTTACAGTGGCTCTGATATATTTTGCTCATTTCGATGGCTATGAAGTGCCAGCTCTTTCATTTTTGACATAATTACTATCATATTAATTCTATACAGAACTCTTTTATGACATGTTCTATAAAACTGCCATAACATGACAAAGGAAATGTCCTTGACACATAAATCACCAAGGCTCTTATGTGGTGCTGGCATGTTAACAACTGAGCCTGTTAAAATGGAGAATCCAAAATTAGCCTGAGTGCTTATAGCTTCTTATATATTTTATGTGTCAACATGAAAACATCACCCCTGTACATGAAAAAAATACTGTCTAACAGAGAAGTTTTAACAAAGGAAGAAGGTTTTTTTTCCATTTTAGTCATGTATTTCAAGTTTTGAGGGTTATTACGCACATTTACACTCAAGAAGGGCTTAAAACTGCACAGCCGACACACTTACTCTGCAAGTAAGCAATAAATGAATGGCACTAGATACAAGATAGAAAATGTATTGCTGACATGATACTGTACATTATTGATTTTATTTTTACATAAATGAAGACGAACAAATGACATGGTTTATGTTCCAAGGCTGTGGAGGTATTTAAAATGAACCAGGTACAGAGAAAAAAAAAGTTTTTCAAACCTTATATTTAAAGGAAACTGCAGCAGCTGCGAAGGGAGCACCCAAAGCCCAAGTCACATTACACCCCTGCATTTCAGATTGTAACCAACAGATGCACAGTTTCACACTTCACTTGACAAAGGTGGGCTAACTTCATTATCACTATGCTAAAAACACAACTCATTGATTGCAGTAGATTCTTAAATACTTCCTTATTTTAACTATACTGTAGCGTTTGCTCTTCCCTCAACAAGGCATGGGGTGAGTCAAAGACTCAGGTGACCAACATAAAACTGTCGCAAAGGTACAGCAGTCTCAGCAACCCTCCTAAGTCTGCACACAAGTTTACTTTTTTTTTTTTTCTCCCAGATGGAGAATCATAGAGTTTGCAGATGTTACCTCTGAAAAGGCTATCCCTCACTCAGGCGAGTTTAAGGCTGATACCGGTCCTGCTGATGGGTTAAGGACCTTCTATGGCCCTGTCCAGCTCTCCTAGAGTAACTGCCTGTCTCCTGGAATCTCCTCCATGCCCTTGAGACTGTGCTGGGAGACATAGCAAACCTTCTGGCAATGGCACGTATTGATGTGCCATCCTGGAGATGCTGGACTACCTGTGCAACCTCTGTAGGGTCCAAGTATCGCCTCATGCTACCAATAGTGACACTGACCATAGCCAAATGCAAAACTAGTGGAAAAACAGTCAGAAAAGATGAGGAGGGAAAAATGTCAGTGGCCTCCACAAGTTAAACCATTCCTGTTTTGGGGGTCATCTTATTGTTGCCCCTCTAGTGCACCTGTTGTTCATTTCATTAACACAAAAGCAGCTGAAACTGATTAACAATCCCCTCTGCTACTTAACTGACCAGATCAATATCCCAGAGGTTTCCCTGACTTGATGCAATACTTTGATTAAAAAGTGATCCTTTAATTTTTTGAGCAGTTTATATCTGTAATATGGAGACCAAAACTGCACAGAATACTGCAGATGATGTGTTATATAATTTAAACAGAATCTTATTTGACTTGAATTTCACACATCATGTTTCACGAATAGATAGTTTTTACTTTATTTTTCCTAAGGGAAGTTTTAGCTTTTACAAAAACTCAAGAAATATCGAAATATTATAACAAACAACAACCAACCTCAACACACACAAGAATGATTCTAGATTCTGATTCTAGATTATCTGCCATTCCACTTGGTTTAATATCATCTGCAAATTAAACTTGTCAAGTACATTTTTATCTACAGTAGATCATTTATACACATAATTCACTACCACCAGTGGGCAGTATCCACCAGTATGATGTGATGGTAGCCATTCTTGCACTAGTATGCTCACCACACATTAGCAATTAGGCGGAGAAGGGATGCGAGAGATAGTTAACCAATTAGAGAAAGGAGATGATTAGGGGGCAAGAATGAGCAGGCCGTGATGGACAATTTAATCAGGTCATCAGGATACACCCTACTCATTTTCAAGGATGCACAGAACTTTTTTATTACTACAAAGAGTCAGGACCTTGGTGTTACATCTTATCCGAAGCACGGTTCTATTTTTTGTAGCTGTCATTGCACTCAGGCATTAGGATTCATACACAGATCATAGGGAACGCACCTTTTTTTTTTGTTCTTTATTTCGCCTTATACAATTTCTCATATTAGGAATTTGTTAGTTTTCGCATACCCCTTGGGGTCAAAGCGTAGGGTCAGCCATTGTACAGCGCCCCTGGAGCAATTGAAGGTTAAGGGCCTTGCTCAAGGGCCCAGCAGAGTAGGATCTCTTTTGGCAGTGATGGGGATACCACTGCAGATCCGTAGCCTCAGAGCCACCACCCTGCCCCATATCCTTTCCAACATCTCCTCTAACAGCAACCCAACCTTTCTTAGATGGTCTGCCATTCAAGTACCATCTGGGCCCAAACATTCTTAGATTCAGATGAATTACCTGCTCTAAAGTGTATGTGGTATGGCTGCTGGCTATAGCAGCAGCAGCAGCAGCAGCACTCATGGCTAATAGACAGCTCTTTTCACACCACCTAATTCTGGCAGTGTTCCTCACTCCATAACCCTGTGCTTCCTGGCTTTAAGTCAGTTTTGCAATTATTTACACACTGCATCTTGATATCTCAGTTATTTTAAGTTTGATTACAATCCTCCCATGTGGGAGTTTATCAAAACCTTTCTGAAAATCAACATCACATGCTTTTGTTTTTAATCCATCTAAAACTAAAGTGGATTCAGAAAACAATCAGACCCCTTCAGTTATTTCATATTTTGCTTTGTTTACAGCCTTATGATAAAATCATTTTAATTCATTTTCCCCACGTCAAGCAACAAACAATACCCCAGAATGATAATGTGAAAGCAGCATATTAGAAAGTTTTGCATATTACAAATGAAGAAAAAAAAATATATTACATTAACACAAGTATCGTCACTAGTTGACACTGATCATTTACTCAGTATTTGAGTGAAGCTCCTTTGGCAGTGATTATAGCCTGGAATTTCCTTGGGTGTGACACAACAAGCTTCACACACCTGGATTTGGGGATTTCCTACCATTCTTCTCTGCAGATACACTCAAGCTGTTTCAGGTTGGATGGTGGCTGTCAGAAGGCAGCTATTTTCAGGTCTCTCAAGAGATATTCAGTTAGGTTCAAGTCCAAGCTCTGGCTAAGCAATTCAAGGACATTCCCTGAATTCTCCCAAAGTCAATCCCGTGTTGTCTTTACTTTATAAGGAGAACCTTCAGTCCAGTTTGGGGCGTAGAGCACTCTGGAGCAGGTTTTCATTTAAGATAATGTATCTCTGTACTTTGCTTCATTCAGTTTTCCATCAGCTCTGTCTATTCTCCCAGTCCCTGCCAATAAACACAACCCTACAAAATGATGATGCGATATAATCGCACAGATGATGATCGGTGCCTAACTTCCTCCAGAAATGACACTAATCTTGTTTTCATCAGGCCAGAAAATCTTATTTCACAAAGTCTGAGAGTCCTTTAGCTGCATTTTTGCAAACTCCACAATGGTCTCTTACTGAGGAAAGACTTCTGTCCGATCACTATGATATAGTATCTTGATCAGTGGTGTGTGGCAGTGATGGTTGTTCTTCTGAATGTCTCCCCCTTCTCCATACAGATTCTCAGGAGCTCATCCAGAGTGACCATCAGGTTCTTGGTCAACTCTATTGTTATGGCCTTTTTCCATGATTGGTCAGTTTGAGCTGGCAGCTAACTCTAGGAAGAGCAGTGGCTATTTCAGACTTATTGACTTAATTCATTTAAGAATTGCGGAGGCCACTGTGCTCTTCAATGCTGCAGAAAATGTATTTGTAGTCTACTGCACATCTGTGCCACAGTGCAATCCTGTCTCTGACTCTGCAAGCAATTCCTTTGACCTGATAGCTTATTGTCACACATTGTCAACTGTGGGACTTTATATACACAGATATGTGCCTTTCCTGGTCATGTCCAATCAATTAAATTGACCACAGGTGGACTCCAAACAAAATGTAGAAACATCTCAGTGATGATCAATAGAATGGAATGGATGGACGTGAGCCACATTTCAAGTGTCACTTGCCTCTATAATACATCAGGGTTTTTTTTTATTTTTAATACATTTTGAAACTTTTCTCAAATCTTGTTTTCTCTTTGTCATTGTTTGGTAATGTGGGAAAATGGATTTAACACAGGCAGAATGTCACCAAACACAACTCCAGGTTCAAATGGGTTTTTTTTTTGTTGCCAGCAACTTCCAACAATGAACATTATTTCATCATTAGGAATTATTAGCAGTTGTAAAACTTGGCTAAAACAGTGATGAGCAGTTAGGCCAATCAAGGGCTGCCATAAGTTCTAGATCTGCCTCCTGCTTCCTGCAAAATTCATATAGGCCTACTGTAGGTCTGAATGGGCCTACTGCTTATCAATCATTCCTACCAGAGCTAACATGCTGGGTTTTCAACTGCTATACAAGCAGATGGGGTTTTGGTCAGTGACATGGGATGTAAGGGAGAGAGAGTATCAAAATTAGTGTTTAAATAACAGGTCTTGTCATTGTTACTGTTGTCAGATCGGGCTCACTAGAAAATTATAAGCAGTCTTCTATATTAAGTATACCACAGATTATTGATTAAAACTTGTGACATCGAGAACAATAAAATCTAGTACATTTCTAGAGAGATTTGTGCAGAATAAGGACTTGAAATATGGGACAAATAACCTCAAGGAACGTTTACATAAAATAACTTAGTTTATTCCAGACATTATATTGAATGCAAGTAGATGAACTATTGGGGTTATTCTGTGCAGTTTCATCTTTAACTCTGCTGATATTTAGTACTCCAACTGAAACACCTTGGCCACAGTGTAATACATAAAGTAAGACTTAAAGCACCAATATATTTACAGTACAAAATCACAAAAGATGCAATGACAAGTACAGTAAGCTATATGTGCAAATGCCTTAAAACATCACACATGAATGTTTGAGACAAGTAAAATAAAAAGGAATTGCATTATGTGAAAGCAGGCTCACTCCAAAAAAACAGCAAACTGTACAAAGTAAAATTAACTTAAGTTATATTTTGCCAACTCGAGCACAGCCATTTTGGAATGTGCTGCTATGATGTCTTGAGCTACTTGGAGTACAGTCTACTCATGTGGTGTCTTGTGCCAATGGTGGTCATCTTTAAAACAGCAAGCATGGTCTTCAAAAATGTGTGCACTTTGCTTCCAACAAAGGCCTATGTACCAGACAACTTCTTTTCAGGGTTTTTTTGATTTTTCTCTTGACTTTTGTTTATCCATGACTAGGAGAACATATAGTCTTTTTGATTTGATGGTGACCTCAGCTTTTGTTAAATGAACTCTGCTTAGTTCTGATTACTTTCTCCCTCTCTGTCTTTTAAAGGACATCTCTACCTCAGTCATAAAATAAATATCAACTCATCTGATCTTTTTTACAGAAGGATAGAGCTGGGTATGACATTACTCAGTGTACAGAAATACCACTAATGCTGAGGATTAGCTTTTATCCAGCAAAAGGAAAGCCTACATTTTGTGAGACAAATTTAAAAAATTTAAGGATAATTTATGAGAGATTAGAGGTTAACTGGTTACCCTGTTTTGATGTTTGGGTATTATTGCATTTAAATGAAATGGGAAGAGGAAGTAGAGAGGGTGAAGACATGAGCAGGAGAAAATAAAAAATACCAACTTGGTGGGAAAGTGTTTTCTGCACATTTTATTTTGGATAAAGGTAAAATCTTGATATAGTTAGATTTAATATGGCTAGAAGCTATTAATTTTTCTTATTACTTTGTATGTATTTGTCCCCAATACCGTGCACCATTATTTTATATTTATTTTTGTAAAAATAATCCTTTTTATTTTATACACTTTGTTCACCCTAGCTTTATATTGGTTTTGGGGTCAGCTTGAAAGCACCTTGTACAAGCATCTATCTATCTATCTATCTATCTATCTATCTATCTATCTATCTATCTATCTATCTATGTATCTGTCTGTCTGTCTGTCTGTCTGTCTCACAAACTGTTGACTCAACAAAAACGTGTCTTCTAATTCTGTTGTGGCTTTGGTTCTGCCTGTCAGAGGTTTCAAACCTGTCAGATTCCACAAGTTTCCAAGATCCTTTTGATGGTATAGGAAGATGTATTTGCCGAAACCTTGTTTTTGTGCAATTTCTCGAAAGGAAAGGCCTATACTTTAAATGGTTATGATGATAGGTTTGTTTTCCTTTGTTAATGGTCTTTTTCTTGCTATTATGATAGAAATATATAGCACAATATTGGCCAAATAATGCTTTAGAGCAGTACTCAATCTTTATGGCCTCAAAACTCTGTGTTACCTATTGGAGCAGAAACAGGAAATAAAACTGAAGACTAAAGCGGGGATTCACCTCGGTGAAATGAGCACAATTAGACATGCGGTTAAAAATCACACAGTGCTGAAGTGAGCTGAAACCACTTCTTTTTACCTCATGTTCTTGTACTTGTGACACAAAGGCAGTCACTTGCAACTCACTGACGGTGTCCCGCTCCTTGAGAAACACTGCTTTAGAGAGTGTAGCAACACAGTTTGCTCCAAAACTGCTTTTACTGTATAATCAACAAAAGTTGGGAATACTGTAGGCATTGTTTGCATCAATTTTCAAGGTTTAATTAACTTCCAAAGCTGTAAGTTGTTAACCAATTACTTGTTCCTGGAAAAAAAGCCTTTTGATATAACTCTGAACATTATATGTTTTGGTAACCTAAGCTTTTTTGCCACTGGCACTTTATATCTTGCCTTTGTTCCATTTCAGGTCATTCACTGAACCTGAACAGCTTAAATTTCAATAAAACCTGCAAAAATGTGGTGTTTTAAAACTTTTGATTGGTAGTTCTAGTATGTGTATATACATCTTGTGGATGATACCTGAATTTAAACAAAACACACACATAGTCTCATATCCAAAACGCTCTTTTATTCAATGCAATCTCTTCAAGGTTCAGATCCACACTAGCAAAATAATTGGAATACCATTCTATCTCCCTCTTCTCCTCTTCACCAATTGAGAGCTGCTCAACTACGCTTCTGACTTCGATTCACCTGGTGTAGAGGAGAAAGTTCTTTTAAAGATTAACCTGACAGATCTTTTAATACATCATAAGTGCATCCCATCAACACTTCTGGGTTGGATAGATGAGGACAGGAAAGCTGCCCCCTTCCAAAGGACCCCGAAATCACCAACAGGGCTGCCCACTCCAAGTACATTTCCCATGTAGCCCAGAAGCAAGCTGCCACCTGGACAGGTAGTCTCCACTGCCCTTCCCTTATGCTAGTGTCTGGGTTTGCAGGGTATGTCTGACCTTTTAGGGAAGCCAGTTAGAAAAGACTTGTTCTTGAATATTATCCTCCAAAGTGGGGAATATGGTCTGTTGTCAAAACTATCAAAAAAAATCAGTATATGATTTATTACTGTCCTATGTCCATAAGCAATGTAAAAACTTATTACAACATTGCATTTTATTATAAGATTATATTATGAGAGATGGCCAGATGCCAAAACATTAGATTTTTTACACACATTGTAAAAGAAATAGAAGAAGGCAAAAGAGGTGCACTAAATATGGCATACTTTTGTCCTAGTGGGTCTAATGAAATATAATGGATTCTGTTCTATTGCTCATAAAAAGGTCGTGCTATCCTTATTCATAAATACCACTGAGCATCGCAAGTCTAAACTGATTAAGCTGTTGCATGGCATTTCCTTTATAACCACTTACTAAATAATTTGACTAAGGTTTTTTAATATGCGGTTTTTTCATGAAAATTCCTTAAAATGACACAATTCCTCTCTGAAAGCCCACATTCTCTGGGGAAACAAAGGTTCCCATGCCTCACAAGGAAACTTGAATCTTGACTTTTGATATTTGGCACACACTTTGAAATTTTTCCAAAAACACCGTGGTAATACACTTGGTGCTTGGGAATCCAGTGGAAGGTCTGCCTTTGAAAATCTCCCAAAAAGGATAAAAATATGGATGGATGAACGTATAAATGGGTGAAGGGATGAAAGGTGTGAATGCCCTATGTGGCTGCTTACTTTCTATAAGCACTGTATGCATTATTAAGAGTGATTAAATGAATCTGAGCCGGAACTCAGGGCTATTCAATGATGCAAATTCCTGTGTAGAAGAATATTATAAGTTTATGACATTTGTGTTTTACAGTGCATGTTTATTATTTCAGAATCAAGTCATCAGGGATGTTTAAAACCATAAAGTCAAGTATTGTGTTAAGAATGAATTTCTAAAACAGAGAACAATCCAACTTTTGGGATTCATTCTTGGGTAGCTGTGTCCCAAAGCCACTTCAAATGCTACAGTCACAGAATTTTATTGAGATAAGATGTCTCTCAAAGCCAGTCTGAAAATGATGCCATCCTCTTGCAAATCGTAACTCAGAGTGTTATGATTTATAGCATTTATTCATTTATTTCTATGTAGATATTTTTTTTTTTCTCCTAGCTTATGAAGGTGGATTTGTGTTTTTTATGATGGAGTTTTTCTTTATGATTTTCCTTCTCCGATGTTTTTTTATGAATGTTAATTTTTTACATTAATTTCATTAAATGTTTACCGTGGCACTATTTTGTTTCTTCTAAGTGCCGCCATTTTGTGGGACCATTGGGGAACTGTAGGAACATGGCATCAGCAGATATCTGATGACTGCGAAATAATGAGTCAGTGCACTAGCCATTTTTAAAGAATGAGCATCATTTAACATAGAATATTCTAAAGGATGTTAGTACATTTGTTAACAAAATTTTTTGGTTCTTAGAACTTTAGCAATTTCATTTAGATTTTGAGTTTGGTTAGTGTTTGGGTTTTGGTGATAGTATTTAGGCTTCCTGGCTGTTAAGATTTAAGATTCATCTTCTCATCTGTTTAAAAATAACTAGTCTGCTCAGTAAATTTCTGACAGAACACAAAGAGTAATGATGAATGGAGCAGCAGATACTTAAGTAAGGAAAAGGTAGCTACCAAGGTAGTCAGATAGGAAAATCAATGTCAATGCTGGCCAGTTACAGATCACTTTAGATGACTCCCACTGCTGACCAATCATAGAAAGTAGCCAGCCAATCACAGATCACTTTGAATAGCTAATGCAAATAAGGCCACATCTAATCAGTGTTGCACCTTGGTGTTAACTGCATTGCAATTTTGTATGCGGCCGTGTTCCTGTCAGCTTGATATCTGATGGACTTCCTCATCTGAGGTTGTTTGCAGAATATTAAGCAGATATTTGGGAATGGTGGTCCTGCTATGTGGGGTTTGCTCCACGGGACCTGATCCTGGTATTGCAGCGCTTCCAGGAGTCATTCTAAATAAAGACATCCACACTCACCATTAAGTAAGGAAAAGGTAGCTAACTAGGTAGTCAGATAGGAAAATCAATGCCAGTGCTGGCCAGTTACATATTACTTTAGATGACCCCACTGTTGACCAATCATAGAACTTTAAAAGGAGCCAGCCAATCACAGATCACTTTGAGTAGCCTATGCAAATGACATGTTGCCTTTAGTTAATATTTAAGACCCATTTTTTTCTTTTGTCTTTCTTTTTTTCTTCTTTTGACCACTTTTGCTGACTTTCCAGCCCACTTGCAGTTTTTTTTTCTTCAATGAGTGCCACCAACCTGGAGAAGTCCCTTTCGCAAGAAGTAATTCTCTACGAGTTAAACAGTCCAGCAACATCTAACCAATGTTACATCCTGGTGTTTACTGGGTTGCAATGTTGTATGTGGCCTTGTTCCTGTCAGTTTTATATCTGATGGACTTCCTCATCTGAGGTTGTCTGGAATATTAAGCAGAAGTTTGGAAACACTATGTGGGGTTCACTCCACTGGACCAAGGCCTGATCCTGGTATGGTAGAGCTTCCAGGCATGGTTCTAAATAAAGATGTCCCCAATCTCCATTAGGAGATTAGTTATGGGTCAGTTGAAGCCATTCTTCATGAACAATTAAAAAGTAAGGTCTGTGCATGTTGGGTGTCCAGAATGTTAAGTTCTGAAATAAATGTAGTCTGCATCCAGTTATTCAAGGAAAATCTCATGCTAATAAATTCAGATCGGTACAAATTTAAGGAAAATTTCCAAACTGGACATACATCACTTGTGATGCATAGCGGGCACAGACTGGTGTCTCAGCAAGGATGAATCCTGTTTCCTTACCTGGTAGAGAGGTTAGGATAATTGATGAACAGGGGGAAGACAGCCTCCCAAGACTGTATGATTCCCTGACACACTGGATGGCGGCATTCCTGGGCTGCTATGCCCATGTACCCACAGAGCATAATAGGAGCTGTAGTCCCATGGGGCAGAACTGCTTGGTGCTGTCAGGGTAGCTGCAGTGAAAAGGTGTCTCAACTTTTCAGGGATTCCACCTGACCCAGGAGTACTTCCACCATGAAATGCCCTGACTTTAAATGTACTCTCATTGATGCCCCCTATTGGCCACACAATGTAATGTAGAATCCAAACAAAGATCGAAACAGTAGGAAAACAATAACTACATTCCAACAACAAAGAAATTCAAGGTACAAGCCATTGCCAGCAAAATCACATGCACAGTATTTAAAAAGTTATTTTGACTAAATGTACACCAGTGCAAATTATGGGGAAATGCATTTAAGATTGGAATTAGGGAGCTCTGTAGATAGATAGATAGATAGATAGATAGATAGATAGATAGATAGATAG
>JANRMT010028174.1:124662487-124714387 GCA_026402145.1 Polypterus bichir lapradei
TAGATAGATAGATAGATAGATAGATAGATAGATAGATAGATAGATAGATAGATAGGGTAAGGTTTGAAACACACTACAGAGTCATGTAGCTGAAACAGAACATAGCTGGATGAGATATTAGGATATCTTAGCTATTAGCTAAACAAATAGCCTGATGGACTGAATGGGCTGAAAAGTTTCCTCCTGTTAGTCAATGTTTTTGTATTCTTGTGATGTTGAGTGCATTGTCCACTTTGTTTACATACCTTGAAATTCCTACATTACTGTTGAATTCTCAAATTAGAAAAGCTAAGTGCAGGATATTGCCCAAGCCAATATTTGAATGGAGAATTCAGTGCGGAGTATGCACACCCTTGAGCCATAACACTTTGAAGCCATATCACAACATTACAACAAACAAAAACAAAAGTACATAAAGCAGTAGGAAAGTGTCAGCCAGAAGAAGGCAAGGAAAAAATACTGGGTATAAAATCCATCTGAAAACTTCGCACATTTGATTATTCACTGCCTGTGGAAAAATGTATGGACATTAGAAAATGAAAATCTCATTCAGCTACAGTGGCATAATGTGTGACTTTTATTAGAGCATAGATTTTGGATTTGTAATGTCTCTCATCATCTGATATGGTCATACACTGACATGCTAATTGCTTCTAAATTACCTTAATGCTCTCTTCTATGGTCCACATGCTAGCTGCATTAACAGAATTCAACAAGCCAAAGTGCCACTACTATAGTCCAGACTACATTTAAAGGGAAGGATCACTTTGTCCCCCTTTGTCACCAGCTGTTATCCTGTGTGATGTTCATTAGTATTAACTTACAAAGCTGTAAGGACCCACACCCTTGATGATCTTTTGTCATTGTTTTTAGTACCAGACATATTAAATAAGTTCTCAGTATTCTAATTCCTGCCTCATATCTCTTAGAAGTTCTCTCCTTAGGTTTGTCCATGAGACCATATCAGACCACAAAACTCAAATTGCAATATACATGATTGACATTCAAATGCAGACCCTTTTGTGCTTGCACTAAATTTGTTTTTTTGGTATCATCTTCTCCAAGTTTATTCCTCTGTGATTTATCATTAATTAGAATTTCCTTACATTGTGATTATCATCTTATTGCTTTGTAAAGCCAATTGCAATGGTGAACTCTGTGAAACTCTCTGTATAAAATGAAAATTCATAGATTTGTTATACTGCTTTAAGCTAAATACAGTACATTATCACATAACAGTCTCAAATCTATTTAAAGGAATATTCCAGCCAAATAATATATTTGGTTACTTACCACATGTAGTGTAGTTTGTACAGATGGTTGAGAAAAAAATTTGTAACCTCAAGTTTTCATTGAGAACAGAGATAACAAAGTTTCTGACATAATAGGTGTCTATGGAGGTGTATGTTCACAATGTCCATCCATCCATTTTCCAACCCGCTGAATCTGAACACAGAGGTCTGCTGGAGCCAATCCCAGCCAACAGAGGGCACAAGGCAGGAACCAATCCCAGGCAGGGTGCCAGCCCACCACAGGACACACACAAACACACCAAGCACACACTAGGGCCAATTTAGAATCGCCAATCCACCTAGCCTGCATGTTTTTGGACTGTGGGAGGAAACCGGAGCAAACCCACGCAGACACGGAGAGAACATGCAAACTCCACTACCACTGCGCCACCATGCCACCTCACAATGTCCTAAATACATATATTTTTACTAAAATATTGTTAAATAAGCCATTTCCAGAAAATGATTTCATGGAAGAAAATTAAATTAGCTCAGATGCGCCTGAGCATATGATGGGATGGCTTGACATGTAGATTATACAACACTAGTAACACTAGATTTTTTCATGAATGATATTGATATTGTTTGCTGTTGTCCAGCATTGATTACTAAAGATGCCTGTTATCTCAGAAACTTCTGCATAAATACAAATTTTTTTGGCCACTTCAAATGACATGGGATAAGCAACATTTTAAAACGTATCATTTTTGGGTGGAATGTTCCTTTAACCTAATTCAGGGTTGCAGTGTCCAAAGCCTGCCCTGGCAGCACCAGACACAAGACAATAACTAACCCAGGGCAGGAAACACTGAAGCACACAGCCAGACCCACACTTGGTCAATTTATTTCTTCATCAGTTAACATGACATGTCCACATTTAGAGATGTGGAAGGAAAGCCAGTTCAGATGCAGGCAAACTGTACGTGGGCAAAAACTGGATGCAGGGTTCAAATCCAGGAATCTAGGTCAATGAGGTGGCAGTACTAACAACACTGCCATCAAATAGTACTTTATGTTTTACAAAACTTATTTAGATCAGACCCAAAGGTATTTCATTTTGTCCCACCTTTCCAGAATTAGAATAAATTAACGCACCACTGAGTGACCATCTGCAGCTGTTTCTAGCCTCTGAAAACACAAATAAAACTTTGACCTTCGTTCATAAAAATAGGAGCCTGATAAATGCCTACAACATGACTCTCTCCTGGACACAACAATAAAGAAGATGACATACTGTAATTACTTAAAATGTATGAAATGGAATGCTTCTTGGTGTCTGTGAGAAGCAGGCGTATAATCAGTACTGAGGGTCTCATCAGCTGACCACCTCTAGAAGACATTAATCAGACAGTTCCCTGGTTTTATGAGGGCTTTATGATCATTGAAAAACTTGAGAAAATGACATATTCGTATGGAACATTTCCATCAGCACTGAGTAATGTTTCCGCTTTGTCCAGACATTTAATCTACGTGAATTATGAATCACCCAATGCATTTCAGGGAACCAAACATTTGTTACTCTGAGATAGAGTGTACCTATTGTGCGAGTGAATGGCACAAGCAGCTGTGTGGTACTGAGCCAAGAATAAAGACTATAAAAAAGATATGGAAATTAGAGATGTCTTTTTTTCTCTTCTTTATTTTTTTAGTTAGCTTGGAACAAGACTGCTTTTGTAATTATTAAGATTGCTTATTACAGGCATGTGGAAGTGCTCTTCGCAGTACGTTCAAAGCTGATAAATACGCTGTGCCATATTTGAAAAAGTGGAATGAAGGCAGATTCTTTCAGCTGAATACTGTTTTGCTGACAAGAGGCCAGAAAAGATGTGAAAAATAACCTTTATTTTCCCTAAATGGGAGGGCTTACTTCCTGTGTGATACAAATGAACAAAGTTGAAATGATACAGTACATGCCAATAATAATCTTTCATTCATATTGAGCTTGTCATTTAGCTGAAATCAGATGAGCTCAGACATTAGGAATAATGACTGAAGCAGTTAGAATGGTGAAGAGCAACACAGCTACATTCAAGAGTTGACACGTTTTCAATAAATAATCATGGATTCTTGCTACATGCCTGGAGTGCTTGGTCCTGAAGTTTTAAGGGCTACAAAATGGGACACTTTCTGAATTTTGCAATGTCAGTATAGTTTACTATCTTAATGTATCAAAGAATTAATAAATCATTCACTTTCTGAATCTACATCAGAACCTCTACAGGTTAAGAATGCATGGCAGGACTCAGCCTTGAATGAGGAACCGGCTGAAAGCCGAGCTCACTCATATCCACAATACCACTCAAGATAGCACAGAAACTGAAATATGAAAATAGCCTTTGTACAGTGAGTGCGTGAAATCAGAATACTAGTCAGTCAGCTATATCAGTGTAACTCAGTTCTACCTATCAGAAGGCAAAACTCATATTATCTTTTAAAAGATGGGTACAACACTCAATGGCCATGCTGAGTTCCACTCATCATGATAAGCTAAGATTACAGTGGGCTAAGAATACAGAAACACTGGTGGTCTGATTCACTTAGACGCAAGTACCAGCACAGGCATAAAATCTTGTGCTTCAATAGATTTATCCTGTTAAATGTCAATAAAGGAGACCCGAGGCACAGTAATGATTTACAGCAGATCTCCATAGCACACACTAGGCTACTTGATCAGCAATTCTTCAGATAGTGAGGGGGTTCAAAATAGTAGCATGGTACCTGACGTGCACAAGTCTTCTGCAAGGCATTTTCTGAATATATTTACTGCATCAAAGATAATGCATGAAAGTTTGTCCTGAAGGCACATGATTCAGACAGCAATTCCAACACCAAGTATAAATTAAGTGATGACTTGCATTAGTGTTACCTTGTCCAAAATGGCCATTTAACAGTTGCTTTTACATTTTTGAATGCAGTAGATAAAATATTAAGGGGGTGCAGATATTTTTCAACATTAACTTAATAATTTTATTAACTAAAATGTTCAAAAGACAATCATTTACATCTCATTACGATCAGGGAGCAGAGTATCAAAGATGCCAGTAAAAGTTGTTCAAAACAACCATTTTACAAAGTTGACTATTCCAGACGAGTTGCTTGTGGAGCTGACCCCTAAACCAGCAGCATTAAGTGCAAAGCTGAGATCAGTCCTGGACATTATACTGGGCCTTTGTGGGACACATTCATGCACACACACAACCCCTCATTCACTCAGACACACTTAATATCCTTACCTCCATATCTGTGGGCTCAGAAAGTGCTTAAAGAAAATTCACGAATTTCCAAATTGAGAACTCTGCATGAATAGCCCAAATAGTAACACATGGTGTGTGAACAAGGTGAGGGTTTGTCTCTTTAAGAGACTAATTCATCCACCTATATAAATTGGCCTAGAAACGGTCTGAAGCCAGGTGTGTGAGGAGATCAACGGCTAACTGGGTGTTGCAGTAAGGAATGTGCCTCAAATGTTCACTTTTATGTGGTAGGTTTTAATTATTTTCAAAGGTTTTCATTGTTTATGGAAATTTTAAGTATTTTTGTATATATTTATGTATTTTTAAGCGTCAAGGTATTTTAACTAATTATAAGTTTTGTTTTGTAGATACAATGGGGTTTGTTATTTTTGATCCATTTGTTTATAGATTTTATTTTTTTGTTTTATTATCACTAGGGGGCTCGGCCCCCTGCTTGCTTTGCTCGCCAACTCCTGGGGGTGGGCGCTGGGCAGCCGCTATCTCGCTGCTGAGCTGCACGAAGTGTGTTGGGGCACTCCTCTGTTAGAGAAAATGATTGTATTTAAAGAGATGATGTACAGTAGAGAAAGACAATATGGTCCTTAGTTATTATGGACAGAAAATCTGTTACTTCAGTATTTCGCTGCAACTGTCTATATTAAATACCAATGAATAATGAAATGTAGTAAAAAGTAGAAGTAAAAAAGTGAAACATAAGTAAATTAAAATAAAATTATGTTAATACCTCATCAAAAACAATATTATGACTTATTTTATTCTGTAACTTACATTCCATAAATGTTGCTTTTTTGCATTTCTGTTTGCATATTGTTCAGGATATTTTTCTCTTTTGTTTATTGGATGATTCTCTTTGTTCTTTATCTTTAATACATTTTTTGTTTTTACACTATTCATTATCAGCTCTTGCTGCTGTTTTTCTATTGCGATCTAAACTTCGACATTCTTGAATAGATAACTTGCCCTTCAACCTAGTCGGTTATAATGGCAAGGCAGAAAAACAAATTATCACTCCATTGAGAGTGTCATGGGGTTGTACGGAGAGAGGATGTGCGCAGTAGGAGTAATGATTGGGTGAGCGGTTTGTAGGGTAGTGGTCAAGGCTGAATAACGTGGACATGATGGAAAACATTTTTAATATAATAGAGATTTCTGTAGTTCTTGGGAGGTTTGTGGGGTTTTATTATACATTACGAAGTTCATTTGTGCCCTGCGGTGGGCTGGCACCCTGCCTGGGGTTTGTTTCCTGCCTTGCGCCTTGTGTTGGCTGGGATTGGCTCTGGCAGACCCCTGTGACCCTGTAGTTAGAATATAGCGGATTGGATAATGGATGGACGGATGGATGGAAGTTCATTTGTATTTATCTTTTAATGTAAGCCTTGACGAATTGTATTGTATTTATTTATCTGTTTGTAATAAGTCTTATTTATGATTCCATAAAGGCAGGAGCATTTATTATATTGTGCTACACAGAGAAAGCATGTAAGTTAGTGTTATGATTCTAGGCTTTTCAGGCATGGGTTATCCTGTGATTTTCTGCGTATTTAGACAGCTGCGGCCATTTTGTTGTAAATAATGGCAACCTATTGCTACCACATGTGGCTGTAGTTGTGAAGAGTGTTGCCATCATGGTGACAGGATTTAGCATGGAGGTGTGCAAAAGCTTTTGGATTCAAAACAAACTTCTCTTCATATTTAACTGGCACCTTTAGTTTTGCACACTCTTCGACTAAGATTTATTTTTTTTAATTAAGTTTTGTTAGTTTGGTTCTTTTGAACGTCTGTCTTTTGCCCCATTGTCATGATTTATGCACTGGTTTATTTTTCTAAATTAAGGTTTTGAAAGTTTAGGAATCATCTCATGCCATTTTTATGAACATTAATAATATTTATTAAGCACAACTCTTGGGGGTTTGACAGCACTGGACATGAGGCCTTCCATTGCATCTCTCAGTGGATGAAAAATCAAATGGCAGGTTTTAGTTAACTGCTTTTCAAGTAGACCCTAGTGGTGGGATTTCCTTTTTGGTTATAATTTTTTCACCCTTGACTATGAGCTTTTGTTTTGCCCATTGACCCTGTTTGCCTGGTGTAGTTTGTCTTTCTAGTTTGCTAGAACAGAAAACTAGACCAAGCAGTCCACACAAATAAGTGGGCGACTGAATAATTGTCAATTACAAATAAAATTAAGAAAAAGTATTTTCCAGAATTATAGATACAAACTGACATACCTGTTTGCCCTGTGCTAGCTGGGGTAGACTCAAGCCCCAGTGTGACCCTGGTCTGGATTAAGCAGGTTTAAAAACTACCTACTTATCTGCCCACAGTAAGCCAGTGTTCATTTTAATGTTAATACCAGAAAATCATACAGAGGATAGATTTGCTATGAATAGATTCTTACATGGAAATTAATCATCTGTTTTTTCAATATCACAGCAAAACTTCTGCAGCTGTAAAGTGAATGGTACTGTGGTTAGCACTCCTGCCAGAACAGACATATTTTTATAAATAGAGTTGTGGTCACCTGCAATGGAAACAGATGGACAGAGAGTGCAAGGAGCAGAAGCTTTTTGAGATTGTTGGGATGCTAGATTCGCCTGATGTGATCTCTTCTATTAATGACACAGGTAACATTTCACTATCTCCTTCTTCCACTGATGATTTAAACGTAATGATTGGTAAAGTTTTCCAGTGTCTTGTTATACCAGTTAGTTGCTAGCATGTTTTTTCATTCCTGCTTATATACTTTTTCTTATTATAATGGAACTCTTCATTGTATAGTAGCTAACTGTGGTTGCCTTTGACATTCAGCAACGTGATGTGACACACCAGTTTCTCATTGTTTCGTTTAGCATAAAAATGCACACATTTATTTTTCCAAAAATTATTTTTTGCTAGATTTGTGGAGTTCTGATGACTGGACCATTTTGATCTTGTACCCCTAGGCCTCGCAGGAGTTGTGGAGGTATTCCCTCATACCACATGCCCTGTACTCATAAGTCTAGTATTTCTTCTGTTGGCACATTCAGGGTTTTATACAGCTTAAGCATAACCACTCTTGGCTTCTACTACACACATAGTGCTTGATAGCTCAACATCCCATTAGTCTTTTTAATCTCTTCTATACAGCCATTCTGAAGTCAGTTATGAGTCTCCAAGGACTTGTATGTCTTTTGCATAGGCAGAATTTTTTCCAGTTTTAGACCTTCCACTAAGCAGTTATACTAAAACATTATATTGATTTACATTTAACTACGTTAGCAAAACATCTGGAAACATTTTGATTTTTGCTAATCAACCTTATTTAGTAACTTTCTTATGTAAAACATTGATATAATTTAAAGCATAAGCCCAATATCCAAACCTTGTGGGAACCTCACTGTCAATCTCAACTATTTCTTCAATGGTCTCTTGAACAGTTATATCTGTGCATGAGGCCTTTGTTTAGTCAATATAAAGATCAGTACAGTAAACATCACAGGTGCAAACTAGGCTGAATTATGACCGTAAAATCCAGCCTTAATCAAAAATGTTATTAATGCCAACTGCTCTGAGGAGACATGCAAGTAAGAATTACTTTGTACTATGTGCACTGTATACAATATACACTTAAAAATCAACTTGACATGACTTGAATGAATATCGGCCAATTAGACATGTGAATTAGTGAGTTGCTAATATGTAACAAGAACATTACAATGGCTTATATTATACAAAAGATTGTATAATACAATAAATAATGATATGACTTTACACATTGTTACATTTTTGTAGGCCTTTTGGTTATGTTTTTACTGAGGTTGTCTACCTAGACAGGATTTTTAAGTATGAGGAATCCATATTTGAAGCCAGTATTGAGATTCTGTGTTTATTTAAGGTTATAGAAATTATTGGCTCTGCTACGTGTCTAAGATGGGGTGAAATCGAAGTATTCAACACAGACCTCACATTTTTTTATTTGACACATGGGTTGTCCATTTGATTTGGTATAATACACCCGTGATCCTTATCCCTTGCAGGAGCCTTTTCCTCCTTCGACAGAGCTGCCCATTTTTGCTGCTTCCTCTCTGCATTGTTTTTTGAACTGACCACTGTTATTGTCAAAGTGTTTCACTGGGAAACTCTGGGTGGTTACTACCACATTGGCTTGGTTTAGTGACTTTAGCCATGTCGTGTCACGGCTTTGGCTCCTGGATGTGTGTGATTTCTCATTATTTTCACTCATCCATTACCCACCATGCAAAGTTATTAGTCTTTAGCATTACAGCTATAAAGCTCATTTACATGGCTAAACAGGTGAAAAAGTTGCTACCATGCTACTTCAGGTAACATAAATATCAGACAACAAAACAGGATGATGAGACCAATTTTTAGACCCTTATTTGGTATTTAATATCATTTTTTATTTACTTGACCATTCTTTTACAGATTTTACACATTTTACTAAGGTGGCTTTTGTGCTGTTTCCAAGTCAGAGGTCACAACAAGTGGTTATACTTCTGTTAACAGAGATTGCAAATAACACAACTCTTTGCAACAAAATTTATTCTGAAAGTCTTTTTGGTTTGTAATTTTTTTTTTTTTGCTCTGAGTTTTTCACCCTGATTCTAATTAAACATTTTGGCTTTAATGACAGTTATGTTGACTACCCAGTTTTTCTTCTGTGTCATCTTCTGGTTCCTCACCTTTTTATTTTTCTAGCGATTCGCCTCTAGCATAGCAAATGGGTGACTAAAGGATGAACTAGTAGAATGGAACTCCTGAGCCTTTACTTCTAAAAGAATAGATGAAATATTTCACAATCATTTAGTAGTAACAAGTTCAAGTCACTCAAAAATAAAACACAATGTAATGCATTAAAGTCAAATTATATGGAAAAACTTTAAAGCATGGGTCCCCAACCCTGGTCCTGGAGGGCCCCAGTGGCTGCAGGTTTTCATTCTAACCCTTTTCTTAATGACCTGTTTTTGCTGCTAATTAACTTTTGAATTAATTTTATTTGACTTACTCTTAAAGACTCAGACCCCTTTAATTGTTTCTTTTTCCTTAATTAGCCACCTAACAATAATGAAATACAAAATGAACCAAAACATGGCCAACAAACTGCGTCCATCATACAGTATCTGAAAATAAAGAAAGATGAATGTTCATCTGCTCAGGTCCACAAAATATTTTAACAGTGCTCTTAGAAAAGAGAAAATCAACAATTTCAGAAATGTCTGCTATTGCACAATGAGAGCAGCAACAAGCCATGGAATTAAAGAACGGGTTTAATTAACAACAAGACTCGGCGCCTGATTAAGCAACTGGTTGGAGTTTGAGGTCCTGATTTAGTTGGTCTTCTGTTGGCTCACTTACTTCACGTTTCATTTCTGTTTGGGAGCCATTTAAGGAAAGAAATGAAGCAATTCAGAGGAACGATTAAGAAATTCAGGGAAACAAATCTTAAAAAATAAGACACTTATAATTAATTCAAAAGAAGTTAATTAGCAGCAAAAACAGATCACTAATTAAAAAAAGGGTTCGAATGAAAACCTACAGTCACTAAAGAGAACATGGTTGGTGAAGCAGGTGGTGCTCGTATGTTTCAGTTTTTGGATGCTGGCTATGTTAGTAGATAGTGTTCCTGTGTATCCTGACTACATTTTGGTTTTGATTTTTTTATTCCTCTTTTGCATGGTTTGTCACTTCTCTCTGAGTGGTTTGCAATGTTAAGTATTGTACATATTTTCAACAATTTAATACATTTCTGAAAATTTGAAATGCATGTGGCATAAGCATTATTATTATTATTATTATTATTATTATTATTATTATTATTATTATTATACATGTGTTTTGAGTAGGACTGATGACTGCTAGACTGGAAACTGGTGAATCAGGGGAAGAGCAAGAGAAACAAAGGGCAAAAGCTGGAACTGCTATTAGTTCATTGCTGTCAGGATATGCTACAATAATTCACAATCCTGATTTATGTCAGCAAATAAAGGAAAAAAAGAGTGGATGGATATAAGGAGGAGTAAAATCCCCAAGAGAACAATACTTGAGCAATGCAATTTTCTTTTTGATTTATCATCACAGCATGATTAACTGCAGGTACCAGCCACCACATGTCATCTGCCTGCCAATCTTTTCCTGATCTGCTATACTTATTGAATTACTTATTTTATATGAGCAAAATTGTCTGAATGTGGCCTTTTAAGAAATACAACAATTTTATTTTCCTAGATAAAATATGTTTGTGACTCTGTGCCCTGTTGTATGTCAATTATCATAAAGTAAAGCTCTTCTCTGATTAGATTTGTCTCCCAAATGATTGTTTTTTACTTTTCAGTTTTACAACTGTTGATGCAGTATGTGTGCTAAGAGAATGGAATGAGTTTTCAAAAATGTTTCAAATGCTTTCTTAGAGTGAATTCTTAATTGCGCTACTTCAGCTTGCTTTACCATGCTTTCGCTCTCAGTGGTTGCCTCAGGATATACATTATGCTTACGTTTTCCAAAAGGGATTGCAAAACATTTCATTGAGAACGTGAATGGAATAAAACAGCGACCACAGCAGCTGTATGACATTTAGGCTAAAATTTGTACTTTCTTTAAAACCGTACAATCCACAAGATTGAAATACTCATGGCAAATCAGTAAATGAAGTGTTATAACCCACTCTGTAACCTCAAACCAGTAATGGATGCCACAGTGAGGTCACTGCTATCAATAAGGTCTCGGAGGGTACCAGGGTCAGTACCTCTCACTGGGTGCACAGAAATTGCCACTTTATCTTCTATGAGACATGTTGCCTTTTACTGTTTGAACAAAAATTTTAAATCTTCATTGTAAGTTGTGCAACGGACACCCTGAGCTCTGCTCCAACATATATCGGACTTTCCTTCTTGTATCTTATTTACTTCACGGTTCCTTCTTTGCTTATTACACTCCCATCCCCTAACTAAATACAACACCATTTGAGAGGCTTCCCTGCTGACCACACCATATCATGTTTCTACCATGCTTCATTTTTCTTTTAACTATACATGGAGGTCTCAGTTATATTTTTGCTCTTTTTTTCGTGAGATCTTAGTTCAGGGAATAAAGTTTGAGTTCTGCTAATCACAAGTACACAAACTTACCATTATTTTAAAACTAACCTTGGGATGGTAATGAGTGTTGCACTCTTGAGTAAGACTTGGTTAGACTTTATTGGTTAGGACAGACCCCTATAGTATTAAAGGTTTATCTCCTGATTGGTATTATTATAGAGGTTTATAATATTGGTAATGCTCATAAAATTTATTTCTGATTTACATTGTAGTTATAATGAATTAACCAGGTAGTTATGAATTAGAGTGAGAGTAGAAACACTCCAGTAATAAGATAAAACAATTTAAGAGAAGGTCAAAAAGCACAAACTTCTAAGAATCATTTTAATAAAGCTGTAAATGGCTAACAAATACAAACACGCAAAGCCAATCCATAACCTAAATCCTACACAAATAGTACTAACACAGAATAAAAGTGCAGTAGATTCAAGAACAGTTTCTGTCCACAGATTATAAGGTTAAGACTCACCAATTATAATAACATATATTGTAACATAAAATCACTCTGTGTATGTGTATAATATGTTATACTGCACCAAACATGAGCTTAAGCTCAAAAAAGACTCTTTTTGATATTTAACACAAATATCATCAAAAGGCCTTTTCTCCACAAATAGGCAGTTCAGTTCAATTCTTTTCTCTTCATGTCCCTCCTTCATTTATCTAAAGGTGAAATTTGTTCTAACTCAGCTCCCAAATCACCTGTTCAGGCAAGCCCTTGGAGTATTTTGGGTGACAAGTTTTTGGTCAGGCAATTTACAGGACAGGGAGCCTCCATGTGGTAACTTATTCCAGTGGCAAACAGGGTTGCCATTTGGGATTACAATTCCCATGCAGCACTACAGGTACCCAAATGGAGCTCTATCTGAGGATGCTGCCACATAGTGTACTAGGGTAATATGTTGCCCTGAGAGGCAGACTCCTGCTGTCAAATGCAATGGCCAGATAAGGGATCACCAATCATCCCAGCATGGATACCAACCCATCCATTCTCTCCATTACAACAATACAATACTTTGCAATATATGTGTGTGTGTGTGTGTGTGTATACTTATGTTGTGACAGGGGGCGCTGTCGTCCCCTTGAACTCTCAGATCAGACGCCAGATAAAAGTCCAAATTATTAATTTGAACTAAACAGTGCACAAAGTACCCTCCTCTCCACAATACTCCTAAATTACAATATAATCAATAAACAATAATCCTCCACTCCCAGACGAGTTGCCACCCTGCCATCCAGCTCAGCTCACTCGTCTGGGATCTCTCACAGTCTTTTCTAGTCCGTGACTTCTGATCCCTCAGTCCACGTGACTTCCTAGCACTTCTGGGTCAGATCAAAAGTCCTCTTCTTCATCCCGGAAGTACGTCATTTCCCCTGTCACTGTGTCTAAGATGTACTTATGGGTTATAGGGCACGTAACAGTCCTTGGGCCTCCCTGCAGCATCCTCTGGCCCCTGTAGTATCCAGCAGGTCTGTGGATGAAAACTCCAATGTCCATAATTCCCTGCTGGCATTTGGGGCACCTCCATGCTGCAGGGAGGGCTCCACCTAGCGGCCTGGGGGTATTGGCCGGGTTGACTGGCCGGCCATATTCCACAATGTATAGGTTTATAATAATACATTTTATTTATTCATAGGCGCCTTTCTAAACACTCAAGGACACCGAACAATACATAAAACACATATTATAAGCAAAAATTAAAATCAGACAGAGCAATTGTAGTCAAAGAGAAAAAGCAGTCTTATGAGTTTTAAGTTTAGATTTGAAAAGTGAGAATGAATCAATGTTTCTAAGCTCAGAAGGTAGTGAGTTCCAGAGCTGGGGAGCAGAGCAACTGAATGCTCTGCTCCCCATTGTGGTAAGACGGACGAAGGGGACAGTCAAGTGGATTGAAGAAGAGGATCAAAGGGTATGGGAGAGAATGGCAACATGGAGGAGGTTGGACAAATATGGAGGTGCAAGGATGTGGATAGCCTTAAATGTTAACAGAAGAATTTTGAATTCAATGCAGAACTTAACTGGAAGCCAGTGAAGCTGCAGCAAGACAGGTGTGATATGGTGAATAGAGGGGGTTCTAAGTATGCTTCACAGGGAAGTAGACATCCCCTGGTCAAAATGAATGTCTGTTTGGAATCTTCACATATCATGTTCACATCTGCTCACCAGTGAAAGAAATTAGAGGGAACCTATGTGGCATCATGTTTGGTGTTCAAAGAGTTTTGGATTTAGGAGTATTTCTGACTTTTTGGACTTTGGAAGTTCAGATCAGGGATACCTGAAATCCTTAACACAACAACGGTCACAGGCTCAAATACTAAAATTTTTGTTCTTTCCAGCACCTTTGCAGACCCTTCTAGAATCATCCCGCACACCACACCACAACAATGAGAATAAAAGTCTTCTTCCTTCTCTATCCTATTTTTCCTCCAAGCAAGTGTTGTCCTCTGATCATAAGTTCGACTCACTAAGGTGAGGCAAACAGATTCCTTTCGTGTTGAACCCAGGATAGTGTTGGACGCACTTCTGGGTCATGTTGAAGTCCCACAAAGTACAGTGCACAGATCCTTACACTCACTGAACCCAACAGCAGCACCCTGTTGAACTACAGATCCCAGCATGCCCTGCAGGTGTCTGTACGTTTGCCGTACACCATTTTATCTCTTCCTGTCCTTCTGGTATAATGGCTTCCCAGCCAGGCAAGTGTTCTCGACTGAGCCCTACTGAGACATCAGCATCTCTGCTGCATCGTTAGCACCTTCTACCCATCTGTTGGTTGAGGCAGGGAATGTTCTGACTTTGTAGTCCCAGTATTGGTTTAGCTTTCCAGCTGGACAAGGGTACTCAAACCTTCAAGGCCATGTTGCCAGCCCATGCTATCCATCCTTTAAAATATTTATATATATTGATATATAAATTAGCTGTGTAAGTCTGTGATGTAAAAAGCCCGGGCTCCTAGATGTGCTCACCCCCCTTGTCTATCAGCGGCCAACTGAGTTTTACTTTGGTGGAGTTGCTTTCTTTCAGCTTCATTCTGTAGCCTTGTACTTCATTCTTCTTCCAACTCGTTAACTTGGGGCCACCTTGCCGGCTCTTTGAGCTTCATGCTGTAGCCTCGAACTTCTGGGCCGGACAGACGGATACACACACTTCCACGTGTAGATGTTTATATATGTATATGAGATTTTATGACTGGTGACCAGGAAGCAAGTATGATAATGCAAAAATTTGGGTTAATATCCCAGTAATCCTGTTTACGTTTTAACTCAAAAGAGGGGTGAAAATGAGAACAGAAATAATGCCAGCAGTAAAATAACACAGGCTTCAATGAACTGAAATGGTACCAACGTAAATCAATTCATCCATCCTAACTACAGGGTCACGGGAGTCTGCTGGAGCCAATCCCAGCCAACACAGGGCGCAAGGCAGGAAACAAACCCCAGGCAGGGTGCCAGCCCACCGCAGTAAATCAATTCATATACATGTAATTAATCATCTGAGTTTCTCTCTCTGCCGTGGTCCTCAAGGTGACACCACCTTCCCTGAGTTCCACTTTTTATGGTCCCAGGACTGAAAGAAGGGAAATGTCTTCTGACCTTATTGTCGAGCTTGGTTGCCCTGACTGGGTATGACTATCTAAACAAATCAACAAGTCAAATGGGTATGTTTTTTGGGCTGTGCAAACCTGAGCCGGTCAGGGAGCCCTTTAGTGCACATGTGTGACTTTATATAAGCTGCATTCTGCGTATATGTTTGTGTAAGGTTTTTTTTTAATATTATTGTTGCTGTTCTGAAGGACATGCAAGTAATAACTGCAGTGTACTATGCACATAACAATAAATTTGAACCTGAACTTGAAGTCTCTTGACTTGAAAAGGCCAAATTAATCAATTAACAATAAAAGTTGATCCACCCCCACAAAAAATCACTTCAACACAAACATAATCCTTTTAAAGGTCTTTTTAATTTCTTAAATCATTCAACATGGCAGGAACTTCAATTTCTAAATATAAAACTACACTTCACTAAAGGAAATATCTCAGCTGTAGGAACTGTGGCCACAGGCATGAGGGAGTTGAAATCAATGTCCCAACAATGGCTGGAGATAAAAATCAAACAGTCATTTCTTTACACACCTGAGTAAGTGCCTCAAGACTCAATAGGTAAAGACAATGGAAAGAGACAGCAAGTTAATTAACGGAATAGAAAACACGAAAAAAGTAAAAACAATATGCATATAAAATAAAGCATAATCAACAGTACTAAAAGCCAGGATGGAGTCCTGGGTAAATCCTGACTCCTCCAACTTAATCAGTCTAAACAAGGAGCACAGAGCTCCAGTTTGTAAAATGTCCTATTTAGGGTATGGTACCAGCATGTCAATATTTTTGTACCAGAAGTAAATGATAGTTTTCAAAGATCTTGTGCTCAGCTCTTTGTTCTTCCACTCTACACCATGCTTGAGACCCCACAGGGGACAGATTACCCCAATCCCCTCACCTTCACCACTGTTTGACTCAATGTTCTGAAGACTTTAAGGGGGACACCAACCCATCTCCTATCCCAAAATCCCCCCACCTTAGAATTAAAAGGGGGTCTACTGCTTGTATTGAGGCAAAGTGTGGCAGGGCAGTGAGGCATGTGACTATGTGATGCAACAGGGAGGCTGGAGTGAGACAGGACAGGGGGGCTAGATTTATCTCTGATTTCCTTTGGTACAGTTTCAGCATTGGTGCTGAGGTCCAAAAGCTGGTATTAATACCAAAGACAAAATTTTATTACCAATCCAACACTCATCTTATTATAACAATTTTGTATATTTTTTTTTTTATAATTAGAGTAAAAACAACATAATTCACTGTCACACATACTGAGCCACGGAGGAAATTAACTATCTCAGACATTTACTTAATTTTCTTATTCACACACATTAGGATATCTTGTTCATTTTTCAGTTCATGTAGTAACTATATGTCACTTCTAGAATGGACATATGTAAAAGGTTAGTGATCACTGCTGCTCCAGATGTGCTTGCATTGTTTAAAACTGCAGTCTACTTTCTGGTTATAATATGCACTCATAGACTTGGTAATTTGGTGGCATACTAACACATCTTTTACTCTTCCCAAAAGATGCATAACAATTCCCTCCTTGAATCATACAGAGATTTTCCCTCCAGACATTTCCTAAATAGCACAACGACAAACAGTTGTGCCCTTATTTGCCAAACTAGTCATAGATTTAAATATTTAATTGCCCAAATCTCTTGATTAGCTCTTTCACATTGATGTCAACGTTTCGCATATTGTGAACTCTTGTGTTTTTGGTAATTCTCCAGCTTTGCTCACATCTAGTTTGTGGTAGTACAATCCAGGAAATCAGATTGTGTCTTGAGTGGTGAATTGAGTCAAGCTCTTTGTGATAATAGTTTCATCTTTCACTTTGAATATCACAAAGGTATTTACCCGTGGGTTAGACTGCATGTGTAAAAAGTATTTTATATGATATACTTTCATTTTGATCTACCTGCTTTCATGTCTAAAGAGAAATTTAGCAGCATAAGTGCCTGAGCTATAGTATAGGCCAATTTGCATAATGGAATAGCTGTTTTCTGTAAAGAAATTCTAGGTATAAACATCATTTTAATATTTTATTTATTGTGAATCAACTACAGCCATTAGAAAAATTCAAAGTATGATGGAGATCCACAACCTTTAACCTTCACTCCTGTCCTGAGAAGGCTGTGTTGGGACGTTTTAATTGAGGTTTCCTCAGGAATGTCCTTTAAGTTGAATTTTCTTAGAATTTTGTTCTGTTATAAAAAGGTGATTAGGGTATCACCGTGGTTAGCACTGCTGCCTTTTGGGACCAGTATTACATTTCTTGTTTAACATTTTGGGTCAAATCCACAGTCCATAAACCTATCATGACCACTAGGCCCACAACCTGTATTCTGGACCCCATGCCCTCCTCTCTGATCAAGGCTACTCTTCCATTTCTTCTCACATTTAGCACCATTAGCATTAACACATACCTTCATACAGGAATGGTTCCTTCCATCCTTAAGGTGGCTGCTATTGACTCTGTCCTCAAAGAACCAGGCCATGACCCTGAGGACTTCAAAAACTATCTCCAGTCTCCCTTTTCTCAGTAAAATCTTTAAATATGTATTTTGCTGGTCACTTGAAAGACAATCTTGTTTCTAATGATCTGTTTGAAAAATTCCAGTCTGGGCTCAAGACCAAGAACAGTGCAGAGACTGCAATTGTCAGGTAGATTAATGATCTCCTAGTTGTAGATGATCATAGTCTGTTAACACATTACTTTCTTAGACAAGTATTACATTTCTTGTTTTACTTTTTTGTATGATTCCACAGTCCATAAACTTATCATGACCACTAGGCCCACTACCTATCTTTATACTGGAATGGTTTCTTCCATTCTTAAGGTGGCTGCTATTGCCTCTATCCTCAAAAAACCAGGCCTTGACCCTGAGGGCTTCAAAAACGACCTCCCTATCTCTAGTCTCCCTTTTCTCAGTATAATCTTTGAATGTCTTATTGCTGATCACTTGAAAGACCATCTCATGTGTCTAATGATCTGTTTGAAAAATTCCAGTCTGGGTTCAAGACCAATCACACCAATCACCAATCGGGGTGATTAATGATCTCCTAGTTGCAGATGATCATAGTCTGTTAACACTTATCCTTTTCTTAGACCTCAGTGCTGCCTTTGATGCTGTGCATCATGGTATTCTCCTGTCTAGACTTGAGCATTAACTAAACATTACTGGAAGTGCTATTGCCTGTTTTAACTCTTACCTTATAGATTGTGCAATTTTTTACTGTCGATGAGTTTAAGTCAGAACCGTCCCATCTCATAATGTTCCTCAGGGATCAGTTCTTGGCCCTTTACTCTTTATTATTTATATAGTTCCCCTTGGTGCTGTTATTAGATGGTACAGTTTACAGTTTCATTGATATGCTGGCGATACTCAGGTTTACCTCCATAATAGGACCCACGCACACTTTACCACCCCCTGCATTGGTCGCTTGCCTGGCCTATGTAAAACAATGCTTGGCCAATAATTTTCCCAGACTATCAGTCATCTCATCCCCAGGTGTTTTAAAGAAAATAAAGAATCTTTCTTTGACAACCCTGGTTTTATGACATCTTTATTTACACAAATGAAAAACCTTGGTGTCATTCTTAATCCGAAACTCTCTTTTGAACCACTTATCAATAACATCACTAAGGCACCGAGTTTTTTCCACCTCAAATTGCAAGGATGAATCCCCCCCACTCTCCGATTTTTGCAATCAAGACCCTTATCAATGCTTTTGTCACCTCTCAACTTGATTACTGTAACACAGCTCTGTTTGGTGTCACAGCATGGAGCCTAAACAGACTATAATAAGTGCAGCAAGGGTCCTCACACATTTAATGCCCTGGGAACATATTACTCCAATACGACAATTACACAGTCTCCCTGTTTATTTTCCCCATTCACTAAACTTTTTTCATTTTTTAAGGCCCTTCATGGTCTGTCCCCACCCGATGTGCTTTCCTTACTAAAACCGTACACCACACCATGTTCACTTTGTTCCTCTGACACCATGTTGTTAAATGTCCCATTATTCAGTCTCAGTGCTAAGGGTGACAGAACTGTTAGCTTTTAGTGGGCCCATAGTTGAGGAATGCTTGCCACTGTAGCTCCATGCCTTAACTTCACCCTGTTTTTATATCCCACCTTAAAACCCATCTTTTTAATGTTGCATTTTATCAGCTTCTGCTAACTTTGCATATTTTCATGTTTTAGTTTTATTCTTAGTTGGGGGTTTGAAAGGTGTTTTTAAATTAAATGTTATATTGTTAATATTATTTCAACTCTCATGCCTGCTTAATGTCAACGTGGATTCTGAGCATTCATACTGTGTCTGCATGGCTTTTAATCTGAGTACCTTGGTTTTCCGTGCAGGTTAGGTTATCAGGAGGAGTCCCCAGTGGAGATATGCTCAAGAGTGGGCTCCATGAAGGGCTAGTGCCATGTTCAGGACTGTTTCCTGCTTTGAGTCCAGATAATCCATGGTAGGCTCCACCCTCCTTTGATACTGAAGCAGGCTTGAAAATATTATGTCATAATGCGCAATAAATCCAATTGTTCTTCTGTTATGCATATGCTTTCAGTGCTTAGTCATTTGGAATTTCATATGATGCCTTTTCTAGCACAACTTCTCATACATTACACAACATGCTTAATCTGTTCTGGAGGCTGGCAGCAGTCCTAGGACTGCTAGGAACATCACAGGACACATAATAAATCAATTAAGAGTCAGAAATGAATTTAACTTTCATGTTTGGGACGTGGGAGGAAAATAGAGTACCCATAGAAAAAGCCAAAAAACCATACAGAGAAAATACACTTGAGATTCAAATATAGAACTGTAGAGCTGTGACACACTGGCACTAACTATTCTGCCATTAGCACAACTCATCCCATTTTAATTTTAAAAAAGACACTTCTAAAAATAACAGAATGGATGGATAAAAAGCAGAAGCATAATATCTAGATCCTACTTCTCTGGCTTGTCAAGTAAGTCCTTTAAATGATAACTTTTGCTGTCTCACAGAAACATTTGAATTCACTCCATGCTCTTGTGATTTTATTTTAAAGACCTTCATTTCCTTTTACAATCCTAAGACTTTAAGAATTTATGTTAAACTGCAATATTATAGCAAATTTCCCAGGCTGTAGAATGGTGCAAATAGATCATGTTTAATGCTATGCAGAAATCAATTCGAGATACAGATTTTATTTATTTCAACATTTAATGCTGCACTTTGGACCACAGAGTTTGATGATGCATAAAATCCAAGTGGTGGCAGAAAATGGGGATCCATTTCTATTTGCTGCCAAAACAAAGCAGTAACGTCTGCCAAGTATAACAGAAAATGAACTGATAGGTGTAATAAAGTGTGTCATATTCATTTTTTATTTAATTGTGTTTTTGCTTAAGTCAATTAATGGGTTTTTCCATTTGAAATGTCAGAATTCATACAATATTCTGATAGAGTCCACCCTGCACCGCTGCTCACATTTAGTACAGTGTCCCTTACACTATTAAACTAACTAAGAAGTTCAGCAGCCATATTATGAACAGAAAATCTGTTAGGCTGCTCCCTACTCAAGGTCAGCCATCTCTAGGAGGTCTCACTTCTAAGCCATTCAGTGATTATAAGTCTTTTTGTTGAACATCCTTGGCTTAATCACACTCTTCAGTGTAAACAATTGATATGAATGGGCCTCTTTTCTGATGTTCCATTATCTTCTTTGTCACTCCAAGATGAGTCTTTGTCTGGTAATGCATGTTGCAACTGGCTGTACTTAAGCAGTACTTGTGTCCCTCTGCTACTGTCTTTCCATCATTTTCTGTGGCTTGCTGTCATTTGAGGGTCTCAGGCAATGTGACACAGTAAATCTCTGCCCTGGTTTCTGGCTTAGACTGACACCTAGGTCTGAGTTTTGCGTTCCCCTCTTTACGGCAGGTTTGCCTCTAATGGTGAGGCATCATTACTCTAATGTCAGTTTAATGTCTGCAGTGCTTTTCATGGTGTCTGTTAAAGCAGTCACACTTATGAATGATTGTGATTTACTGCTTTCTCCCCTGCAGGGATTGTGGCCTAAATGTTTGCTAGCCATTATTTTTTTCAAGGATCATGGATTCCTCCACTGCCAATGGCAAAATGACACATATACTCTCTCAGTCACTGCTAACTGGGGTGGGAGGGGGTCCTTAGCTTCATTAGGGATGGCCACAGTTTCACTCTTTGGTTGTTGCGTCCTGTTCAACAGTTAGGAGTGCAGGGTAGGACTCAAAGGCTGCTCGCTGCTTGTGGTCCATGGGTTGGGTCATCAACATGTTGGGAAATATTGTGGCCAGTGTAAAGAGAGAAAGAAGGAGAAGTATTACGGTTTAGGAAGACCTGTTTCATAAGTTCTATCCATTGAGGGGAGGCACGGTGGTGCAGTGATAGTGCTGCTGCCTTGCAGTTAGGAGACCCGGGTTCGCTTCCCGGGTCCTCTCTGCGTGCAGTTTGCATGTTCTCCCTGTGTCTGCGTGGGTTTCCTCCGGGCGCTCCGGTTTCCTCCCACAGTCCAAAGACATGCAGGTTAGGTGGATTGGCGATTCTAAATTGGCCCTAGTGTGTGCTTGGTGTTTGTGTGTGTCCTGTGGTGGGTTGGCACCCTGCCCGGGATTGGATTCCTGCCTTGTGCCCTGGGATTGGCTCCAGCAGACCCCCGTGACCCTGTGTTTGGATTCAGCAGGTTGGAAGATGGATGGAAGGATAGTCATTGAGGACTAGTTTGTTTGTTTGTTTTTTTAAATATATTGTGTTAATTTAATTTTTTTGTCTTTTGTCATGGCGCACTTTGAATCTACCAATACATTTCCTATGTTGTGCCACGATTGTGCTGGTGACAAATGCTGGCATGTCTTACTCACAGTTATTTAGGCACAAAAGGTTGCAGTAATGTAATTACACAAACACTGTTTTCAAAAACAAAAATGTAGTACAGCTTTGTTTAAGAATTTAAGGTTCACAATCCACCTCTCCTGACTAGCATTTATGTTTTTACCTAAATGCCAATGCTTACCAGATTTATCCACCCAGCTCCTGTTACATTTATGACTCATGATTGTGCCCAAATCTCCACCACCCAAGTAATCTATAATTGTTCCATCTATCCATCCATCAATACATCCACCCATCCATCTTCCAAACCGGGGTCATGGGGAACACACTAACATGATCCTTTAAATTACAGTGGGTAGCAGGGGGACTAGGTTAATATAACATTTTCCCCTACTGTCACATTTTACTATTGGACTCCATTTTATTATGTAATTATGTAGTTCTTCTCTTATACAGTGCATCTGGAAAGTATTCACAGCGCTTCACTTTTTCCACATTTTGTTATGTTACAGCCTTATTCCAAAATGGATTAAATTCATTTTTTCCCTCAGAATTCTACACACAAAACCCCATAATGACAATGTGAAAAAAGTTTACTTGAGGTTTTTGCAAATTTATTAAAAATAAAAAAAACTGAAATCACATGTACATAAGTATTCACAGTCTTTGCTCAATACTTTGATGCACCTTTGGCAACAATTACAGCCTCAAGTCTTTTTGAATATGATGTCACAAGCTTGGCACACCTATCCTTGGCCAGTTTCGCCCATTCCTCTTTGCAGCACCTCTCAAGCTCCATCAGGTTGGATGGGAAGCGTCGGTGCACAGCCATTTTAAGATCTCTCCAGAGATGTTCATTCGGATTCAAGTCTGGGCTCTGGCTGGGCCACTCAAGGACATTCACAGAGTTGTCCTGAAGCCACTCCTTTGATATCTTGGCTGTGTGCTTAGGGTTTTTGTCCGCTGAAAGATGAACCGTCGCCCCAGTCTGAGGTCAAGAGCGCTCTGGAACAGGTTTTCATCCAGGATGTCTCTGTACATTGCTGCAGTCATCTTTCCATTTATCCTGACTAGTCTCCCAGTTCCTGTCACTGAAAAACATCCCCACAGCATGATGCTGCCACCACCATGCTTCACTGTACTGATGGAATTGGCCTGGTGATAAGCGGTGCCTGGTTTCCTCCAAACGTGACGCCTGGCATTCACACCAAAGAGTTCAATCTTTGTCTCATCAGACCAGAGAATTTTGTTTCTCATGGTCTGAGAGTCCTTCAGGTGCCTTTTGGCATACTCCAGGCGGGCTGCCATGTGCTTTTTACTAAGGAGTGGCTTCCGTCTGGCCACTCTACTATACAGGCCTGATTGGTGGATTGCTGCAGAGATGGTTGTCCTTCTGGAAGGTTCTCCTCTCTCCACAGAGGCCCTCTGAAGCTCTGACAGAGTGACCATCGGGTTCTTGGTCACCTCCCTGACTAAGGCCCTTCTCCCCCGATCGCTCAGTTTAGATTGGCCGGCCAGCTCTTGGAAAAGTCCTGGTGGTTTTGAACTTGTTCCACTTACAGATGATGGAGGCCACTGTGCTCATTGGGACCTTCAAAGCAGCAGACATTTTTCTGTAACCTTCCCCAGATTTGTGCCGTGAGACAATCCTGTCTCGGAGGTCTACAGACAATTCCTTTGACTTCATGCTTGGTTTGTGCTCTGACATGAACTGTCAACTGTGGGACCTTATATAGACAGGTGTGTGCCTTTCCAAATCATGTCCAATCAACTGAATTTACCACAGGTGGACTCTAATTAAGCTGCAGAAACATCTCAAGGATGATCAGGGGAAATAGGATGCACCTGAGCTAAATTTTGAGCTTCATGGCAAAGGCTGTGAATACTTATGTACATGTGCTTTCTCAATTTCTTTATTTTTAATAAATTTGCAAAAACCTCAAGCAAACTTTTTTCACGTTGTCATTATGGGGTGTTGTATGTAGAATTCTGAGGAAAAAAATGAATTTAATCCATTTTGGAATAAGGCTGTAACATAACAAAATGTGGAAAAAGTGATGCACTGTGAATACTTTCCGGATGCACTGTATAACTGGTTGTTTACAGAAGCAAATCTATTCTGACATGGCTACTGACACTTATTTGGCAAGTTACAGCCCAGTTGCAGAGATGAACTACCCAGAAGCAGTTGCAATCCTTTCCTCCAAGGACTCTCCATCCACAATGAAATAAACCACCACTACATTGTTCCTGTTTACATTCTTGTCACATATTTTACCAGAACCATATACAACAATTAATAAAATATTCAGAAGATAAAAATCTTTCTGATATACATTTCATAAGCAAAGAGTTATTAATATGGAAATTATATGAAACATTAGATGACTCAATAGAAAAGCTGGATATAATTTTCATTATTCATTAAAAGTGTCTGCTAACAGTTTACATGTTTTAAAATATTACAAGCTTTTTTAACATAATATACAAAAATGAGAGTGACATATTTTTAGGAGGCCCAGGCCCCTCATGGACCCCGTGATCATCAGAGATGACTGTGTGCTGAAGGTGCAGACCTATAAATATCTGGGATTGCAGCTGGATGATAAATTGGACTGGACTGCCAACACTGATGCTCTGTACAAGAGAGGACAGAGCTGACTATACTTCCTTAGAAGGCTGGTGTCCTTCAACATCTGCAATAAGATGCTGCAGATGTTCTATCAGATGGTTGTGGTGAGCACCTTCTACGCGGTGGTGTGCTGGGAAGGCAGCATAAAGAGGGATGCCTCACGCCTAGACAAACTGAGGAAGGCAGGCTCTATTGTAGGCATGGAGCTGGACAGTTTGACATCTGTGGCAGAGCGACGGGCACTGAGCAGGCTCCTGGCAATCATGAAGAATCCACTGAACAGTATCATCTCCAGACAGAGGAGCAACTTCAGCGACAGACTGCTGTCACTCTCCTGCTCCACTGACAGACTGAGGAGATCGTTGCGACTCTTCAATTCCACCCGGGGGGGGGGTGGGGGGTGGGGTGGGGTTTTAAACGTTAACATCATGCAAAGTTATTGTCTTTTACCTGCATTTTTATGACTCTTTAATTTAATATTGTTCTTTATCAGTATGTTGCTGCTGAAGTATGTGAATTTCCCCTTAGACAGATACTTTGTTAATCCCATCTGTCTGTCAAGGTTCTGAAGAAAAACTGATTTTTTAATAGCATAGTTAATAAAATGTTAATAGATTTCTAATAGCTGGTTTGTAATGTATACCTAAACTAAAGTGTGAAATTTTTTATTTTTCCACTTCTCCTGCTGAAGTAGAGTAGTGCTGCTTATTCAGACCTTCTGGAGGCTAGACTTATTTCTGTCCCAGTCACTATCTGTGTTCAGTTTGCACATTCACCCTGTGTTCATGCTGGTGTTCTCCGGGGGCCCTGGTGTCTACAGGTATTTTATTAGGCATCTCTAAACTTGACTGAGTGAGTTAGTGTGGGTGCGTGCGTATACCACGCAATGGACTAGCATCCCATTCAGGACAGTTCCTATCTTGTGTCCATAGCTGCCAGGCTAGGCTCTATTCCCATGGCAATAATGTAGTACTGAAGTAAGTAGGTACAGAAAATCAGTGGATTAATGTATTAATTTATCTGTTAAAGACCAATGGCATTTTATGTAAAGTTGCAGTGGTAGCTGGTTGTCTCCTGTGTGGAGTTAATATGTTACTTCTAGGTATGAGAAAAGAACCGAGGTTTGGGGTCACAGCTAGGAAAATTCACTTTTAATGGAGCAACATGTAGTAGTTTGTAATTAAAGAGCTTCAGGTCAGCATCAGCGCAGCTATCAGCATATCTAAGTCAATGAGGTGTCATCATCTGGTTGTAAAGTAGCAGGCGGAGGATCCTTTGATAACAGAGACAAGATAATGGGCAGAGGTTAGCCAGAGCTGCAGATTTTCTCTTGGGTCAGCTATTTTCTGGCTGTGGAGAGAAAAAAAAAACCAGACACAACTTCATTTGGTGCCACCTACAAATGTATCCCACTGACACCATAAAAAGCCTGTTTTCTCCCTTGCTGGGGTCTGGTCAATCCTGAAGTCTCCCAGTTGCCCAAGATCAAGATGCCTTGGGGTAAGACTTACATTGCGGGAGGCCAGTGAGAATTCCAGCCTGTATTTTGTGGGTCTTGTTTGAAAAACCTCATTCATTATTTCTATTTTGTCATGCCAGAATCATAAAACTATAATTGCACAAGTGTGTTTTCATTGTTCAAAGGTTTTGGAATGGCTACATCTCAATGCATGAAATCCCTTGTCTCAATGCACAGGCATCTTTTCCATAGGCCTGTAGTTATATGTGATCTTCTTGCCTGTGTGCTTTAGACTTGCACTCACACATTTGAAAGACAGTCTACAGCTGCACTGTTATTGCACCCCGGACTACAATCCGATTTCATTCCAGATTAATTCTTACTGTGATTCTTCCCTATTGGAGGTGTCCCAACTCTTATCTATTCTAGATGAAAGCAATAAGAGTAGGGGAGCATGCTTAGAAACTGTATTCAGTCATCATACTCATTAACATTTAAGCCATTGTATTCCAAAAGTGGAAGCAAAGCAAATGAGTGTGACAATTACAGCCTACATCATCAATGTATAGCAGCTTTCACAAATGCAGCTGACGGAAGCACCCAATGTGCAGGTGGTTCTCAGTTCTTCACTGTTGTATCTCAAGTTTCTCATGGCATGGAAATCTCTTGGTGGCTATGTCTTTCCTGTACAGATTAATGTCAATGTCTATTTATATAGCACATTTAAAACAACATAGGAATGCTGTGGCCAAAGTGCTTTACAATAATAGAATAAAAGAAAAACATACAATTAACATAAATAACATAAATAGAAATAAAATAAATGAACATAAATCTATACTAATAAAATGCAAAGCCCTCACTGACTGCCTGACTGACTCACTCACTCACTCACTCATCGCTAATTCTCCAACTTCCCGTGTAGGTAGAAGGCTGAAATTTGGCAGGCTTATTCCTTACAGCTCACTTACAAAAGTTAAGCAGGTTTCATTTCGAAATTCTATACGTAACGGTCATAACGGTCGACAACGTCCGCCATGTTGAACTTCCTTATTTATGGCACCATCTTCACGAAATTTGGTAGGCGGCTTCCCTGCGCTAACCGAAACCGATGTATGTACTTATTTCGATGGTATGATGCCACTGTCAGCCGCCATATTGAACTTTACAACGTCACTAATTCAACAACTTCCCGTGTAGGTAGAAGGCTGAAATTTGGTACTTATTTCGGTGATATGATGCCACTGTCGGCCGTCATATTGAACTTTTCAACGGTCTTTGTTACTTATGGACCCATCTTCAAGAAATTTGGTACGCGGGTTCCCAACGCTAACTGAATCCTACTTACGTACATATATACGTCCATAGCCTGCAGCTCAGTCACTGTGTGAGGCGGCGTTGGGTCCCCCATCCCAACGCCTCCCACGTTGTTGGCTGCCTGCCTATATAAGGCCGTCTGTTGCTCCAGTCTCTACATTCCCTTCCTTGCTTCGCCACGGTATTCACGTCTCCCTGCTGATAACTACAGCCTTTTTATTTAATCCACGGCTTCTCCGCTGTTTTATTGTTCATTTATTACGATTATAGTTATTGTGTAGGTATTTTAGACTTACTTTACATTGTTCAGGTACCCATTTCCTTTATCATTCCAACCGTGCCCCCATTAACATGTCTATCGAGGTGATCACCATCGATCAAAGAACTGTCACTTACCAAGTGGTTTCCATGCCCGGAGATGGCACCTGCCTTTTCCATTCTCTTTGTTACATATTGCACGGCCATATCAGGCTCACTCTTGATATCCGGAGGAACATTGTGTCTTATGTATTGAATGACTGGGACAGGTTCAAGGTGTGGACTGATGATGGTACAGGAGATAATTATACTACACAGGAGCACTAAAAGAGTGAAATGCTTAAGTGTACCGAAATGGCCAAATATTTTACACCTTTGGACAACCGCCAATGCCTCTTAAACATCTTGGATTCACAGGTGACGATTTCAGTAGTGGACACTTTGATGTTTAGAAATGTTTAAACTCTCAAAAGCTGGATGTGAAGTTATCAATGAAACTGGTTGTATACTTACACCGCTTGACAGATGCCGAATGTCTCTTCAACACAAGTCCTACAAATACTGTCGTAATTGAAACAAACCATGAAACTCAAACCGATTATGACAGCAGCAATCCAAGCTGTGAGATTTGAAACAAGATTACTGTTCACATGGCCAACTGTACGTTAAAATCACCAACAATAAATACTTTGTCATGGGAAAGGGTAATATCAGCCAGGAGATCAGCGAATTCAGAAATGAAAGTGTCATTAATTACAGGAGGTCTATAAACCATGGCAAACAACAAAGAAGGGGAGCTGCACACTTTGAAAAGTTGAAGTTCAAAGCTGCTAAACGGACCCTTTGTAAGGCTCTGACACAAGAACATACTTTTAAAAATTATTTAGTGTTGGATTATTAATCAGGCAGTTAAACAGGCAGATTAGGCAGCAAGGGACCTTGTGGTTGGTTGCAGAAAGGTTCGGCACTGTTAAGTCAACTCAGTCTTGATGTAACACCTGTCATTTCCAATAAATTTGAAATAATAAATTCACAACTGAGAAACTATTCCGACTAGTTATTGGAATATTACAATTAGCTAATCATCTGACCTTAGAATGATAGTCTAAGATGCATTTCCATCCTGGTGACTGGGCACTTGTCTCATTTTATGGGATTGCTGTGAGCTGTTCATGTCCAAACCATGCTTCTGATGTTTTAAAGCTCTGCAGTGGTTACCAGTTGATTGAAATAGTTAGTGCTTGTGTAAATAGGTAGGCATGCATGCTGAGCAGCTGGGGCCAGGAAAGTAATTTTGCTTAATCACCTGGCTAAAACCAATTCTTCTCTTAACACACATATCATATTCATCTGGTCAATGCATAATTTACAAAATCTAAAAATATGATACCAGATAATATGCACATGATGACATAATTAATGCTAACTTATTGTTTTATTCATTCATTCATTTTCCAACCCGTTGAATCCGAACACAGGGTCACAGGGGTCTGCTGGAGCCAATCCCAGCCAACACAGGGCGCGAGGCAGGAACCAATCCCGGGCAGGGCGCCAACCCACTGCAGGATACACACATCCACACTCGCACACCAAGCACAATTTAGAATCGCCAATCCACCTAACCTGCATGTCTTTGGACTGTGGGAGGAAACCGGAGTACCCAGAGGAAACCCACACAGACACGGGGAGAACATGCAACCTCCACGCAGGGAGGACCCGGGAAGCAAACCCAGGTCTCCTAACTGCGCGGCAGCAGCGCTACCACTGCGCCACCGTGCCTCCCTACTTATTGTTTTAATACTTTTAATATCTTAATCCTAAAAAAGAAAAGTGTTTAAAATTCATTGTTAATAATATGCTGCTACATAATAACATCATACTCCCCAACAATGTAAATTGCCAATGGACTCACAGCATTATATGCTGCTGGCTAAGGCATTGGACAGTAAAGGACAACGTTGCCCTGCGCAGTTCAAGTCTCAAGTGCTGGCTCATTGTGTGACCTGCAGCAAGTCACTTAACTCCCTAATGATCCAATTAAGCAATATTTAAACATTTGACCCTATGCACCTGTGTTGTGTAGTTCTAAATTAAAAGCTAATAGATACTGTAATATCTGAGGACTACTGTCTCTGCAGACTGATTCTCAAAAAGATTTAAATTTGAGGATGAGCTACACAATTGATTGTAAGGCAAAACAGCTGGGTCCTACAACTCGGGACACTGAGAGGTTTAATTTTGAACCTTTCCATTCACATTCATTTCCAGGCAGAAGAGGAATTCTGCAGCATAAAAAGGTAAAATATCTTTAAAGTTCCTGTCAGAATTCAGGCATGAATTCTTTTAAAAATGTGTGAAATGTCTGCCAAGGATTGAATAAATCTTGCACAGAGAACAATAGAGTAAAATAGACTTTATGGGGATAAGGATGTACTGTATCTAGAAAGCACACAATGGCAAAGTAAAAACTCTGCAACGGTAAATAACCTCAGAGACTTTCTGATCCAGGCTCAAAATAAGTTTATTCCTAAAACCAATAAAACAAAAAGGCAAAAAATGTCAAAATGGATAAATAAGGGCATTATTAAAGAAATAAAACTGAAAAGATCACGGTACAGGAAAATTACAAAACGGATGTATAATTTTGACTTGGATAAATACCAGGCACTACTGTACAGCAAGAGAACAAAAAAGCATCTTAAAGGTCAAAAGAGAAACCAAAAAAATTGCTAGCAAAAGCAAAGCAAACAGCAAGCAATGTTTGAGTACTATTCTAGTAAAAAGATGGTAAAAGTATTTAGAAACCCTATGGGATACAAAAAGAGAAATCATTGAAAATAACAAGAAAATAGCAAATTAAATTAATTTAAATATTTCAACCAAATATTTGTAAATAAAGAAATTAAGGAAATGCCCAACATAGAAGTAAAAACAAGCTCCAAATTCATAGATTTTAAAACGGAGTCAGATGTGCTTCAAGCCCTCACAATGTTGAAAACTAATAAAACCTCTGGACCTGATGGGATTTTACCAATTGAAAGTAATCATCTGCAATACAAACCTTCATCAGATATACTTGAGAAAAGGAGAAGTACCTGAGGACTGGAAAGTTGCAAATGTGACTCCAAGTCTTCAAGAATGGAGACAAAATGGATCCTGGTAATTATAGATCAATAAGTCTTACTGCAGTAGCATGTAGAATTATGGAAACTATAATAAGAAATTCATACTCAATAACAGCCAGCATAGGTTTATGAGGATGATCTGTCAAAGAAATCTTTTAGATTTTTTTCAACTGGCAACTGGAGTAGACAACATCATTTACTTAGACTTTCAAATAGCTTTTGATACTGTCCCACACCAAAGATTAATTTTGAAACTAAAAGTTGGAGGCATCAGAGGTAACCTGCCAAAAGAGATCTCATGTTGGTTAAGCGGCAGGTGACAAAGAGTACAGATAAGAGAAGAATATTCCAAAAGGAGTGAGATCATCAGCGGAGTCCCTCAGGGGTATGTCCTGGGACCATTACTTTTTCAGATGTATATTATTGAAATAGATTCCAGTTTAGTTAGGAAACTGGTGAAATTCTCAGATAATGCTAAATTGGAGAAGTGGCAGACACTGAGGAGGCAGTAAAAATAATTCAGGAAGACCTTGTACAAACTTCAGAACAAACACTTGGAAAATGCAGTTTAATGTAAAAAAAGTGCAAAGTGCTATACACAGGCAAAAGAATTGCCACTTATAAATACATGATGGGAGGCACTCTCCTACAGGACACAACCTCTGAAATGGACTTAGTGGTTTCTGTTGACACAATGTTTTCATCATTTATGCAATACTCAGAAGCAATTAAAAAGGCAAACAAAATGCCTGGACTGTATGAAGCACACGTGAGCCCTGTTTAGTCTGAAGCAGAGGAGACGGTGTGAGGACTTAATCCATGTCTTCAAAATTCTCAAAGGCATTGATATAGTAAATCCAGCAGAATTCTTTCAGCTTAAGGGTGAGTCACATACTCGGACATCATTGGAAGTTAAGGAGAGGTGCATTTAAAACTGAAGCCACAAAGCACTTCTCTGTTGAAAGATGTGTGGGAATCTGGAACAAACTACCGCGGCATGTAGCTGAAGCAGAAGCTTTCACAACCTTTAAGAAGAATCTGAATGGGATATTGGGACAGCTTAACTATTAGCTAAATAAACGAGCCTGATGCGCTTAATGGTGTCTTCTTGTTTGTCAAATTCCTTAAGTTTTAACTCCCCCAGTTTTGATGTACAAAGCTCACCAGTCAAATACAGAAGTGTTACGAATACCTGAGAAAATCACACATTTTAAAGGATAAGAGGAATACAGTTATTTAACTTGGATTGGATGGGCTTTCAGAGAGAGAAACCAAAAGAATTGTCATATGTCAGGCTAGGGTCTAAAAAACTGGAAATTAAAAAGCACTGATAATCTAAAACCTAAACCCAACCAAAAACTTGTAGTCCAAAAGGTAACAGAATTCAAAATCCTAACACCAATCTTTTAGTGCTAATCTTTAGTTGTTTTGTTGTATTGATTCACTTGATCCAAAATATTGGACAACTACCAAGCTTGCTGTCATCTTTTATAGGGCAAGTGTGATGACATCACAAGTCGCAGACCTCATGACTAGCAATGGAAGTCATTTACTAGAAACAATATGGTGACACTCATAAAAAAGAAAGGACTAGGCCAAATAGAAAAACAACAAACAAAATGGCAACATGATGAAGCCACAAAAATAGATAGAACTGAAGCTCTTTAAATAAACTAATACATAAATAGGGAGAGAAGTAAGTAAATAAATATACACATACTTTGGTCTGAGCACACACTGAAATGAGTAAAAAGCAACAAAAATAAAAACAAAGTACTGACTTAGGTGTCACAGGGACCAGAATAAGTACCCTAGATGAAATAATAATACTGATACATCCAAAAATTAGACAGGATACATTAGAACAGTACCATCGCTATTCTTGACAAGTGTAAGTATAAATGTAATTGGGGCCATACTGATTATGCAGCTGTCGCATGAGGAGCCTAATTGTAATATCAATTGAAATGCTTCTACCATTATACAGGAACTCTGTTGTTAAGATAGATGGACAGATGTACGCTATATGACTTTATTTGTCAATTATTGGCACCTCATTTGTTCCAAGTGTGAAATTCAGCAAAGTACACCTTTGGTAAGTGGAAATTGTTTTTTCTTTTTCTCTTCCCTAGGACCATCTTAGCATGCTTTTCATCTATGATATCTGAATAAGCTTTTAGCATTATTTTGGCATATCTGATGTTTAAACCTTTTTTTATGTATGTTTGTATGCACTCTGATTCTCATATTTGCCTGAATGACTTGCTGTATTTGTTGACCATGAGCCCATGCCATGCAGCTGCTGACATTCATTTTTAAATCCTTCTTAGGCTAGGGAGCTGTGCCAGCAATTGAATGGTTACTGGTTTGAACCCCGTAAAACACTAGAAATGACTCTACTCCATTGTGCCCTTGAGCAAGGCCCTTAATCCGTAATTGCTTGGTCATGGGTATGACATTAATCTGCATCCAGCACTGCAAGCAGGTCCTCCAATTTACAGGAAAAACTTTGGGGTGGTGGCAGGATTGGCACTCCAGCCACCGTAAATAACCTCACACTGTTCCAGTGTGGTGCTGAGGTGTCACCCACTGCACTTGTGTCCCAATCTGGGTAGTTCGTCATGGGGTGGGTGTGACAACACGCAAGGAGGAAGGTTGAAGACCCAGCATAGGAGGGTAACAGCTAATAGTTGGCTAAAAGTCTGTTCCTAAAATGTATGTCTACTTAAAGTACCTGAAATGCTGAAAAGTGCTTCAGAGATTTTGTGGTTTGGAATGAACCAATAATTGTCTAGCTCACCTTTGAGAAACTGCCAATGTTTTTATAGTGTGTGGTCTCTGGCCCTTGGAAATGCAAAATTCAATTACACCATGTGACAATGCATTTCAATTCTGTGTTTTTCTCTGTTCTTTTAACATATTTTCATCTTTCTCCTTAATTAAATCAAATGCTGGGAAAATGTTCAAAACACAGAAAAAACTGAAACAGTGGCTCTTAGCCATGCATAACATTTATTTATACTGTCAGTGAAGTTTTCTTTTACTGAAGTCAATTTCTTTAAAAAACATATGAAATGGCATTGTGTCTCAAATGGCATCAGCATGATGTAATAAACTGCAAGTTGAGTAAAACTCCACTTAATATCAAGCTGACAGGAAATATACATTATTTCTTGATAACAATGGTGGTTTGTAATGCGGGTAGCTGGGGCACCACACCCTCAGATATTAAACTCTACTTAAATTAATTAGGTAAGATGAAATAATCATGAAATTAATTTGCACAACATGCCTGGTGTCAGCACATGTCCACATCCATTAAAAATTGGTTCTGACTTGTATTTTTTTAAATTTCTGTGTGAATTCCTGAGTGAAGGGTGCTGGCCAAATTAGATAGTATGTTAGTCCTTGAACTTTTGGCAAGCAGGTGACCTGAGGCTCCCATTTAATTGGTCGCATTCAGATTTTTCAATGGATGCCACTCCCACATTTATTAGCATTGAATTAGTATTGTTTTAGTTTTTTGTTTTTTTTTATCTAATGTGATTACACATTCGTTGCCACACTATGTAATGTTGACATCAATGGTTCACAATTCACATCCGCTTTTAACGGTACGCAACTACAGATGAGTGAGCAAGACTTCAAGCGGAACTTCAAAAATCAAAGAAAATTCAGTTATTTCATTAATGAAGCGCCTTTTTCAAAAATCTTTCACCTGAAGAAAAAGAAGCTTTCGAGGACAAACTTATACACACACTTTTTCCATCTATAGCTATGACAAACTGAGTTGGATAACTGGGTGTTGTGTGACTAATGCCTTTTTGCTTTCCCTTGGTACCGAAGTGTTGTGGACAACCTAAAATGTCTTTCTGAAAAATGCAAGTGGCATGAACGTAGTCACAGTCATCTAGTCAATAGTGTGAGGCTAATTTTTTTGGCAGGCTTAGTATTGCTGAACAGCTAGATGAAAGCTACATGATTGGCATTAGAAGGCACAACAAAGATGTGACCAAAAATAGACACATCCTGTCCAGAATAATAGATGAGATATATGTGTGTTTGTGGTTAGTAGAATAGTGGTGTGCCTTAGAATGATTTTGGTTACAGTGTGCCACTACAGAAACAAAGGTTGGGAAACACTGCTCTAGACAATAGTATGTGGCTAACGTTTTTTTGGCAGGCTTAGTGAAATCACTCAATTTAATCAGAAAGTAACTGATAAATTTTCAGGCCTGAAGGAAAGGAGAGCAAAATTTATACTCCAGGAAATATACAGTAGGTATCCTGATTGTAAAAGAAAAATAAGAGTTAGGTTGGACTTGTCCTATGGGTGAAGTACAAGACAGGTTGGGGTGGCAAGCTATGTTTTAAGATGTGGGGGTCTGTAGATCTTACAATGTGAATTTGTGCCCAGGTGAGGTAAGCCTGGCAAACTCCATAGAAATGGGCAGACTGACAGCAAGTGTAGAATAAAATTAGGGTGGGAATGACTCTGTGGGTGTGGTAAATAAATAACTGGAATGCAAGACTTGAGAAAAAGCATAGGACAAGTAATTGTATGATGTGGATTTATGGAATTACAGTGGGAATGGCCAAGAAATGGGCACTCTATTAGTAGAGGCAGAATAAGATTTGGATTGACTTATGCTATGGATGTGTTATAGGACAGACAGAAGTGCACATTATTGGAAGATTATGTATGTGGGGTTGCGGCCATTATGGTGTGGGTTTTGGCTGAATGTGTAATTGAGCAAGTTGGCAGAGGTTTGGGCAATTTAAAGACAGGTATAGTATAAACTCTGGGTGCCAGGTGCACCTATTCGTTTCTACATCTATAGGGCAAGTCATGGGACAAATAAAAGGGACTGTGGATATCATGGACTGAAGTTTTGGAGCACAGTAGAAATGGGTAAGTTGGCATCAGATTGAGCAGCATGGTGGAAAGGGTATAATACATTTTAGTCTGGATTTGTCCTATGGCTCTGGTAGTGGACAGGCCAAGATGTGCGTTGACACTTTGATTACGACTACAAGAGCATGTGGAATGACCATTTAGATAGATATAAAAGGCACTATATAATAAATAAACGTGAAACACATTATATAATAGATAGATATATGTGAAAGATACTATATAATGGATAAGTGCTGCTTCAGTTTGTCACCCCAAAAGCTGTGCCCCCGCCCAAAATTTTTTTACCAGCCACCACTGCTTGATAATAGACAGCTCTCCTTTTGAGAGTATCGGTTTCTGTGATGTTTTTTTTTTCTTTGGTTGATTTATTGCTAACATTTTCTAGAAGTATACTGAAAATGCTTTCCAATAACACATTTGCATGTGTTCATACGCTTATCACTGGACTGTGCAAATCAGTAAATTAAAGAGAGCATAGGACAGGGAGATAACAGTGTTTTAATCAAGAAAGGTTGTTGTTGTTTTTGTTATTTTTTTACAATGTATGATCCATTAGATCATTTAAGAAAAAGCATTTTAAATTATTAAACTATATGACACAAAAGCTAATAATAACGAGGAAAGCTTAAAGGCGCTACACCACCAGGTTGGTTTCACTTCGAGTCTGGGGAGCACTGCCACATCACAGCAAGTGTCATAAAAACACTTGTGAAGTTAAATTTAATAGAGAGGGACCTTATGCAGCTCAGAGGAGTTTATTTAAGTTTAGATGGCTGGCTCTGCTATTGGCTATACCCCATGCACAAGACTGTGGTTTACTGCTCAAGCGATTATTTCTTTAAAAGTCCTGCTTAACAAAACAGAGCTTTCATAAAAGCTGTGACTTTTTCATTGGATCATTATAGCAAGCACCATAAAATCTGACATTTTTCACAGCTGAACTGTGCCAACTCAATTATAATATGTTCACTATTCCACCTGGTGTTAAGGTAAATGACATTAAATTTAACAGGGATTTTGTTGGGCAATATGAGAAGTACAGAAGCTGTCCAATAATCCAGCCATGCAAGAATTCACCATGCAGAAAGTATTTATTTGGTATAGCACTTCCTTTCCTTATATCAGTTTCTTGCTATACATCATCCTAATCAATAATTATACTTTGGAAACCATGAAACCTTTCATAATAATCAGCATTAACTACCATATATACTCGTGTATAAGTCAGGTCTTGAAATCTGAAAAATCGATCATAAAATCAGAGCCTGACTTATACGCCCGTTCAAAAATGCAACACTTACATTGTTTTTTTTAACATCTTCTTGCCTCCTCCAGTCTCGCACCAGTTTCTCAGACACATCGAATTTTGTTGCAGCAGCGCAGTTACCAATTTCTTTCGCCACTTCAACAACTTTAAATTTAAAACCAGCATTTATATTTTCCTCTGATCGAATGTTCCTTTTTATGATAAGGGATGCTGTTACGATAAAGGTGTATAACGGTGTGAGATACAAAAAACACAAAACGTTGAAATAGTGGTCGTGTAGGCACAATAAATATAAAAAAAAAGGCAGTGTGCTCCGTGGTTACTTTCTCAGGTGGCCGTTAGCATATCATAGACCAATAGCATGAGTTTTCCGCATTCGAATTATACAACTGACATTATAAAATACCGGAAATTATACAATAAAATCCAGCCCCGACTTATCTGCGGGAGAACTTAAACGCTAGTATATACGGTAATACTTTAATAAAAAAAACTGAATACCAGAAATTGTTAGAAACTCTGCAACTTGTCTTTTTACTGTTTGGGATCTGAGAAATACTGTACACACCATGTTATATTTTAATGACGGAACAAAACACTAAACACAAAAGATTGTTCTACAAAAAGTATAAAACTACACAGATTACTGTTTGCATCTCACAATGCTTGAGTCTAAGGTTCAGTTCTGTCTGTGTACATTTTATTCCTGCACAGTTTGGTTCAAGAACATGCGGTTATACTCGGTAAGTCTTCTGTACTGTAAAATGCTTTTTTTTACATGTCATGTGATGGACTGGTGTCCAATCAAGAGCTGTCTTCTGGCTTGTATATATTGCTGCCAGAGTACTGAAGATTGATATTCTGGTTTTTGTGTACATCAGAGAGCACAGGTAGGGTGGCTTCCTGGCTGGTGTATATTAGTTAGCTGTTTAATATCTTTTTTGCCATCTTCTTATTCTTTCAGCTGCTCCTGTTAGGGGTTGCCACAGTAGATCATACTTTTTCATATCTTCTTGTCCTCTGCATCTTACTGTATTTATATATCTCAAAAAACACAGGACTCATTTTATAAACTTGCCCTCACTGCATTTAACAAACATTGTGTACTGTATTGTGTACTGTTTCTACAACCTAGATTTGAGAGCAGTAGTACAGTAATTAATGCTTTCACAGCTCAGCTGTTATTGTTAGAACACTTGTTTTACTCATTAAAATTAAACATGAATACAAAACAAATCAAACAATGCCAAGGATGTAAGACAAGAGGTGTCACCACATTAAATTGACACTACCTTGGGATAGCATATCTTCTTTTGCTTCCTTATTCTTGTTATTCTCTATTTAACTTTTCCTAGTAAAATTTGGGAGAGGTGTATGCTTGTTGAATATAAAACTTAAAGTGTACAAAGGTAACATAATATCATATTCCTAAACCATAATTTAGAGTCACAGGGGGTCATAGTCTATTTTGCATCAGGTAAAAGCAAGGAAGCAGCCCTGGCTAGGGCACCAGTACCTTGAAATGTGTTCTCACTCAAATACCACAACATGGACAATTCAGAATCACTTCTTAGTCTAGCCTGCAAGACTTTGGATATATGCAGAGAAGAGTTCACCAAGAATGCTGATTGCTGAGAAAGAAAGTCAAGTCACACGTACAAACATTTAGCTAATTTCCCATTCTGTAGCTACTCTTATTTCAAAATACTAGCAAAGTGAATTTGTGGGTGCATCTTTTCGTTTGCTGCTGTTTTACACTTAACATGTTAGACTACATTACTCAGCGTTTCGCTGTTACAGTTTGAATCGGGTGGCGCAGTGGTAGTGCTGCTGCCTCGCAGTAAGGAGATCTGGGTTTGCTTGTTCTCCATGTATCTGTGTGGGTTTCCTCTGGGTGCTCAGGTTTCCTCCCACTGTCTCAAGACATGCAGGTTAGGTGAATTGCTAATAGTAAATTGGCCCTAGTGTGTGGAGTATGTGAGTGTTTTGCCCAACAATGGACTGGCGCCCCGTTCAGGGTTTGTGCCTGCCTTGCACCCTGTGTTAGATGGGATAGGCTGCAGCCCCCCAGCAATACTGGTCTGAACTAAGTGTGTTACAATATGACATGACGTGAGCATGGTGTCATGCTACAAAGATGTCCTTAACAAATGAAACCGGGCCTTATTACATTGACTCACAAGAGACAGTACAATGAAAATAAAAATGACCAGGACAATCTTAAGTCAAAGAATGGGCTAAAGGTCAAAACTAGCAGTCAAGAACATCTTTCATGAAAGCTAAAATGCCATTGGAAAAGTGATTCAAAAACAATTATAGGAAATCAAAAAAACAGAAAGATGAAATAAAGATCTGTGAATACAGTAGAAACACGTGGATGAACTCTTTCTTGTTACCAAATTGACATAACAAATAAGTGTATCCTGGAGAATTCTGGAGCAAGATCTCCATGGAGGCAGCTGAACCATAAACTTAACATTGCGGTGCTTTAATGGAACAAAACGTTATTAAATGAGCTTTCTCAAAACAGGTTATAAACAAACTGAAATCCCATAGTTGAATTCCTTGGGTCTCAAAACTATATAATACCTGAACAGGAATTATTATTATTTTTTATTTTTTTGAAATTTTATTAATTTTATTGCAAACGTTCCATACAAATCAATTAATTTTTACAAAAAGTAGGATTGAAAACAAGTCGACCCCCCCCCCCCCAGTGATATCTGTTATAGCAAAAAACTTCTAGAAATGACAAGTATATCTTATACCTCTAAATAAATATTTAAAATATGTTAATCTTTCATCCCATGCAAGGAAAATAAATCAAAATGTTCTCTTGTCATTGTTACCCAGCTAATTGCCCATAAATTATTTAAAAATAAGATAAAATAGCATCCTTGCAGTGCTGTCCAAAACATAGGTTTGTGACTTATGTCTTTGGTAGACATTGCTATGTGTCCTTGGTTTATGAGTCTTTTTGAAAAAGAGTCTTCACCCATTATTATGGCAGGCTTCCATATAGATAGATAGATCTCAAGGAGAAACTACATTGTTTTCAACAGCTGAATCACAAACTGTCAAGAATACACTCGAAATAGTTAGAAATTTGGAAGCTCTTAATGTTTTCCAATAGGCATAGGTACAAAAGCAAACGTTAAATTTCTATAAAGTTCAAATCCCAATTACCTTTTTTTAAATAGACCTTCCTGCCAAGATCTCCTTCCATAACTAACACAGTAAACCAACACAACCGATTCCTACTCTGGGTGACTCTCAATTACATGTTAATAAGAAGTTTGAAGAGGAACAGTGTTTGTGGAAAGAATTATAAAAAATACCATTTACAAACAATAGGAATCCCTAAACCCCATGCCATACAGGATGTGTAACTGATATTATAGAAAGGACTAACAAAGCAATGCACTGAAGTGCAAAATGCATGAATAATGTTCAAGCACTGAACATTTTGCATTGAGAAATAACTTGACAATAGTAAGCCTCAAACTGCACAGGTGACAATAATGCAGAACCAGTAATTTGACTGTCACCGGTTCACCATAAGAACATCAGTTTTGACAGCAAGGAAAAAGAAAGGGCTCTCAGATTTAATTTGAATGTTCAGGCTGAAGGAACAGACATCTGACCTATAAAAACTGTAAGCAATCCTTCTTGAAAAGGTGGATTGGAATTTTAGTTTGAAAAATACACAGTAGGTTGATGCTATACTATAAATGAAGTAAATCTAGTGAAATGTAGAGAAAAAATGTATACTGAAATCAACTCTGCTTACTCACAGCTCCGTAGACCTTTACTCAGTTTGCACTTTCTTGGAGTTTTCCACAACATCTCAGAGATGCGCATGTTAATGGCAGGACTGGCACACTTGAATATGGATGTGTGTGTGTGCGTGTGGGTGTACCTCATGATGGACAGTGCTGGTTCCCAGCAAGTGACCAATGATGTCAGATTACTACTTGAGGTTCCAGGCACTGAAACAGGGAAGTGGGATCAGAACATGGATATGTGTATAAGCAATGTTTAAATACATCTAATTGAATTAAGTGCCTTTCCACAATTTGCATGCTTCCAATCCAAAAGAGAATCATGTACATTAGTATGCACTGCTATTGCGTTTGTCTTGGAATGATCAAAAATTTTACTATATATAACTCAAATTCAGTTATTATAAGTACATGGGGCAGCACAGTGGCGCAGTGGTAGCACTGCTGCCTTGCAGTAAGGAGACCTGGGTTTGCTTCCTGGGTCCTCCCTGCATGGAGTTTGTATGTTCTCCCCGTGTCTGCGTGGGTTTCCTCTGAGTGCTTTGGTTTCTTCTCACAGTCCAAAGACATGCAAGTTAAATGCACTGGCAATCATAAATTGTCCCTAGTGTGTGCTTGGTGTGTGCCCTGCGGTGGGCTGGCGCCCTGCCCAGGATTTGTTTCCTGCCTTGCGCCCTGTGTTGGCTGGGATTGGCTCCAGCAGACCCCCCTGACCCTGTGTTAGGATATAATGGATGGATAAGTATATTTTATTTCTTCCAACTATATATGAGGAAAAGTATGTGAAAGGCTAGATAGCAAAAAAGCAGCTAAATGTCTTGATTTAATTATATACAATTTGCATTGATTCATGCAGTAACTTATGTTTATTCCTTATTTGAAGGTATACTGTATGAAGCAAGAGGGAAGATCAGGAATGTGAGCTGTGAGCTCTCAGGTGCCAAGGTTTTTTCACGATTTTCTCTTGTATTTTTATTTTTAGACACAAGGCAGGCAGTAAATGGTAATGCGCTAGGGAAGGCTGATCACAGTTCAGAAACAAGGACCTTGGAGCAAAAGTGAAATTCTGCAAAATGTATTTTCATTGGAAAAGAACCCAAGGTTGTTACAGCAATTCTAATCTTACATTTGCACTTCACCCTGATAGCAGCAGTTATTTATTGATATAATCAGAAAGGTAATCAATGTGTAACAGTAAGAAATGATTGTATATGAGAAATAACAAATGTAAATGGCACATATCACCCACCCCTTATTGCTGACCTTGAAATCCTTCACCTTACCAGTAGGAACAGGGTCTGTGCAAACTCACCACACCTCCACACCAATACTGGATTATGACTTCAATTTTGGATGAACTCATCCATAGGTTTAATGGCTACTTTAGTCTACCCAGTTTAGATGTTTAAGTGTGCCTGTAATGAACTTTCCATTAATCTATGATGTACACATCTCTAAAAGAATGAAATTATAAAATGTGGGATGCCAGTTTTTCAAAATGATTAGTTCATGTATGTTCCATGTGGGAAGCAAGTAATAAATCACCAGCTATGGTCCCCAATGAAATGATGGAGGATGAAGAAATCCAGTTGAAAAAGAATTTGTGCTAAATAGGAAAATGTAACAGGTATTAAAGAAAGTGATTGAGAAATTATAGAACAGGAGCAGAATACCAGTACATGTACATAAGCATGCCAGGGACATTCATGTGGGAAATGGTGGCAGAGAAGATCTGGGTAAAGGCCCATGAAGTGTGGTTTGTGAGGAGATAAGATAAAGCATATGTCTGTATTTATATTGAGTAAATCGAAAGTGAAGGTTTCTCAAGGAAAATCCCAGAAAAAAGTAGGGGAAATAGGGGTAAGTTGAAATCTAGAGACTACTGAAAGGTAAGGTAATGAGGTTTATAGAAGGACTTAGAGAATGTAGCAAAGAGTAGAAAACTGATATTGGCTTTTTGACAGGACAGTTGGAGATTTCATGGGAGAAATGGGGATGCCGCATTAGGAGACCACATAGGTTCATAGTGCAGAGCAAAGTTGTGAATAAAAGAAAAAGGAACAGAAAGGAATGAGACTAAAGATTCTGGAAATATTCAAGACCAGGACTACCAAATGGGTCATCCAACATGCTGACGCCAAGTATGCAGAATACTGGGACTGCTACTAATCAGGAACATTTGAATAAATGCATGTGCCATTTGAGTAGAGAGCCCAGCTGCCTTTCTGGACTAAATGGGGAAATGGGTCAGAAGGACAGAAAGAGGCTAAGCTCATCAGGACCTTTGCTTGGCCGGATTTGGACAAGGAGCTGTGGTTAAAGGAGTGAGTGAAGTGGGTTTTTAGAGAAAAAAAAGAAAAAAAAAATGGAGACTGTTTTGTTGGAAAAAGTGTTTATCAACTTTGTTTTTTAAATACAACAAAATTTAAAAATATTCCTGTACGTAAGTGAGTCACATGTTTCTCTTTGAACCTCAGAGAGGCTCTTGGAATGGCCATTGGTGGTCATTTTTCTCAGGCTTCTAACTAAATATTAAACGTGATAGTTTCTGTGCACAGTACCTGTACATTTGGCAATCTGTATACTTTCCAACATCTAAAACAGTGAGGGGCACTAAGTAAAAATAAACACAACTGAATTGTTCTATGCCTGTTACAGAGCTGCCTATCAAAACAGCATTTGGGCACAAGGCAGGAGTCAACTGTGAATGGGCTGACAGTTCATCACAGGCACACTTAAACATCTAAACTGGGCAGTCTGTAGTAGCCATCAAACATATTGTGTTTATCTTGGCGAAGTGAGACAAAATTTGCATAAATAAAAAAGCAGAACTCTCTTCACTGTGCCACTGCAAACCATTTTGTTCTTACTTTAAACCTTTAAAAGCTTCACTCCCGTTATCCATTGTTTTATTTATGAAGTGGTACAGAATTTAGCACTACTGCTTCACAGCTCTAGAGTCCTGGAGCCTCCTGTATAAATGGTGCATACACACAAAAAAAAGTAAACTTGGTGTAAAGCCACGCACATTTTCATGGTAGGCTCACACCGTGTATGAACTTTTCTGCTCTGTTTTACAAGTGGGTGACACCCAGTGCCAAAGCAGTGCTACGGTTTCTATGTGGTCTCCCTTTATTTTTTAGATTCACATTAAAGATGTAGGATTTATCAAATACGCCAAAATTAATTGCATATCGTTTACACATTTAATTCACTTGCTTGTAATCATTCTGTAACAATATAATGGAACATGCAATTGCCAATCTATTCCAACTACCATGAATCACAGGGATGAATCATCAAAAGAATGAGCTGGCATTATATCATCTATAGCAGGACAGCCTATAAAAATGGCAGCTCTGCACAGTTTCAGGTGCTTTTTCCAACTAGTGCGGCAAAAAGCAAGCAGTCCTTTTAAGGATATTGAGTTACCTCAAAGAGCCATGTAAAGAGCAGAGAATGTAACACTAGACTATAAAGGCACCTTTAGAGAAAGAATTTGCTTAGGTAAATAGCATTTCTTCTAAATTGTCCCTAGTATGTGCTTGGTGTGTGTGTGTGCCCTGCAGTGGGCTGGCACCCTGCCCAGGGTTTGTTTCCTGCCTTGCGCCCTGTGTTGGCTGGGATTGGCTCCAGCAGACCCCCCATGACCCTGTAGTTAGGATATAGCGGGTTGAATAATGGATGGATAAATAGCATTTCCACTCCATTAATGAACTGCTCTATATTCCACAGAAAGTGTGTTGCATTATGCAAATGCATAGTGTGCTGCATACTGTAATGTGGCACACAATCGTGTCTTGCCTGTACCTATAGAGATAAATTATGATGAACCTGACCCACAAAGTGATCAGCCAAATTGGACAGCATTACAAGTTCACTCCAATGTACTTAGCAGATTATAAAAAGAGGTAGTCAGATGCAGCATTTACTTTTAACCAATTCATTTAAGTTGTGTTTAGTATCACCTAGTACAGCCCTAATTCATTAGTTCATTGGCCACATCTCTTACAGCATGCACTATTATATTTTGTGACTCCAAAACAGTGTCCATTTTCACATGGCTAGATGGTTGCCAGGCGGTTTCTGAGGCAGAGGTGTGTGCGCTGCCAGCACCCGAAGATGTGCTCAGCACAGCAGCACCATCACCACCTGGAGTCGCTTCCTTGGCACAGTGGTCAGCTTTTGTAATATTGACTGAAACAGCATAAATAAACAGGTGGCTGCAACTCCCCTTTTCATGTCGTCTTTGATATCTGACCACCTGTTTATTTCAGGCAATGTGCGACTTTCTGAACTTGAACTTTCCACACTGTATTACTCCAATTTCCTTTTGTTGTTTATACCACTGCTTAAGCCAACAAACAGCACGTTTTTCCTTGCCTCCACTTCGCATTCGCTGAAATTACTTTTTTCTACATGCTTTTGCCATTGTCTTTTAACAAAACACTGAACAGAAGAAGCTGTTTATATTGATTGGCAAATATGCAAAATTCTGTGAGGAGCTGGGATGGGGCTGTAGGCGTGTGCATTAAATTTCACGTTCATTGGGTTTTATAAAGGAGAAGTGCGTGGAACTTGGCGTACGCACGGTTTTAGGCATCTGGATTTTTTTGTGTGTACACAAATTTCCAGTTTTGTCCATACACCATATTTTAGTGAGAATCCTACACACAGCGTCATACATGAGGTCCCTGGCTACAAATCCCAGTCTGGACACTCTCTGTATGAAGTCGGCATGCCTTTCTCTAAGTAATCCAGTATTTCCCACATGTCTTAGAGATGTGTATGTGTGTGTGCGTGTGTGTTTGGTTCATTGGCATGGCGTAGATTAAGGTGCTCTTCCATGAAGTCATGCTGCATTCCAACTTGATTCCTGTATTAAAACTAGTGCCTCTATGAAATGAATTAAATAGGTTTAATGATGGATAATTGGATTATTTTATTAATACACTACCAAAGTGAACACTATGAAAAATAAAGCAAGGCAATTCTTATTTCTTTCTTTCTCATTTTTTCAATGTGTTTTTAATGTGTATATTTAAATATGTTTATATGTAGTATTCTAAATTTCATAGTATTGCACAGATAATTAAATTGTTAATTAAAAGATAACAGTTAATATACACACTGATTATTCATAGTAATAATAAACATAAAAGAACTAGTATAGTGCCAAGAAAAACAATAAGCAATTTGATAAGCTACAGGCCAGGTGATGACAAAAAAGAAAAAAGCAAGCCCCCAGCGTAATACTAACATGGAGAAGATAGCCTTCTGTGAGCAAAGAAAAGTTGTGGCAGATCAAGATCAGCTGATCAGAATAAAAATAAAAAAAAATAATAAAGCTAACGTACAGAAGAAATGACGTGTCCGTTTATTGTTAATTGCCTGTTAAAAATTTGTAGTTAGAAAGAATGTACTGTATTAAAATGAAAATGAAAATGAATGAAGATAATGAACAGACCCCTGCGTGTTAATAGCTATGTAGGAAATACACGGTGTGCCTTTATACATTTTTTAGGAAAGTAATTTACACAATGCAGGCTGTTCCTCCACAGGGTAATTCACATAACATAGGACACAGACGCACAGTTAGGGTCTTTCAATGTGTTGATGGTCCTCTGAGTTTCATTCTTTTCTTCTTTTCATTTCAAATGTGCATGCTGTGCCCCACATGACACATGCCCTCCAATTGATGTACCTTGACTTTATGCAGCAGTTGCTAATTGCATGAGCTTTTATTTAATTCATTAACTTTTTAATCAATGTATCTTTAAGATGGGCATTTATGGAAACTGCCACAACTCTATAATTGAATAAAACAGATTTGAAAAAGGGTGGATTGCATTTGAAAAAATTAATTACAGTGGAAGGAATAACATGAACATTATTGACTACTTTTGTACACGATTTTCAAATCTGCTTCGTCCATTGTAATGTTAGAGACTATTATAGCAGTATCAGATGTAAGACAAGAACCGCTTGTGTGTGGCACCATCACAGAGCACACTCACTCACTCACTCACTCAAATAACCATATGAGCCAATTTAGATTGCTAAATTAACTTGAATATTTTTGAGATATTGTGGAAAACCAGAGAACCGAAGCAAAACTCACCAAGACACGTGAATGCAGTGCCAAGATGCTGGGAGGTAGCTGTGCCACACCATTTACTATTCATGAATACTGTGTGTACTTTCTTAAATACAATCCACTTTTCTTCAGGATTAACTTGCTGTGGCATTTATCAACAGGAGTGAATCATGATGGCAGAAATGGTCAACTTTTTTTTATTTGAAAATAAATGACTTGGGACTCATGTCTGTCCTAGAGAAGGGCTAACCTTTTATTTCAGAACTTTTTTTGCAGCTTATTAGGTCCATTTTTTCCTATTTACTTTTGTGTTGCAAAAACAGCAATTATTAAAAGAGGATTTCAACATGGGGCGACACGGTGATGCTGCTGCCTCGCAGTTAGTAGACCTGGGTTCGCTTCCCGGGTCCTCCCTGTGTGGAGTTTGCATGTTCTCACCGTGTCTGCATGGGTTTCCTCCGGGTGCTCCAGTTTCCTCCCACAATCCAAAGACCTGCAGGTTAGGTGCATTGGTGATTCTAAATTGTGCTTGGTGTGTGTGTGTGTGTGCACCCTATGGTGGGTTGGTGCCCTGCCCGGGGTTTGTTTCCTGCCTTGCACCCCAGGATTGTCTCCAGCAGACCCCCGTGACCCTGTAGTTAGGATATAGCGGGTTGGATAATGGATGGATGAGTGGATTCCAACATTCAGTTGATCAATGCAGTCTTTATATTATGTTTTCAAAGAAGGAAACTACACATTGTACTTCAAAATGTACACAAGAGTAAAATAAAAAAGTAACACAAGGTACACCACACAAAACATGGCAAATGGTAAGGATTTCTTACAACTCGGGACACCAGAATTAGCATTTTGTACATGTTGCCTTAATTTTCATGTAAAAGTACCACTTGAAATTCATCCATTTCTTATTGAACCAACTCAACTCATTTCAAGATTTTAAAGAGAACTGAACAATTTTCATATAGGAGAAGAAGAGATATTACAGTGTCATGTAATCATGAGCCGGCTGACAGTTTAATCCAATTGACATTTCTCTGCAAATATATGTTTACCAAGTAGTGTGGACCTTAAGGGACCTTTAAAACTCAACTTGATGTTATTTTGGAGGGTTTAAAGTGGATAGAACTGATGAGATTTGTTGGGCTTGAATGGCCTGTATTCATCTAAACTTTTCTAATGTTTCTACATTTATCTGCAAGTGTTTCTTGCGATTCTTAGATTTAAAGCAAAGTATTAATCTATTAAAATGCACTGTATCTCTTATTAATGCTCTGCCATGTACATCGCCACTATATTCTTGTTATGGCTTTGTCAGGCCATGGCACTCATATGTACCTCTAAAGCAGGTTGTCCAACTCCAGTCCTGGTGAGCTGCAGTGGCTGTAGGTTTTTATTCTAACCATCTTCTTAATTAGTGAGCTGTTTTTGCTGCTGATTAACTTGTTTTGCCTTAGTTATAATTGACGTGACTCAGGCCCTCAGACATGACTCATCTCACAAAACAAGCCACCGCATGGCAAAGCTAACCTGAAAATAAAGAAAGGTGAAGGTCTCAGCCATGTTGGTCTGCTCAGGTCACCAAAACAACTTGATGGTGGTCTAAGAAAAAACAGAAAATCAACAGTCTGCTATAGCAGAATGAAAGCAGCAACAAGTTATGATATTTAATAATGGCTTTAATTAAAGGCAAGAATTGGCTTCTCATTAAGAAACTGGTTGGAGTGAAATTGACTGGAGTTTGACGTTCCAGTTTAGCTGATCATCTGTTGGTTCGAATCGCATCTCATTTCTGATTGGCTGCCTTTTATTGAAGAAACAAATCAATTCAGAGGACTGAATCCTTAAAAACAAGGCTAAACAGGGAAAAGGAGTTAATTAGAAGTGAAAACTGCTCACTGATTAGGAAAAGGGTTAGAATGAAAACCTGCAGCCACTGCTGAACACCCCTGCTCTAAAGTGTGCCAGCTCATGAATGCACTGATTTAGCACTAGAATAATACTGAATCAGTATTTTTTGCTTTGGCTGAAAGTGAACTCATTTAATTGTTAATTTTGATGTAATATAAATGTTTCTCCTATCATCATGATTGATCCAAAATAAACTCCCTTACCTTGACTATGATTTTCAAAATTCGGTATATTGCAGCTCCCTTTTCTAGTAGAGGATTCAGAGAACCAGAGCAGAAAAAGGAGAGTGGGAATCAACCCTGAACTGCATGCTAGTCTATTGCAGAGAACGTTCCCACGCACTACACCATACCATCTAATATTCTGTCTTTGAGACTGGAAGAGGGAACATCTAGTTGAATACCTGGATATGCTGGTCTGTGATAATAGTGTTGTAGTGCTATGGTGATAGCAGAATTTCTAAATACGTAAAAAACTGGAAGCTCTGCCCATTTTCTCTGACCAGAACAGGTAACTAATAGCAGACCGATCTTCAAATTATGCAAGCTGTTTAAGAGTGTATTGTGGGTTTAAGACACTCAAAGAAAGCAGCATTTTCATATTCAGGAACCCGATGAGTATAAGTATAACTTCTGGGCTGTTCTACTTTTATAGCAGAAATCTGAGGACAACAACATTTAACTGACTTGCGAGAGATAGTAACGAAAAAAGGACTGGCAGATGTGTGTTCGTCCAAAAAACAAGAAAAAAGGCAAACCAAGGTCAACACCATTAATCTATCTATCTATCTATCTATCTATCTATCTATCTATCTATCTATCTATCTATCTATCTATCTATCTATCAAAAATGAAACCGAAATTCAGATGTCAGGAATCAGACCAAGAAATTTGTCACCTGGAAGTCAGTAAGTAAAAGGCTTTTAGAAAATTGCAAAGAAAAGTCTTTATCTGCAAAGCCAGATAAGACATAGCCATCAGAGGTGACCTTTTAACTCAGCATTTCTCAACCTTTAAGTATTTGCGACCTGAGTTTTTATAACAATTTTAATCACACCCTCCCCTAACATTTTTTTGAAATGTAGATGCATATTTTATTATATCTACCTAACTTTTATCGACATTTATCTAACTCTATATTTATTGTTCTAGTATCAGAATGTAATTTAAGTTAATTTGTTTTGGTTTCAACAGATGTTTTTTCATATTTTTGATTCTTGTTTTCTTTTTTTCACATTTTTGCGCCCCCCTTTTTGTTACTTCGCGCCCCTCTAGGGGGGCCCACCCCACATGTTGGGAACCACTGTTTTAACTCCTTCCAATAACCGACACCCAATTTTGTGACCCTTGTGACCATGCCCCTGGCAACTAGAACACATGTCATGATGACAGAATCACAGAAAACAAAGATGGCATTGCAACAATACAATACAATACAATACAATACAATACAATACAGTTTATTTTTGTATAGCCCAAAATCACACAGGAAGTGCCGCAATGGGTTTTAACAGGCCCTGCCTCTTGACAGCCCCCCAGCCTTGACTCTCTGAGAAGACAAGGAAAGACTCCCAAAAAAACCTTGTAGGGAAAAATGGAAGAAACCTTGGGAAAGGCAGTTCAAAGAGAGACCCCTTTCCAGGTAGGTTGGGCATACAGTGGGTGTCAAAAGAAGGGGGTCAATACAATACAATACACAGAACAGAACAAGTCCTTAATACAGCATAATAATACAAATTTTAGAAGCACGGAGCAGAATTTAACTGTAGATGATATCCCATAATAAGATTTGGATATTTTTAGAGTCCTGGAGACCTCATGCAGCAAGACACTAAACAATGTTCAACTCATTTTAAATTCAAAAACTAACATTATATTTATAATCAAAATACTTAAATACACATACTGAGTGAATCAAATAATGCAGGGAGAGCTACAAAAAATTATAAAACCAACTGATTATAACAAGCTTCACAGCAGCCAAGTTTGTAGATGACATCTGCATAGTGAAGCCCATCCTGAGGTAGAAACCAACAGGCCTTTGTGGAGCTCTTCTCTGTGTGAAGAAAACAGTTTTTATAAGATTTTATCACAGTATATCAAACAGACCAAACATAGTCAGGCTCAGCAATTTTAGTACCAAGGAAATGTACTTGACCACAGTTTGAACTTCAGCTAAAAAAATGAACGTTATGCCAATGTTTAAGAGAGTCTGAGAAGTTTTGTCATATCCCCTAGAATATCCTTCAGAAGTACTACACATATCACATTGAGAGCATACTTACACTTTACTTCCTGGCCTAGCACATTGTGTGGAGGGGTCTCACTAGGGAAAGCAAGAGTAACCTGAGAAAAAAATAATTTGGAGGCTTGCCTTCTGTGGACAGCAAAGTTCAATGCTTCAAGGACTGTTTGACTTCTGGCCAAAAAGCAAAGGCAGACCTTGGCTGAACAGCTGCTTTGAGATCCTCCCCTCTGAGAAGAGATACACGGCACTGAAACTCTAAGCACAAAGAGACAGAAGTATCCTTTTCCCTTCCTCTGATCAAACTGCTCAGTAAGACGAATGTGGTACAGCAACCTAGCATTGCATGTCATCTCCCAGACCTGACCATGTTTTTAAGGAAAGACCAACCATTTGAGAGTGTCTTTATGATTCAGTGCAGTTTAACTTTTTGATGCTTTTGAATTTTGGAAGAAAGATAAAAATTAGTGCCAAACAAGAGCACACTGCTAATACGTTTTCAAAATATTCCTAGGTTTAATAACCAAATTCAACATGAATGCACTTTCACAGTTAATAAAGTAGTAATTCGGAGCAATATAAAGAGAATAAACAATTTATAGTGTCCTAGGTTTTTTTTTTAAAACACTGAGGTAATACTTTGAATAATACTGTGAGTCTGCATGGCTGCAGCAGCAGCAAGCTAGCAGCTGATTGAGCAAAAATGAAGTAAAAAAACTGCATTTGTTTCCCATTGTATCACTGTTTAAGAGGGGGTTTTGGAGGAGCGACCATGT
>JANRMT010028174.1:124714787-124728965 GCA_026402145.1 Polypterus bichir lapradei
GGGAATCCAGGGGTTATCCTGTCAGGACCCCCTGAACTAGTTTTCCCAAGTGCCCCTATATGTGTTGATCTCAGCCTTCTATTAAAGGGTCAGGCAATCTCCTGTGCCATGCCATAGAAAGCAAGGAGACATGTATTCAATAGAAAGTTTCTCTACTGCCACCTGACTATGCATGTTTCCCATCGCCCCCAAACCCCGTGTCCTGGACTTGCATTACAGCTCCAGCAATAACTTGCTCCAGGGTTCTGTACACAATATTCAAGGATAATGCCTCTGTCGACTGTGGTCACTGGCAAAGACATTATTGCCTGTATGCTAGCCATCTGGGCATCTTACAGCCTGATTTTTCTCTTGTAGAACACCCTGTCAGGTCCCCTTGAAATATATGCAGAGAGTAAGGGTGGGAAAGCTATTCAGTAATAATGAAGTTGATAATATATTTTGTGATCTGCAGGGTTTCTGTGGCAGAAATCTTGATATTATATACACATATACCCCTAGAAAGGTCAGGCAGTAGGTGATCTGATAACCAATCCATGCAGGTCAGAGGTCACCTTTCATCCATTTATATACTAAACACAGACACAGAAGAGAGACCTACCCAGCTAGAATTATTTGGACATTTGTAAACACTCCAGTGGTATCTGAACCCCTTAGAAAATAAAACTCAACATGAGGAGTGCCTTGCTTGACATTAAGGGCAGTGATTCATTCCCTTCGAGGTCAAGTGGAGAAGGCTCAAGAGTCAGTACCTCCCTGTAAGCAAAGCTACCCTTTTGACCTCTAGCCACTTAAACATATGTGCGTATTGGGCTTTATTTACTTTGTCTAATCCTAACAGACACACGAATGAGAGAATGTGCTTTAAAATTCCTGGTGTCTGTGTGCTTGCATATCAGTATAAATAAGATAATCAAATATATGCTCTGAGTTGCCATTCCAAAGCCACATACCAAAGGTGAGATTTTTCAAGTAAGCAAGAAAGTCTGATCCTGAGTATTTCAGAGAAGACTCGGGTGGATCAACAGAGTGAGCAACTGGGGTAGCTGATCTGCGAACATGCTTGTCGGTATGAATATTGCTCAGGGAAGCAAATGTAAATGTAGAGCATATAGAGCAAATGTGAACTCATGATGACTCATAACAATGCACTTTTATTTTCTGATTGTTTCTATCCTTATGGTAAATTACTAACAGCCTCTTTTATTCTCTTTTTCATTACATTTAAGCAGTGCTCTTCATAAATCTCATGACTATGTATTTTATCCATCCAACCATCCATCCATCAATTCATCCATGCCCAGATTTTTGCAAGGGTTTATCAGGGCCCCCAGAAAAGCATTTATGGCTGAGAATTACTTGGTTTTTCCACACTGCTTTAGAAGGCTAGCATGACATGCATTGTGTACTCCTAGGGGGTTCTGGGATAAATTGCCATCAGAAACAGCCATTGTAATCGCTCCAAAACAAAAATGGCCCCACAGCAAGATGGTGAATATTTTTTTACTTTTTCATTTCACCATAAAGCTTGTTATTGTTAAATTACTTGAAATTCAAAATCCCTGTTTGGAAGTGTGCTTATTGAAAATTTTGTCCAGAAAAAATGTACAAAAAACTGCTTAATCCTCCCTAGTTTCATGGCATGCTAGTAGAGATAGGAGCTCAGGAGATGCAGAGATAGATAAAGGACTCAGAGTATCATGCTGTGCTATTGTGATTTTGTTTTTCATACTTGTTCTGTGAGGCCCTCTGACACCGTACTGTATATATTTATGAGTGTGTGCCATTTGTTGTATTCTGTTTGTGGTATTTGTTCTGTCTGCATCTTCTGTTATATGAGGCATGGTCGTCCAGTGGATAACAGATTGTTGAGGTTAGAGACTTTTTAAGCACTAACAGCATTTCATATGCTCAAAAGCCTTCAGTTTCTTAGAAAAAAAGGAACTTGCAGGACACCTTCCCAAATCCTTTCAGGCTTTACCTGTCATTGCCTGTCACAAATGCAAGTGGTGTACAATATTTCTCCAAGCTCAGGCTAGTGAAGAATAGGCTCAAATGCACATTGAGACAGGAAAGACTGAAAGTATTTGACTCTGATGCCAATTGGGAGTGATCTGGTTCATAAACAGGATTTTAGTGATCTGCATCAAGGACTTTGCTGCAAAAAATGCAGAAAAGCAAGCATTTGTCAGTGTTAGTATACAGAATGGCCCATGCAGTATTTGATATTCCTGCTATTGTGGGCATTTGCAATAGACTACTCCAGCTGGCTTTTCAAACTTTGGTATGTAAAGATTACTTGGTTGCTTGTCATCTATGCAGCAATGTCTAATTAAAGATATAAGCTTTGACATATCACATCACATATTTTGTGATAATGTCAGAGAGCAAGCCCATATTTTTCTCTGTTCTCTACAGTTTTGCTATTCATATTAAAGGAAACACACTATGTATAATACTTGTTTACTTTACTTTATGTGACTCCAAGACCTTGAAGTTGATGTGTATAGCACTCATACTATTTTGTGTAGGTAAAGCCTCAAAAATGTCTATAGTCCCCATCTTCCTTTATCCAACACTGCAACCATTGATCAATGAACAATTCATTATTAAATTCATACAAACCAGATGAGGGTCATGGGGTCCAGAGTCAGTCCTGTCAGTATCAGAAGCAAGACTAGAGCTAATCTTGGTAAAGTGTCATTCACCCAGAGAACCATAGCCAGTCAAGTCATCTTTGAGATATGAAAGAAAAAAATACTGGAGAAAAAAATTGTGTTTTATTCATTATATTGCCAAAACTATACTGTAGATTCCTTTACAGAGTTATGAGGGGCCAAAGCCTAGCCTAGTAGCATCAGGCATGAGGTATAATGCAGTCCATGACAGAGGAATCAGTCCATTTCCAGACATGCTCTCTCACTCTAGGTCTATCTTAAAATGAACCAGTCACATATTTTTGGGATGTGTGCAGTGCTGCTCTACATAGGCCAGACCCAGGATTGACTCTTAAAAGAAAGGTAAATAAGACTTTCAATGCACTGCATTGATAGAATGACAGGAATTCGGTTTGTGTCCACCAGATGCTTCAGCCAGAATGTTTGCTGATGGAAGTGCATGTGCCTTGTAAGTACTGGTTACTGTTGGTTTAAACATGTACTACTTTCCACCATGAACCAAAAATGTGGGCTTGATTATGGATGATTACATACAAGTATTTTATTTTAACCTAATTATACATACTTGAATAATTTCTCTAGATATCAGATGACATTGTTCTCCATTGAATACTTCGGTAACAAAGCAACAGACATCAACAGGAGAGTCCTACTTAGTGAACTGTAAACCTCACTTCCAGAAAAGAAACATTAAATTTGCTCAGATTAACTCACATGTGGTTTCATATGCTGCTCACTTTATAGTGTAATTTGATATTAAATTATATAAAATTAGTGTAATCTAACTACAATATCTTTTCAACATAAGAGACATATTATTGTAGACAGCTGTCTGACATATATTATTATAGCAAAGGAATTTCATATCAAAATAAAGTTTGCATTGGCAGTACTTCATTTTGTAGTATGGACAATAAAAAATAATGAAATTAAGGATATACCATATATAAAAAATGAATTCCTGACATGTTATAATATTTTTTGTTAACTGCTTACGGTCTTGGTTATATAAAAAGTCCACAATGTTGTTTTGTTGTATTTGCTTATTTTATACAATTTGCCAAATTGATGTATTTGCCTAACCCTAACCTTAACTTGTTAAAACCAGTTGTGAGACATCTATAATTATCAGATTATTCAAAATAAACAGAGTGTTTTAGATATTTCAGATGAAAGGGAATATGTATTGCTGAGGGAACAGTTCATGTAGGTAAAGGTGTACTGCTTTCATATATGACTAAACTGTTAATCAGAATTATGATGCCACCAGTAACGGTGCACTGCACGATAATGTGCAATGAATACACTTGACTTGAGCATTCATAGTTTTTCATTCATTTGCTGAGAGGTTGATGTGCTTGCTGCTTCCTGAGCAACTCTTCTTTTCTCCACCCTAGTGGCCCATCTCTTCTCTTTTGTCGGCATCTTTCATGTTAAAACTGATTCAGCTAGTGTTTGTGTTGTAATTACTTAGTACATTTTCCATAATTTTTCATTTAAGATGGCACCTAAGTCTTCAATCTGTCTCAAGAATGATTTAAGATATGAACAGGTAGGGGAAGTGACGGCGAAGGTGGTAGGGATGAGAACAGCATTTATACGCATGCGCTTCACAGCTGCCCCGCTGGCCGCTGCCGAGAGTTGATTCTACAATAAAATAAAATAAAAAGAAGAATAACCTTGGAGGTCAATCATCACGTCATGTAGTATACAGTATGTACAGTATACCAAATTTCAGGTCAATAGTTCAAACGGTTTGCAAGCTACAGGTGATTTAAAATCCTGGATCAACAAATGAACAGCCACGGTAGTGTATTATATATAAAGATTTCTCCAAGGAGTTTGTTATCTAATGCTAATAGAAATACACAAACAAGACATTCTTTCAACATTTGTCCATATCACCTAAGGAGAAGGAACGTAAAGAAAAGAAATGAATTCACTTTCTTCACATGCAGGAGAAAAAGTTGCAGACCAGGAGAAATTCCCAGTCGTTTGACAGTCGTCAAATCACTTTTTTTTTTTTTTATAATAAACTTTGGTAAATGAATCACAAGTGATTTTTAGGAAAATATGCATTAGTTGAAAAAAAATGAAGACTAACATGAGACTAATGTGATTTTCAAGAATATTTGTATTGTCTGCTATGTATGCCAATGGAGCATCTTCAGGGCTTTACTAAGGTAGGAATTGGAGGAACAGCCAGCCAAGTGATGCAGATGTTAACAACCTTTCTTTCTTTACCCTTAGAATAGAGGAAGAAACCTGGGAACCACTGATGTCACTTCCTCCTCAGTCTAGTAAGTCCTGACCCTTTAGCTCTGTCAGCTATATAAGAACAAGACAGAGTAAAAATCAGCATTCGTTAACAAGCCTGCGGTTTTTGTTCCTCAAAAGCTACTTTTTCAGACTAATGCAATCTAAACACTCACTGTGACAGTCCTAGCGTTTCAGGACATATGCATATATCTCTGTCTTTTGTGTTGTTAGAGTATTCATGAAAACTGATGAAGCAATGTATTCCACTTGTTAGAATATAGGCTCTGTTTTAGTACCACAAACCTCGAGGCTCCAGGTACTTGGATTCGGTTCCTGGCCTGGCCATTTCTTTAAATTTCTGCATGATGGTCAAGCATCCCAAGCTGTATATATTACAACAATTGGTCAATTTGGACAGACAAAAGGTTATGCCCTGAGGCATGTTGGTATTTAATCCAGGGTTAGTTCATCCTTTGTGTTTGATGCCATACCCCCTGGATGCACTATTGAAAAAAGCAGTTTCAGTAAATAAATGGATACAAGATTAAAAATGTTATTGATATTTGTCTTCTATTATGACTGATATACTGATGATAAAAACAAGTCTAGTGAAATTACCAGAATATTAGTATGCACCAGAAGAAAATACATTAAATGGTTCTCTCAAACATTTTAAAATGTTTACCATTAAAATGAGTTATAATGATTAATAATAAAGAAATGCGTTTGGAAAAAAATCTCCTTAGACATTACTTTCAGGTTCATTAATTCATCTAAAAAAAAGTTGTTTTCAATAAATTTGTTGCCCTAATACATTAGACTGTTAGAATTAAAACCCATTTTCAAAAGCAGCTCTTGACATAATATAACAGTATTCTTAGACAGTGGTCACATAAGATTTGAAAAGGATGGCAGTGTATATCCTTAGCCATGCAACTCACAAAACCTGTGAAGTCTGGAGAATTCCTCAGTTCTCCAGAAATGACCTGCTAAACCAAACAGACTCTGTCATGAATTGATTGACAATTTTGTATTTCACAAGTGGAGAAAAGCAGAGTTCCTCTGCTCTTCATATCCCATAATAAACAGTGGACCAGAGAGCCTGACAGTTATTATTTATACTTCACACTTGTTTGATTTTATATATATTTTTTAAACTCCAGTTTTGTCAGTTCTAAAAGTCTAAAGGTACGTTTATGAAATCACATCACAACATCACTGCATTGTGCTATGCTGGTTTCGTTTGAAAAGACCTTTCACCCAAGGAGCTGTAGCAAGCATTTATTTTTGCTAGGTTTTGCTGAATGTTTTTTGTGAAACTAAAACTAAGCAAAGAAGTTCCTTATTGTTGTCAAACTCAACCAGGAAATGTTAAACTGTCAATTTTGAGGCTGTAAATGTGCTTTAAAAATTAGCAAGCAGCTTATCTTCCTCACAAGGAAAAGGGATTGTTCCATATCTCAACTATGACTGCCCTAGCAAGCCTTCTCACTAGACCCTGTGCTAGAGGCAATCTTTCTTTCTCCATCTTTTATTTTTTGCTGTAAAGTCAGGCTATTAAATTCCTGTCTGCAAATGAAAAGCACACATATCTCCAGTGGCAGCTATAAAAGTAAAATATCACCAACAAATCAAAACCATCACTCTGCCATATAAAGTATGATCACTTCTATAACTAAAATCATTAGGCCTCAAACTCATGCCTGTCAAGAAAGAGGAGCATCTGTTAATTAATTTCATTCTTTTTTTAAATGTTTGTTTTCATTTTTGTATTTGAAAGCATTATTGCTATTTGCTGGCATCATTTTTTCTCCATTATGTGTGTTGCTTGGTTTTCATGGGTGCCAACGTTTTGTGTGACTGGTCAGTAAGTATATGATATACAAGCTGTGCCATAGCCTTATAAGGATTTTACGTGTGCACTTATGTGAAATCATTTCTGTTATGTATTGAAATTGCTGTGACACCATTTTTGCTTTTATTTTGGGTACTGTTATATTCAGCATCTGCAATTTAAGACACACACTCAGGTTGGAAGTTGATGGTTCCCATAAGTCGTGCTTAGCTACGTTTTTGCTGCAACAACTTAAAGTCAGCAATAAAGTGCTCTCATTGTCAAAGATTGTGGATACATTTTCTACAAGGTCTTTGCCTAAATATACTGTATTAACACACAGACATTGGGAGGTTCGATTATAATCCCCCACAAGTTAAACTATATTTGAAATATTCTACTTATTTCTTGTCACTCTGACTACATACTAGCCCCAGTTTATGATCTGCCTTGTAGTTGGTGAGGCATGGAGGGCAAACAATTTCGTACCATACCGTACGTACTTATAAAACGTATTAATGGATTAAGTGAAGCCTATGTAAGTTTGCCATAGAGCAATAACACAACTTTTAAGTATTGAGTCACTTTTTAACAAGTTTAACAAGAAAAAGTTAGGATTGAAGAAGAAACTTTTTTTTTTTGCCTTTTATTCTGTGTGTGTAATAACTTTTTTCTGAATTTGTGTGAGTTGTTTCAAATTTTGACAAAACTTTTAAAACAAACTTTATTGAACTGAGAAATTTCTTTTGTTAAGTGTTTGACTGGATCTTACCTTGCCAATTCAGTAGCTGCTCGATTTTGCTAACGTGGAAAAGACGCAGCTCCACCCTGTGTAACTGAAGGTTTGCACAATAAAAAAATATGCAACAACTTGCCAGAATGTCTTGTCAGATGCAAGTTCTAAACAGAACTATCAAGGTGGCAGAACTGCTGGTCATATGACTTCTAGGCAGGAAGGGGTGGGTCCAAGGAGGACAGATAGCAGAAGTGACATCTGAGATGGAATGGCTGTCAGTCTTCTGTTCTGTAAAGGAAGAAAGAGAGAAAGCATTAGCAACAGTGCCAATTCCTGGTTCTGCAAGTAACTACTATCACCAGAACCCTTAACCCATTTATGCCTAAGGAGTTTGTGCATGAAATTCACATATGTTGCGTAGAAAAGTATAAGGAACAAGAATTTTAAGAGAAAAAAAATGATTACATTCCATTGTTGAGTTATGTGGCATTCCAAAATTGGAACACTAGGCAAATCTACTTCTTACATTATACATAATGTATAAAATTACCTGACTGTCGTTCCAATAATGGAACACGAGGCATTAATGGGTTAAGCTGTCTCAATCATAAATTAAGTATTATAGAAAATTATATTAAATGCATCAGTCTCTCCGGTTTCTAAACCTGCTTTATCTTGTGCAGGGGAGCTAAAGCCTACCCAGCAAGCATAGGGTGCAAGGCAGGAACAATCCATGGACAAGGCACCAGTCCAAAACAGAGTGAACACCAACACTCACTAGGGCCTGTTTAGCAGATCCCATTCACATAACTGCATGTCTCTGGGAGGAAACCACAGCACCCAGAGGAAACCCAGCAAGCAACAGGGAGAACATGCAAGCCCTAGGCAGAGGGGAAATGAACTCTGGTCCTCTTACCACAAGACAGAAGCGCTACCACTGCATCGTCATGCTGTCCATGAGATGTGTGTACACTGCAAAAAATGAAATCTAAGCAAGTGAAAAGTATTTAAATCACAACATTAAATCTTGTTTTCCTTATTGTAAGAATTATTGACTTATCAAAAAATTTGTATTTATGGTTTTTTAGCTTACTTTAAGAAATCTTGTCAAGTAAAGTTTGCTCACCCCATTGGCAGACATTTCTACTAAATTAAAGCAAAACAACTCCTATTTAAGTTTTTTTGTCAAGTTTTTATACATGCATTTTTTGCAGTGTAAAAGTTATATTTTTATTATATTTAGATTTATTATATTTTATATTTTTTTTATATTTTATGTAACTAGGGTGGCACGGTGGTGCAGTGGGTAGCGCTGCTACCTTGCAGTTATGAGACCCCAGGTTCACTTCCCGGGTCCTCCCTGCTTGGAGTTTGCATGTTCTCCCCGTGTCTGCTTGGGTTTCCTCCGGGTACTCTGGTTTCCTCCCACAGTCCAAAGACATGCAGGTTAGGTGCATTGGCAATTCTAGATTGAATTTTGAATTTTTCTGTGCTTGACCCGTTTGAATGTAGGGTCGGGCAAAGTGGTGTGCCATTAATTGATGGTGCGTCACTGTTAACAAGCAATCAGCTTCTCAGCTGACCGGTCGGGATGAACTGTGGATTAGTTAAACGTAGTCCTGATCTTCTGTTGTTTACTGCAACAATCGTTAGACTGAAGGATCATGCCCTCCTAGTGGTCTACCATGCAGTTTGATATTGATACAGTGTTATAATGGCACGATCTACCTATCCTACACACTACAATGGCACGATCTATTTATCCTACACACTGCAACCAAACCTTAGACTTTAGCTGTTTGTTTTGGTTTGCCTTCTCATTTCAAGCATGCGTTTTGATCTTGTTGTTTTGGCTAGTCTAGTTCTTTTAAATGTGTTTGCATTTATGCTGCTTGTCATCCAATGAATTCCAAACACAACACCACATTAAAAGTACATGTCTGTCCAAAATATGTTGAGAAAAGAAAAGCTCAGCTCAGCAGGGAAATCATTTTTACACATGCCGTATCTGATGATTCCCATTGTTAAGGCCATGTTTCATCCTGTTGGAATACTTTTTCTGTATAAAATGAATTATTGTTTGACATTTGATTTACTTTTTGATTTCAATGACATCTTTGCATCACCTTTCTAAGGGTGCCATCACTCTGTGTCTCTGATTGCTATAATGCCACACAGTTAATTCACATGCCGCTTGACATCACGGTGGGCATAAAATGAAAGATTGCCTTGCACAGTAGCTTGTTTCTGAACTTTAAAATAATAAAGGAAGGATATGTAAGAAAATAAAATATCTGCTTAAACAAGTGCTTTTAGCATTCTTAATTTTGTTAATGTTTGGTCAAGATTCATTCTCAAAATTAAAGCTATTAGCTAATGATTATATGATTTCACATATCTGATTAGATACCTTTTTAAGTAAGTAAACCCTCTGGGAAAACTATGGGAATGCATAAGATGGAAATCCTTCTGGAAAGTTCACAACATTTTTCCTTTCCTTTGTAGATGGTAGTTTCTTATTTTTATTCTTTATCCTATTTGATCTTTGTTTATTTATATTTATCTGTATTTGTTCTTTGTCTCAATTCTTTCTATTGCTTAATAAGACTATTTTATATGCTTTGCATCTACAGTAAATGCTTTTGCATTGTTGGCCAATGAATATTAACAATTACTTGAAATGTCCCAATTTTTGCTCATTTTAATTTTAACTGCCTATCTGCTTAGCTTGTTTTTTTGTTCACTTTGTAAATAATGAACTAACATCTACTAGTATTAGGGTTAGATTCTTTCTTTTCCATATGATGCCTAATCATAGAGGTAAAATACTTTGAAAATAAATGACAGCTATTTTGTATAGTGGAGAATTCAAAGTTAGTCAGATGTAATGCTGAAACTAACAGATCATCTTTTTGAAGCTGGAGAGTATTAAATGACAAGAATGAACAAAAAAAAATACATCTAGTATTCTGCAAGACACATTCAGTATTATGTAGAAAAACAGAAATCCTTTAAAGAGGGATTACACAAGTTGTTACCTTATCGGTTATGCCCAAGTGCCTTCTAGAATTTGTTTTAAAATAGCTCTTTCAGCCTGAGCACTCAAATCCAGACTGTAGATACGATTTGCCTTGGTGACATTTGGAAAATGACATTGTCAAATGCAGAATGTCTTCCTTATTTAAACATTGCGATCACATCAGCTATTTTATGTTACTTCTTCCAACATAACACTGTGTTTGTCCTTAGTGCTATCTGCATTTGGTACAAGTGCTATGGAAATGTAATTTTTCATGGATTTGTCTGAGTGACAATATTTTAAAGGATTTAGGAAAGTAAGCGGTTTCTTTGATATTCTGTACATTGGCTTGCTCAGTGAATGCATCTTAAAAATGTCACCAACGACTTTTACCCTGTTGCATAATTTCTTTGCATTCAGCATTTAAACACTAAAAATACCACAAACTTCTCATTCTTCTGTAGTTTTAATGAGAAAACATATATACACTGCGGTCCCTACCCGGCTGGGATGTCTCTATAATGGAAGGACCAGGGCATATGTAGCGTTCTGAGGGAGGTAATGCCCTGAATTGCAGCCTCCCTGGGTTACAGTTGTGCTTTGAACACCCACAGGGCTCCACAGGAGTTGGAGTTTGGTGCAGCCCTGTTGGGTTCCATGGGCACCACCTTTTGTTGCAGCACTTCGCTGCCATAACAAAATCATGGGGCACCCGGAACACTTCCCAGTGCTCTATAAAAGGAGCTGCTACCACTGAGGCAGAGTCTGGAGGAGGTGGACAAAGCTTGCCAGTGGAAAGTCGAGTAAGAGAGAGAGAAAGAAGGAAGAAGAAAGAAAGGACTGTGCATTTGGTGCTTTTGTACTGTGCTGCTGTGGGAATCAAGGAAAAAGCACTTCCCCACTTAAATAAAATGTGTGCTATGTGAAAAACCCTTGCTTGGCGTCTGCTTGTTTTGCGACTGGGTGGCTGGAGCGCCCCCGTCAGGTCACAGTACATACAAAAGATTACATTTAAAAATTACATTTTTAAAAAAGCATACCTAATGTCATGAAATGCCTATTTAAACAGTCGGTTTCCTGAAAAGGTTTAGTTTTATGAAATATCTGAAATTATAGAATCCTCTTAGAGTATTACAGTTTTTCTTTTTGTCTGTTAATATGGAGCTGCTCATATGCATTACTGAAGAAATTGTCAAAAGAATACTTAGAACTGAAACCGTTACCTTAGATTTAGTATAAAATAGTCAAAACATTGTGATTAACCAGAATAGGATTGGCATCACACCACAGACCTATTACAGTATGCTTAGTGATTCAAAAATCAAGTGAAAAGGTCCAAAATATATTGCCATATTAGTTCAAAATATGCACTCATCTATGGGAACTGGCTGATTGCAAAATATTAGATGCTGGGCATCAAAGATGTGGTTCTCAAAGTCTAATACAGCTGTATTTTAGGAAACATGATGTCTTTCTGAAAATAAGAACAGTCCCAATGAGAATATGGAAATATTTTCTTAAAGAAACAAGTGAGCAAGTTTTGTGATGAGATGTAAAATGTTATCTGATGTAATGTGCCATAACAGCCCCTCAGAATGCTACCTTAATACTATCTGGACACTTCATTTTAAAAAAGATCATTATTATAACTACTTTTGAGTACAGAGCTTTGTGCTAGTGCTTTCTATAAAGGTGAAACCAATATATAATAATCCCTCTTGATTATATGTATTGAGTCACCCATCCATGAAATAACAGCAAAATTGCTCTATTCTCTTACCATTATTTTTGTCTCCTAATTAAAGTATAGTCTGATTTGTTTGGTCCAGTGGATTTTGTCCTTATGTTTATTTTCTTATTTAAATATTCTTATTTTCCTATTCCCTTTACCTGTGTCTCTTTTTTTACTTCAGCTATATTAGACTGTGCTACAATACCATTTTTTCATTTAATAATGTAAAATCGAAGCTACTGAACTTATAAAGGAACATCAAGAATATGATTTGTTTAATATTGTTTCACATAAAACCTTAGTGCAAGGAAAAACAAACAACTTTATATTGAAACTGTGGAATTTATCTTTAGCTGTAAAGATCATTCTCACTTTTGGCTGTATGCGTCTTCTAAATGTCAGACTTTTAAGTGTTGTGCTTAATTCTTTGTTTATAATTAAATTATAAGCTAATATGAGCAAATAAGATGTACCTTTTGTTATAAAACACTTCATTTCGACTTAATTCACAGAGATTATTAGTTTATTGTGGTAGGGTCCTAAGATCTCTACACTTTTTCTTTTTTTTTTTTTTTTTTTTACAAAAACATAACATAATGCCCCAATTTCCATACTGCTACCACACCTTTGGGGTTGACTGCTACTATCGTTCAACATGTAAAAGATAGCATGGATTGTTTGAGTATGGCAGCTGAGAGAGATATGGTCTCCTCAGGATGGAAAATTGCAGAAAGATTACCATGGCTTTGCAGGCCCCACTTATCCATTTCTTATGTTTATTGTCACGTCTCTTGCATGAGTGAAAGTGTGTAATTCTCAATGACTCCACTCCGGGATGTTTAGCCCCCATTTCCCCTGTGTGTCACCTGTATTCTCCCAGGCTAACTGGCCAGTCAGTTTCTGTGATCCATAGTATTTTTAACCAGTAGTAAATATGATTGGTTTCTAAAGTATTTTTTTCTATGTACAAAATATAACATCATCCTCATAACAATTACTGTTATACAATATAACAATAATATAGCACATATTTTTTCTTTTAAAGTGTACTCATTATTTTTCGTAATCAACTTGCCCAATACACCTGAAATGGATAATCTCTGTCCACACAAGCAGAGTTTTCCATTTAGAGAGTTTCATATTGCTGAGATCCTCAAATATATTACAGAAATTGTGTCCAGCAAACCTGTGCAGAAACTTGTACCCACTTATATTTTTGATGTCATTCTTTTGGTCACTCCACAGAAATCAAGGCTGTAATTGAGAATGGGGATGCATACTATCAAGTGAATCAGATGCAAACTCTGCAAAATGGCCGTAGCTGTACAAATTCATTGGTACTGTACTTTTTTTACCTTGCTCATGATCAAGATGCCAAGGTATTTGATATACTCCACTTGTGTCAGCAGCTCAGCCCATACCTGAAAAGAAAAAGACATGCTTTCCATGAAGCGTGAGGAGATGATTTTCCTCTCAATTGCATCATATTCAGCTGTGAATCTTTCTGGTGTACATTCGAAATGACAGTCAGGTGAGACTAAAAGGACTACATCAACAGCAGAGGACAATTTCAACAGCAAAAATGTAACTGTTACCTTTCCAAACTAGCTATTACCCAAACCTCAGCTATGACCTAATATTCTGTTCCTGAAAATCATGAACAGGAGTGGAGACCTTTCGCAAACGTCTCAGCCTAATCCCAAGTATTTAGTGCAAAAATGTCGGCCATGGTCCACAATACTCCCCCCTCAGCGAAGTACTAAGGTTCAAAGCGTCCAGCCCCGCGAGGGATGTCTTCCTCCAGGAGGAGATTCCGTGTTGTGGAAACTGAATGTTCTCTTCGTTCCCTTGTACTAAGTCATGTCTGAGAAGTAGGCTTTACAAAATCATGCTTTGTTTTAGCAAACAGAAAAATGTTTG
>JANRMT010028174.1:124743226-124796128 GCA_026402145.1 Polypterus bichir lapradei
CAGAACATAAAAAATGTTAATACAAAACTTGGCTCCCACAGATTTATTCACAGGCCTTGCATTTTTTTGTGAACATTTCTGATTTTAATACAAGTTGCAAGTCTATAATGTTAAAAACAGAAAACACCACAAAACAAAATGTATCTGTTCTTTCATAAGACACATTTTGCTTGTCTTATACTTGGTCTAAGGCCCATAAAATTGTATGCACCTCACATTTAAAAGTGACCTGACTTCTGCATAATAATGCTTGTTGATTCTGTTGTAAAAATGACAAATAGTTTCAACTATATTTTAACAACAGTGTGTTTTGTTTTCTATCCACTTATCTGTATTCCAGAACCATTTAAGTTCAGCATAAAATATATGATGGTGTGAAGGATAGTCTGGTGTGTGGGACCTTTGTAGAAAGTGTGCCAGAAGGGTGCAGAGATCTGATATAGCAAGTTTAAATTTAGATATTGGCAATGAATTTGTTTTAGAGAAAGTAGGGAAGTGACTCAAGGTGACATGATGAGTTCAAACAGTGGTAGGTACAGGCACAGCAGTGATAGCAAGTAGTGTTTGAAGTGTTAAATCAACGGACAATTTATCAGTCTTGGATACAATTTATGCATGCCAGGATTTTTGAATCTGAATCTTTTTATCCTGTATAAAAAATTGCAAAAGGCATGGAGAGCATAGTCAGATTTATATTGCAAATGTTCATAACATTTACATTTATTTCCTTAGCAGATCATTTTATACAAAGCAACTAAAAAAAAAGAGGTCAACATAATCGAATAAACATCAGTCTGAGGAATGTATGGGAACAAATGTTACAGGACAAATGTGCAAAATTGATTACCACAAGTGATGAGCTCTGAACTAAAAATATGCTAGTTAAAATTCCCAATTAAAATCATAAGAAGAATTTTTTCATGGTTTTTTCATTTAAAATTATTAAAATATTTTTGTGCACTGTTGATTTTTTGTGAATATATGTCTTCTTTTTCACTCAGATTTGCCGACTAGCTCAGTCTGCACCACTACGGTAGAAAAAACACTAAGTCCATTCATTTGACAGTTTAAGTCATTGGCTAAGTAGATAGGCCAAGCAAATTCAGTGACATATTGTACATATGCTGCATCCCAATATACAATAATGATCTAAGAGCCAGTCATGATTTTTAGAAATAATCAGACTGCTTCTTTTTCCAGCATTCAGAATTATTGCCTTGCTCAGATGACACATCTTCTTTGTTGTGGCATTCAGAATTTTTTGCATCCATACCTTGATAAACAGAGCGAGTGAGATAAAGGATTTCTGGGGTGTGTGGTAGTATTACAGTTTGGTTGTCCTTCTATCCTCTTGTGTTTTTTCAACCATGAAAGCATAGTTCTCCATGTAGAAGCCTGAGAATAAGAACACTGAAAAACATATTAAGCTTGAAATCATCAAAACATTCCTAAAATTATTATCTTATGGAAGTAATTAAATAAAATACAAAACGCATTTCCACAATAGACAATTTGGACCATATAGACAAGGAACAAATTATCCAGTTTTACTTCCAATCTACTGTTTATGTAACCAGAACAATGGGGAACAAAGTAAAAACTTAAAATTAATTACAAGGAAAATTGCTCACAATACCTCTGTGTTTGCCATGAATCATATTGCTGTCTGTTTAAAACAACATTTTTTGCTCTCCCATAATGATACACACCACAAAATCCTTGAAATTTAAAATCATTTATGTGAAGTGGCTATGCCATATTACTGAGTTGAATCTGCCCTTTCCATTTATGTCCTCCATCCATCTATTATCCAACCCGCTATATCCTATCTACAGGGTCACAGGGTCTGCTGGAGCCAATCCCAGCCAACACAGGGCGCAAGGCAGGAAACAAACCCCGGGCAGGGCGCCAGCCCACTGCAGTATATCTTTATCTCTATATCTGATTGAAGCATAAATCCAAGTGAAATACTAATTATTCTTTATTTTTGCTGCACATTACATTACCATGTTGCCTGCAATACCACTCCACTGACTTTAAACATATTTACTATGATAGCAACCATTCTTGTAATACTTCTCATGTAGCATAATGAGCTTTAGGTTGATATTTTCTATAAAAAGTACAGAAAAATATCTATTGACTGCATATGAGTATCTAGTACAATTGTTACTACAAATGGTTAGCAACAGCAGTTGTACACTGTACCGCCATACTCTTTCTTATTGATGTTCAATTTATGCAGCTCTAATTATGCCAATCTCCGTCATCTGATATGGTGATCTTTACATACATTCTGCATTCAGTGAGCCAAGTGTCGAAATTAAATGTTCTCAGGGTCCTTGACTCTTTATCATTAACTGATTTATGAGACCCTTAATTGACCATTAAAATGCAATTACAGGCTTACTGAGAAATGCATAATATTTGATTCCAGGGATATCCCTCCAGGAGGCTAAGAGGGTGAGATAAGCAAGGGCATCTGTCGTTTAGGTGAAATTTCCTTACAATTGCTGTAACACAAATCAACTCGTAATTTTTTTTTCTTGAGTTTCTTTATAGGAATTTACAAAAGTGTGGCTCCCTGCACTGAGTTGTTTCCCACCTTGTACTCAATATTTCTGGAATAGGCACCAGGCTCTCTAAGACCAAGTGGCAGGATAAGTGGGTTAAAAAAATGATGGATATGTTGTTTTGTTTTTTTTGTTTTTTTTTTTATGAAATTCAGCTCCTTGAAGCCAATACAATTTCTCCTTAAATGTACATATGTGGTAATAATTTACTTTCATAGGCATTCATTTAAACACTGTCCAGTGACAGAAGATTACTCAATTAGATATATGGTAACTTTGTCAACAAGAGTTGTTCTTATTGACACTTACTCCATGTCACTGAGGTCCTTCCATCCATGTATCCACTTTCTGAATTTACTGTGCTCATCACAGGGTGGGGAGTTGGAGCATATCTCAGCACCATCAAGCACAATGCAGTCTATCAAAAGGTACACTCAGCTTCGATCTGCTGATTTAGCTAATACATATTGGTAAATCCACACAGACACAGAAAGAACTAGCAGCCTCCAAATGGACCATTAAATGGAAGATGAGCTCTGGTGCTATAAACTGAACAATCAGCCCAGCATACATCCTGTCAGAACTTTCTAGAAAAAGTCAAAATATAAAATATATATAACAATTCTGTCTCTGACTCCCAAAAACCATTTTACAGTAAAACCAAACTGTATTTTAAGCAAAAAGAAAAACAAGGAGTAAGGCAGCAGATGGCATGGCCTCCACCGAGCCCTGATCTGAACATCATTGAGGCTGTCTAGGATTATCTAAAGATACAAAAGCAACTGAGATAGCCAAAGCATGAAGGAGAAGTGGGGCAAGTTCTTTAAGATGCTGGGAGCAAACGAGTATTCTAATAAAGCTGTGTGACAGTGGACCTAAGAGAACTGATGTAATTTCAAAGGCAGAGTGACCACACCAAGTATTAAGTTGATTTAGGTTTTTATTGCTTGCTACACCTTATTGTAGTTGCTTACTAGAAACTTTGTTACATGTGTATGTAACATTTTTTTACATGTGCCTAATGCTTTTACACAGGACTGTACATAACCTGGTAGTGCCATGAACACCAGAATGAAAGCTGGGGGAAAAAAGAAGGAAAAGGAGAAGTTTAGCACTCTGCATTTTGTAGTTAATTGTAATGTAGCCCTTGACAGGCATTTGGCTGCATCTATCATTTATCAAAATTAATAATCAAGACATTAACAGAATTTTAGAACAAATGGCTACATAGATGAAAGTAAATAAAAAGTAATTTTTGACAATAATAATAAGCATGGTGAAAAATTCTTACTATGCAGCAAAGTACAGCGTATGAAGGTGATAGAAGATCTGTGAAAGTTCATAATAAGAATGTCTCTTTTATGTCAAGATGTAATTATCATGGCTGTGGATCTCTCCTCTAATAATGCACTTTAGCAGACCTTTTCAGGACTTGTACTTTTTTTTTTTTTTAATAAATTCATATGTTTTGGTAATGATTATTTCAATTAAATGTATCTTTATATAGCACAGGAGGCTAGCTGTAAGGGCTGCACAAAAAATACCAACTGCTGATCTTCCCACACATTTGTGAAAAGAAGTACTAACCTTTTAAGATATTTCTTTGATGGCATTTGTATGGACTGATTTAGAAGTCGGCTTTCACAAAGATTTTTATAATGCGTGACACACTCTTTATTCATTGTATTCCAAACCCAGTTTTTCCAAAACAGGGTCATGGGGGGTTTCCTATCCAGGAAATATTCTGGGATTTTTTTTTGACATAATTAAAAAAAAAAGAAATAAAGATAAGAGTGCAAAATAATTTCCCTTATCTTATCTATCATTCCCAGGTAAGGGATGCTTGTGAGAAGACAGAAATCATAAAATAATCAGTTAGTCTATCAATTCCAAAATTGACAGGGTAACACAACTTAAGTGCGAGCCTGTGTTAAGATACTTACATATTTTCCATATTTCCAAAGAATTCAGTCAGAATATTTCAAAATATTCTCAATGTTAACTAACTCAATATGCTAATTTTCACCATCTGTTAAACTAAATTTGTAGTTGGCGTGCCTTTAATTTATGCCAACTTACATTTAGGCAGGTTCTTTCTTCAGTCTTCCACAGCATGAAGTCAATGCTCGATTTGTAATAAAAAAGGTACATTTGAACCTAGTGCTGTTTAGGATTAATAACTCTTTTTATGATTCACTGGACTGATTTAATTTAATTTAATATAAGTAAATGTAAAGTATTACATGAAGAAAGTAAAAATGTTGTGTTTGAATACCCAATGTGTAGTCTGAAAATCAAAAGTACACCTTATAAGAAGGATTAAGGAGTCATAGTGAACTCAACACTATCAACTGTTCAGAAGCCATTAAGAAGGCTAACAGATTGTTAGGATATATAGCAGGATGTGTGGAGTACAAATCCAAGGAGGTTATGCTCAAGCTTTATAACACACTGGTGAGGCCTCACCTGGAGAACCGTGTGCAGTTTTGGTCTCCAGGCTACAAAGAGGACACAGCAGCACTAGAAAAGGTCCAGAGAAGAGTGACCAGGCTGATTCCAGGGCTACAGGGGTTGAATTATGAAGAAGGATTAAAAGAGCCGAACCTTTTCAGTTTAAACAAAAGAAGATTAAGGAGACATGACTGAAGTGTTTAAAAATATGAAGGGAATTAGTACGGTAAAAAAAGTGCCATATAAATGTAAAGAATTATTATTTATTATTATTACGACAGTTATTTTAAAATGTGTTCATCAAGAACACGGTTCGGCACTTGTTATGGGTAACTTTTGCACAAATTAGAATTTTTTTTTACACAGATAACCTTGGAAGAAGTTACCAAGAAGTGTAGTGGACAGTAGAACTTAAGGGACCTCCAAAAACTCAACTTGATGTTATCTTGGAAGAATTAACAGGATTGATGAGCTTTACTAGGATGAATGGCCCATTCTTGAATAAATCTTTGTAATGCTCTAATGATTGTTCTTTCTATAGGATTGATTTTTTTTTATCATTTTGCTTATAGCAGTATATGTTTGGATGTTGTATTATGACTCTTCTATTGTAATGCATAATTCTAGAAATGAATAAAATAGGTTCATAGCTCCTTAAGGCTTGTTGGGGAAAATGGTACAATTTTCTAATCAAATGTAATTCTAAACTGAGATGAATATGCACATCTACTTTTAATGATAAAAAAGGAAACACTTTATATCCGTACTCAAGCTGTCCTTCTCATTATTATACTAAATGAGGGTGTGTTATGCACTGTAGGCTAGGCTGTGTTAATGAAGTGGAGAAGTTACTTTGAAACTAAGTTGAGAAAGGTGCCAGCAATCCATGCTGTTACTGTATGTACTGTCAAAAAGAAGAAAAAGAAAATGATGGGGAGCTGCTAAGCTGTCTGTATCAGCAGCTGGTGTCTCATAAACTGTTTGCCTTTTCTTGTTTTGCATCCTTTTTATACTAACATTTCTGATGATACAGTTTCTCTCAAACCATAGGAATAATAGGGGGGTGACATGGTGGTCATTGCTGCTTTCCTGAAGGTCCTGAGGACCTAGATGTTACTCCCTGGCCTGGTCACAGTTTATATGGAGGTTGCATATCCTTCTTGTGATCCTATGTTTTTTGTTCAGATACACTGCTGTGCTCTCACATGCTGAAAAGGGAATGTGGGTTTGTGCTTGTGTATGCCAGACAGTCAACTGGCATCCTGTAAATGGCTGGATCCTGTCTTGTGGCTGATGCTGCTAGCTGTACTCCATAGTCCAGCATCTGTCTTAAAGGATAAGGATGGTACTTGTCGTGTAAAAGTTATATTTTCATAATCTTGGTGTACCTCAATTGCCATGGGAAATGGTAAGTGAAATTGTGCAAATGTTGAAAAAAATAAAACTCGGAGGTAGTGGAATAGAGCCATTTTCAAGCTAAAAATGTTCTTGAGTCTTGATCAACATCATGAGATTTTGTGCATATTGTAAAACAGTGTCTCCATGTCTGGCCTACTACTGTACTCTAAAAGTCTTTTTAAACATTTTATTTTTTAAAAGAGACACATTTTACTGTGACTTTAAAAAAAAAAGTCTGTTTTCTAGGCCATTTTCAATGTCTTGCTTCATAAATCCTATTATTTTTCCATTCCTAATCATCTATGATGAAGTATTTATTTATTTTTGTCATTATGACGATGTTATCTAACTGCCATTTTGTGTCAGTTTTTTCATGGTTACAGCCATATTGTGTTTAGCAGTAATGCTGTTGGCCAAGCACAGCATCGCGACCATCGTGAAGAGTGACGTCATCACACTTCCCATGTTTCATATGCTGAGGGAGTGTTTAAGTATCCAAGCTTTAGGATAATTCAGATCAGCAACCTTGCATGCTCATTGTTTGTTTTTTGGTTAGGGAATTTGGTTTTGTAGAGTTTGCCCCCCGTTTATGACCATGGATTTTACCCTAATGCATTTTTGCCTTTAAAAATCACAACCCCCTGTCTGCATTAAGATTATGCTGGGATTCCCTGAAACTTTTTACTCAACCTCTCCTGGTTCATTTCCCTACTTTTCACCAGTATGTGTTCAGAGAGCTCACAACATCTTGTGCAATTTAATAAATATACCAAGAGCCTTGTGATTTTAGTCCAGTGGCTTAGTCACTAGGTGACACTGTCAGTAGTGTTAGGCACTGTTGTCTCACAGCTCCGGGAGAATGCCAGCCCAGTTACTTTATGTGCAAAATGTATGTGTTCCTTCTTTGTTTATGTGGCTTTTCTCTGACTACACAATGTTCTTCATGCATCTTGAAGACATGCATATAAGGCTGATTGGGGACTTGGTCAAAGTGAGTGTGGGTGTTGGCATTTCTGTCCTGGTCTATGGAAGCCCCTGGAAGGGCTGTGAGGACTGGGTACAACCTTCTGTGTGATCTTGCAGCAATAGCTTTTGACTTTAAACCGTAAGGTTTCTTGCCTTCTAATCAATTTCTAATCATTGTATGAGCCTGAGCAAGTCACTTGATCTGCTGGTGCTCCAATTGTAAAATATATGTGCGATACCGTTGTTCACTTTTATGACACTATAGGATGGTTTTCACTGTAGAAAGGCACTATATAAAATAATGGCTATTAGTTTGCTTGAAATGGATGATTTTCAGGAAACGAATACATGATTTCATAAGGCATGGCTTAATAAATGTGGTGCAAGAGATACAGGATTAGACTAGTCACAGTCAGGATGGTGGAATAGCAAGTGCTGACTGCCATATCAAAGAGTCTCCAATTAAATGGCTTTTAATGAGAGATAATGGCATGGTTTCTAATCTGATGAAGTCAGTATTGTTGGCTGACAAGCACTCTGCAAGGCTGACTATCTCAATCAACACCTTCCACATTAAGGAGAGAAGATCTTTAGCTTAAAGTTGATTTAGCACACGGGTTAAGAACTGATTTTTTTTTTAACTTGATTTCTGTGATTCTCAGCCAATTAGTTTGGTTTCTGGAGCACTTTTTTCAGACTTCTGATCATCATTACAGATTTTTTCCATTTGTTTAATGAAAACATTTTATCACAAGCTGTAGTTTGCATTTAGTTGATTGTGTTGCACACCTCCCAAATTTCTGGACCTTTCTGCAGGATTTGAATAGCAACAGACATATACTGTAGTGTTGATGAGAGAATCAGTACAACAGTACTTTTTTCTTATTTTTTTTCATTCTGTAATATGGTTATGATTTCAGCTGTTTTTCAGTGCCTACTTCTTCAGCTATAAATTGTGAATAGGCCATATATACTCAGCAAAAAAAGAAACGTCCTCTGACTTTCAACTGTTTTTACTTTCAGTAAACTTAATGTGTAAATATTTGTATGAACACTAAAAGTGTCAACACCATAAGACATAAACTAAAAATGTTTCACAATGTGTCCCTGAATGAAGGGAGGCTCAAAATCAAAAGTACCAGTCAGTATCTGGTGTGGCCACCAGCTGCTTGAAGTACTGCAGTGCATCTCCTCCTCATGGACTGGACCAGATTTGTCAGTTCTTGCTGTGAGATGTTACCCCACTCTTCCACCAAGGCACCTGCAAGTTCCTGGACATTTCTGGGGGGAATGGCCCTAGCCCTCACCCTGCGATCCAACAGGTCCCAGACGTGCTCAATGGGATTGAGATCTGGGCTCTTCCACTGCGAGGATGATCAGCTGTCCTTCCTGTCTCCCTGTAGCGCTGTCTTAGGCGTCTCACAGTGTGGACATGGCAATTTATTGCCCTAGCCACATCAGCAGTCCTCATGCCTCCCTGCAGCATGCCTAATGCACGTTCACGCAGATGAGCAGGGACCCTGGGCATCTTTCTTTGGGTGTTTTTCACAGTCGGTAGACAAGTCTCTTTAGTGTCCTGCGTTTTTAGAACTGTGACCTTAAATGCTTACTTTCTGTAAGCTGTTAAGGTCTTAACGACCATTCCACAGGTGCATGTTAATTAATTGATTATGGTTAATTTAACATGCATGGAAAACATTGTTTAAACCCTTTACAATGAAGATCTGTAAAGTTATTTGGATTTTTAAAACATTATTGTTGAAATATACAGTCCTGAAAAAGGGACGTTTCTTTTTTTGCAGAGTATATATGTTGCTAGATAGAGCGGAGTATGAGGTGCAGTGTGTAATTCATATTATATAAGCTTTTGTTTCATTTATACATTGGGGATTAATAAATATGTATGAACAATACAGCATTTTAATTATGGTTCATCATAGCCATAACACTGTCAGTCAGATGTGACTATTCCTGTTATCACTAATGTGCAGTTTGTCTGCCATTTCAACAAGTGCATTGGCCAGACCTTGCAAACTGTTGTGTTCATCAGTCTATTTAGTTGCTGATATGGATAGGCATTCTAAATGTTGTTTATCATTCACAGTTGTTTGACCAGTCTTGAAGATACAAGCCCCTGACAAACATGGTCACTATGCCAATATGTCTTGGATGAATTTCCTCAAGTCTTACATCTTCAGCACACAAAAATGAAATCACTGCATGCTGCTTCATAATACTGCTAAGGCCAGCAATGCATCCAAGTCCAATATGGATGAAAGAAGGCCAAATATTATCTGATAATTAAGACTGGGTAAAATTTCAGTGCTGGTCTAAAACATTTTATAATTTGTTTTTAATTCATGCAGGTTTTGGAATTTATACGTTCTGGCCATTAAATGTGTTATGTTGTTGCAAGCTGTTAGTGGCAAATGCAAAAGACTTCATAATTGATTTATATTATCAAAATAATGCCAAAAGAACAGTTAAACATTGGGCAAAGATAAGAGAGCCAAATACAGACAGAAATCAATCGGCAAACATAAAATCAGGAACCAGATGTACCATCACTGTGGAAGTGGCACTTGGGAAAGCATAGTGATTGATTCAAAGTCTGAAGAAGACAAACACTTGATGCACCAAAGCTCTAAACAGCAGCCAAAAACTCAAGGTTAGAAACACATGCAAGGTGCAGTTCCTTAAAGTCTTTAGACAGAATCAAGTACTGCAAAAAATTCTTTTGAAATACAATCCAAAATATTGAATGGCAGATGTAGTGTACTATCCCTCCTAGGGATAACTTCACAACATACTACTTCTAGGTGTCACTTTGTACAAAATGGAACACATTGCCAATAACAATATAACTGCCCAACTTGAATAAGCCATAAAAATATCAGCACCCATTATAAGCAAAATGCAAAATATATCAAAAGTAAAAACTAAAATAAAGACAAGAAGAAATGTACAAAAATAGAAATTAAAGTGTCAAATCCCAAAATCATTACATTACATTCAAAAATATTGAATTTAACTAGAAACTTTCTCAGACAGAATTGTTTGTTGTTTTTAATTTTATTCAAAGCATTGACTTGGGTTAATGCGCACCAACATCTTTTATAGCAATGGTGCCATGATGCCCAGTATATTAATTTTGGCACAGCACATGGCCAGCAACAGAAAATGGTGTCATCCATAAGAAAATAGTGGTGCAAAGAAAAAACACAGTAACAATAAAAATTCATATACTTAAAATAATAAATGTAAAGGAGCAGGGTATGATGCAAGATTACTCAGAATATTCTCAAATATGATCATAACAAGGTATGTCCATCTGTTGATTTCTAAACCTGCTTATGTTAGGAATTGTTCAAAATGAGGAATGGCAAGGCACTCCCGTCAAAAAAATTAAATAAGTAATGATGAAATAAAAAGTGTAAATTACTAAAGAACATTATTCAAAACTAGAAAAATGAAAATTTGAAAAAATAAAATGTTCAAAAGAAAAAAAATCTAAACAACAACAAGAACGTATTTTTGTACAGCTCAAATTCACGCAAAGTATGCCTAAATTGGCTTTAACAGGCCTTTTTTGACAGCCCTGACACCCCTGACACTCTCAGAAGACAAGAAAAATCTCCTAAAAAATGCAGGAAAAAATGTAAGAGATCATGGGAAAGAAATTCAAAGAGACCCCCCTTTCTAAGTAGGTTGGGTGTGCAATCGGTATAAAAAAAAAAAAATAAGGTAAATACAACACACAAACCAGAATACAATACTCTTCTCTGAGCTACATGGCCACCTCACAAATACAATACAGTTATATAATATGATCTGTTCTTGCACAGTGCTTCTCATCAAATACAGGCGCAGAGCACCGTAACTATTCTCAAAGAAAATGCAAGGAAAGAGATACCAATTACTAAATACAGAATTAGCACATATAAAGATACAATTTTTGTTAAAATACACAGAGTGCAAAACAGAAACTGGTTAATGTAAATGTAAACCTTTGAATAGTTGTAGAACTATGCCCAGTTGACAACAAAGGAGATAAAAATAGTAAGAAGAAGAGTCAATAATAAAGTCAGAAAAAGTCAGGGTCCTGGAGACATTGGCCAACCAGCTGTCTATCCCCTCCTGGGCATTGGACAGCACAGTCAGTGCTTGTCCGTCCAATCTGATAAAAAGACACTTCTATTCAATGATTCCAATGCTTCTTTATCTAAGATGACTTTTCAATAGGCAGGAAGTCAATTTGGCAGTAGAGCAGTGGCACCAAGTACCACATCAGGATATCAAGAAAAGGAATAGAACAGAGGAGGGTTTGTAAGTTTTTATTATATTGCATTACTTTTTTTTTGTTGTGTAAATCACTAACAAACTGAAATGCAGAATCAGATGAAATGAAGAATCATCTTCGTGCCGAAATGGGTTCGTCCCTGCATAAATCAAAGTCATCCAGACGTTCTGGATCTACATAATTAGATATGGACCACCCAGTATAGCACCATATCTTCTGCATATAGTGATATTTTCTGTTCAAGTCCTTCTCTGACAATCCCCTTTATCTCTGATGCATTTCGAAAGTGAACAGCCAATGGCTCAATGGCAATGCCAAATAGCAGCAGTATTACCACGTTCTAGTTTGAAGTTGTCTGAAATAATGTTAATACAAACTGAAACTTCTGGACTGGTATACTGGTCAAATCCAAATTTGTGCAATGTAGTGAGTAGGTAGTCCCATTCAACCATATCAAATGCTTTTTCTGCATCCAACAATAACAAGATCTCTGTAGTGTTAGACTTTATGGATGAATATATTACATTAAACAGGCGTCGAAGATTGAAAGCTAAGTGTCTGCCTTTAATAAATCTTGGTCTTGTGATATTACCCAAGGAAACACCTTCTCAATCCTTCTAGCTAGAATTTTGGAGAGTATCTTAGCATTATTATTCAGATATGAGGTTGGTCTGTATCATGTACATTGTAATAAGTCCTTATTTTTCTTAGGAAAGATGGCAATTAATGCTTGGCAAAAAGTTTGAGGTAGAAGTTTATTGTCTCTGGCTTCTATAAATGTTGCTAATAAAAGGGGAAATAACATAATTGAAAATTATTTATAAAATTTGGCAATGTCTGCATTGAACAACATGCTAGCGTTAAAGATTACACATACATTATCATTTATAAAGAAAGATGTAACTGGCTGTTCTCTGCATATGAGTGAAATTTAATGTTAGATTTCTGATGATAATTCCCAGTGGAAGCATGTAAAGTGAAACCAGTACACGTCCCTTTATTGAGCTCTGTAGAAAATCATATTTACAGTACCTTTTGAGTTTAATAATGGAGTATTGTCAGCAAATGTCTGTACATGCTGGAATCAATTGGATAAATAAGAACTAAACCAGTAACTGTAAGCCCAGTGTATTTTCTGGCTCAGAAAGGTTTACTTATTGTGTATAGCATGTTCAAGAGTAAGCAGCTTCAGTAACCTAATAACATTATTATTACTTATTATTTGACTGACACCTTTACCCAAGGCAACTTGGAACATTTGAGATACAATTGGTTACATTTCATTTGTTCTTCCAACTGGAACACAGACAGCTGAAGTGACTTGTTCATTGTTACACAGTGTCAGTAGCAGGATTTAAACCCATAACCTCAGGATTTGAAGGCCCAAGTCCAAAGTCTTATCCACTACACCACACTGTATTTCAATAGTAGTAGTTTTTGGTAAAGAACCAACAAATACTGTGTACAGAAAACTACTTCATTTTATTGCACTTTTGGTACATCCAATTAACTGATGGCACAATAACCGAGGCCCTTTTTCTTATGAAATTTCCAAGGTGAAGCTGGGTAACACAGCTTCTATCACAGAAAACATAAACCAAGGATAAAAAAAAAAATAGTAAAATACAAAAAATGAAAAAGACTTGAAAACAGAAACACAATCCCATCAGCTTAGGGCCAATGGGGACCATTGCCTATCCTGGCAGCTTAGGTGCAAAATGGAGGCCAATCCCTGTAAAGGATGCAAATTGTTAGTGTGAGTTTAAATTTGTATAGTAATAAAAACGAACCACTAAAACAGACTATCACCACATTTGTAAGCACAGCACACATCTCTTAACTTTTGATTCCCTTAGTCAAATTGCCATTCCCTAAGGTTGAACTGGGCGCAGAGAATGTTTTCCAGGTTGAGGAGTCAAGAGTTGGGGGTGATGTATAGAAACCATTTGATGTCATGCGTTGGACTGCTAGAAGGCATGAAAAGTGAATGACACAAAAAAAGCATAATGTCAAATTATAGAAAAGCAAAATAATAAGACATGCAAAAGTGAGTTTGAAAAAAAAGGATAAAGTAAAAAAAAATGCAGGTTAGAAGCAAAATATCCAAAAACACAGAAAAGGGAAATCAAAGCCGAAAATGCACAAGAAAGCCAGAAAATTGTGGAGTACCTGCTGACTGCTAAGGGCCTCCTAAAGTTTAAATGTGACTCAGGTGACAGCTGTCTAATTGGCATCATTTGCCAATGACAAATGAGAGGTGCAGAGATAATTAAAAAGCTCACAGGGAATGTGACAAATGAGATGGACATGTGCCAGGAACAAGATACTTGTAACTGGGTTAGAGTCATGTTCTGAAAGGCCTTTGAGCTTTGTCAACTTCACTGTAAAGAAACAACGAACAATAACTACCTATATCAACATATCTGGGCAAAACCAAATCAAATAGTGTACATAAATATGAACATTTAAAAACTGAACAAGCAAATTCTTGATACATATAAGCAGAGCATTTAATAGACAACTGATCAGTTTAACAAACCTTTTCGTATGTAATGAATTTGTTTTTTATGCTTGTATAAGATGAAGCTGAGAGCAAGAGTAGGGGTGGCTTGGTAACATTTAGAGTTGGATGAAAAAATATTAAGTAGTTTGTGAGATTTGCTATTGTAAGCATTTACAGTGCATCCGGAAAGTATTCACAGCGCAACACTTTTGCCACATTTTGTTATGTTACAGCCTTATTCCAAAATTGATTAAATTCATTTTTTTCCTCAGAATTCTACACACAACACTCCATAATGACAACGTGAAAAAAGTTTACTTGAGATTGTTGCAAATTTATTAAAAATAAAAAAAATTGAGGAAGCACATGTACATAAGTTTTCACAGCCTTTGCCATGAAGCTCAAAATTGAGCTCAGGTGCATCCTGTTTCCCCTGATCATCCTTGAGATGTTTCTGCAGCTTAATTGGAGTCCACCTGTGGTAAATTCAGTTGATTGGACATGATTTGGAAAGGCACACACCTGTCTATATAAGGTCCCACAGTTGACAGTTCATGTCAGAGCACAAACCAAGCAAGAAGTCAAAGGAATTGTCTGTAGACCTCCGAGACAGGATTGTCTCGAGGCACAAATCTGGGGAAGGTTACAGAAAAATGTCTGCTGCTTTTAAGGTCCCAATGAGCACAGTGGCCTCAAGTAAGTGGAAGAAGTTCGAAACTACCAGGACTCTTGCTAGAGCTGGATGGCCATCTAAACTGAGCGATCGGGGGAGAAGGGCCTTAGTCAGGGAGGTGACCAATGGTCACTCTGTCAGAGCTCCAGAGGTCCTCTGTGGAGAGAGGAGAGCCTTCCAGAAGGACAACCATCTCTGCAGCAATCCACCAATCAGGCCTGTATGGTAGAGTGACCAGACGGAAGCCACTCTTTAGTAAAAGGCACATGGCAGCCCACCTAGAGTTTGCCAAAAGGCACCTGAAGGACTCTCAGACCATGAGAAACTAAATTCTGGTCTGATGAGACAAAGATTGAACTCTTTGGTGTGAATGCCAGGCGTCGCATTTGGAGAAACCAGGCACCGCTCATCACCAGGCCAATACCATCCCTACAGTGAAGCATGGTGGTGGCAGCATCATGCTGTGAAGATGTTTTTCAGTGGCAGGAACTGGGAGACTAGTCAGGATAAAGGGAGAGATGACTGCAGCAATGTACAGAGACATCCTGGATGAAAACCTGCTCCAGAGCGCTCTTGACCTCTAAACAACCTCTAGACTGGGGTGATGGTTCATCTTTTAGCAGGACAACGACCCTAAGCACACAGCCAAGATATCAAAGGAGTGGCTTCAGGACAACTCTCTGAACGTCCTTGAGTGGCCCAGCCAGAGCCCAGACTTGAATCCGATTGAACATCTCTGGAGAGATCTTAAAATGACTGTGCACTGACACTTCCCATCCAACCTGATGGAGCTTGAGAGGTGCTGCAAAGAGGAATGGGTGAAACTGGCCAAGGATAGGTGTGCCAAGCTTGTGGCATCATATTCAAAAACACTTGAGGCTGTAATTGCTGCCAAAGGTGCATCAACAAAGTATTGAGCAAAGGCTGTGAATACCTATGTACATGTGATTTCTCAGTTTTTTTATTTTTAATAAATTTGTAAAAACCTCAAGTAAACTTTTTTCACGTTGTCATTATGGGGTGTTGTGTGTAGAATTCTGATGAAAAAAATGAATTTAATCTATTTTGGAATAAGGCTGTAACATAACAAAATGTGGAAAAAGTGATGCGCTGTGAATACTTTCCAGATGCACTGTATACACAGATTCATGGAAGAAAAAAAGAATCAAGGTTTTAGACTGAACAAGTCAAAGTCCAAGCTTCACACCCTCTGAGATCATGTGCTGGAACATCAGAAATGCTGTGCAAAAAATGAATACCTCAACCACCAATGAACTGAAGCCGTATTTCAAGGAGGAGTTTGTTCAAAGTAATGTAAGAGATTGATTAACTCAAATGTTATTGCTACAACAGGTCATTCTACAAGCTAGTGAGTCATGGAGTTAGTTTTTCACACATGACTTCTACATGTTGGCTTACTTTTTTCTGTAGAAATTATGGAAAAGCAAATTCTGTTATGTGGAATTTGGCACTTGTGGCGCAATGTGTCTAATTTTAGGGTTTTTTTTCCAAAATAGTTGAAAATGAAACCAGTTAGAAAGGTTCAAGCAATTAGTATGATTTGTGTACAAAAAATTCCACAGTCCAAGTGTCTTCATTTAAGAAGATTCAATGAAATTCAAAGGAAACAGATCACACAACAAATAAAGAAAAAAGTTTATGATACACAGAAATAAGAAAATAAACCTTATGTTCTTTGAGGTTTCGTTTAAGTGTCTTGGTTGCTATATTTTCTATTTGATATCACATACAATGTGACCTACATTTTGACATATATGTGCAGTATATACATTGAGAAAGCTATATACCTTTAAACCTTTCTGTCTAACAGTTCATGCTTCTGTCTAGCTGTTGTCACACACGCGCACATGGAAGGCCGCCAAAGAGTCTAAATGAGAGTAATTCTACATCAGACCAGGGGGTGGCGGAGTGCACTGAACTTTTTTCTCACTTTCCTGCAGGCCGTTCATGGAAAATTCCGTCCTGGCCCTAGTGATGCCACTTCCGGTTCCTGGCCCTTGGATGACGCCACTTCCAGTGAAGAACCCATGACCGAAAAGACTTCCTGTTCCAGCCCTTTTGATGACATCACGTCCAGGTCTGAACCTATGGAAGGGGACCCTTTCACTTCCGCCCTCGATGACTTCACTTCCTTTTCTGCCCTTTAAAGCTGCCATATTTGACTAACCTAATCAGTTCTGTTTTGGACCCCGTTCTGAGAACATCAGTGCTAGCAATTTACACATTTGCAGCCAGGGAATATTATACCGATGGCTGTCGCAAACCTTTTTATGACTCTTGTGTCTGCTTTTTGTGACACTGTCTAACTACAGCCTGAGTGTCATGATCAGGGCTGAATTTTACTTTCTTAGGGCCTTTTCTATATCAGACTGTTTTGAATAATTGCTGTTATAGTTGAATCCCCTGTTTCTAGGGGCGTAGTCTCGAGTTCATCAACATGATGGTTTAAAACGTCAGTGTTTACACCAAAAATCCTTTAAAAACAAAAAGAAACACTCTCTTTGCTGTTGATATTTGTGTCTTGCCTGGTTTTGACTTCTTGCCTGTTTGTTGACTGTGATTCTTCCCTTTCCTCTGGGTTTCAGTGGGTTCATTTATTTTTTGTTTTATTTTGACTTTTGCATGGATATCCCAGTTTGTCTAGAAAAATTAGTTATCTCTTTCCCGCCGACCCAGGACACTGAGATCATTCCATTGTCTTAATTCAAGAATATTGCAGAGAATAAAGAATGTTCCATTAACATATTAGCTTAAAGTGGGTTAAAATAAAATCTCTCATTACCTGTTTAGCTACTGTATGTGAAAATGTTTTCCATTGTCTATGTAGCTACTGTATGGGAAACGTACATTCTATTCAAATTAAGCAAAAATATGTTTGGCTTTTGCACCATATGATAGTTATGTTCTAATATGCAAAAGCATAGAAATGAGTGAGGATGTGCTTCCATATAATGGTGTACTGACTAGATAGCAAAAGTAACTAGAGAGTGTCTCACAGCCAGTACTGTAAATGATAGAGGGAGCGTGAGAGAATAATTTAGATGTAACAATAGCTAGGTGTTTTGGTCTGCAGTGTACATTGAAATATATAAGAATATTGGTTCTGGAAAGCTACTGAGATGGTCAAATAAACAAAAGATGTACCAGAATGAAATGCTGATGTAATACATACTGTAATACACTAAATGTACTGAAAGATGATTAAGAAATCAGCAGATGTTCTGTAAAAATGGACAGTTGTTACATACACAGAATTTTCAAGGATGGTGGTTCAACCTAAAAGGTAAAAGAATATAATAAAATACACACTTTATATAAGTCATTTGGGTGTACACCAACAAACCAACCAGAGTAAAATGTATGCATTGATTGACACTCTATGCAAATCCAGTAGTTTATAAAATGAACCCCTGTCCTTTGTTTCTCTGACCATTCTGTACTAGACTGCTGTGAGCGATGTTCCTTCCTCAGCATAGTGTTACATCTTTTAATGAGTGCCTAGGGGCAACAATCAGAGGCAGGTTGTTTTGAACGAGTGAAAGTGCCATGGATTAGGATGAGAATGTAAATCACATATAGTAAAGGACAGGTTGGGTATGGTACGGTTCAAACTTTCTATGAATTAAAATGTTCAGGTTTATGGAAAACAGAGTGCTAAGATGAAGTAATTTGTTGTAATTGAACTTCTAATGCCTAAATAATACCAAGTTTAATTAGAATAATATTAAGATATGATTAGAATAACTGGAAGATGGGCAGTAAGAACTGCCTTTGATGTAAGAAGGGTACTGACCTGCTTTGTACAACACATACAAATAGTTTCAATTTTGTGAACTCTTTAAACTCATTAAATAACTCGCTTAGAGTCACCTCAAGGGCCTCAAGAGTGAAGAGAAGACCTGAAGTGTTCCCTCGCTGCACAAACACAAAAATTATGAAGATGTGTAAAGCAAGCCGCCCTAAACAGACTGGACCTTTCATTATTTTATTCATCTATAGATTAACATTTTGCTTACTGTTTAATCATTTAAAAATGTTGCCAAAGCAAATTGCTATCTTATATATGAAGTCATTGTTACAAGTATGGTCAGCATATCTACTTGCCTGATCTGTCTTTATTCCTTCATTTTTACTTTCAAACCTGGCTTGCTTTAAACTTATGAAGTCTGCCTGTGGTTTTGACTTAAGAGCTGACAGTTAATGGAAGTGGTTGATAAGCTATTAAATCCACAATAAATCACCTTTCCAATTTTCAGGTCTTGAGGCTAATTTGTTTTCTATTTGTAGCTCAATGACATGTCAATATGTTGTGCTGTATGGGTCAATATATTTATAAAGTTTTATTTTCAATTTACCCATCTGTTGTGAATTGCGTGGAATAGCCTGCTATAGATAAGCAGCCTCTGTGTGCTCATAAGTTACGTTCACTTTGACTCTAATCTGTATTTTCTATTTATTTTACATGACAGTGGCACAGTTACACTGAAAATATTTTTTGAGTTTCTGGCAATTTTTCTCCTGTTTTTGATTTTTTTGCTTCTTCTTGCACATATTTTCACAAAATATATTAAATTCTGTTTCTGTTTCTGTTTAAGCCAATTAATTCCTGGACACTGCAAAGCATTTAAGCTGCAAAAATAATGTTAGTTATTGAAAGTGCACATTACCTTAGGACAGGGCTATTCAATTGGCGGCCCGCGGGCCACATGCGGCCCAGAATCAACCTCCAAGTGGCCCAGCCCGTGGTTCCGCCCATAGATAATAAATTAATATATATTATTCATAAATTGTTATTTAATATAATTTAATATAAATATATATATATATATTATATTAATATAAATATATAGTATATTAATATAAATATAAAGTATTTATTATGTCTATGGTCCCGCCAAAAACGCGCATTCCTACGTAAATTACGTAGCCTGCAACACGCAAACAATGCAGAGCGTGCCGGTAGTAGCTTAGATTACTATCAATATGTCTTTCTCAACACTGAAACATAAAATTGCCAATGAAAACCGTAAGTTTAACCCTGCCTGGACTGACAAATACTTGTTTATTTTACCGACACATCCAAACGCCAAACCGATGTGTTTAATTTGTAATGAGTGCGTTAGAGTATTTAAAGATTACAATGTGCGGAGGCATCATGTTGAGAAACACCACACTTTTCGCACCAATTTTCCAGAGGGATCTCAAGAGAGGGCTGCAAAAGTGCAGAGTTTGATTGCATCTTACAACCGGAGCAGTACTACCATGGTGCGGTCATTCACAGCCCAAGAGAGAGCTACTGCAGCATCCCTTTGTGTTTCCTGGATACTGGAAAAAAAGAAAAGGCCATTCACAGACTCTGAAACCATGAAGGACTGTATGCTGGCTGTCGTGGATGAGGTGATAAATGACGATAAAATTAAAATGAGCGTGGTATCTGCTATAAAAATGTACCCCTGTCAGATACTTCAAACATTCGTAGGGTTGAAATTCTTGCTGCAGATGTGTATGAAACACTGTTAGGAGACCTGATGAAAGCTGATACTATGTCTATAGCAGTAGATGAGTCCACAGACAAAACTGATACTGCTCAGTTGTGCATATATGTCCGTTTTTTTGATGGCAAATGCTTCCAAGAGGAGCTGCTCTGCCTACTGCCGTTAGAAGGACACACAACTGGCGGTATAGTCTTTGGGAAAATTTCCACCTTTTTTAAAGACAGTAGTCTGGATATGAAGCGTGTGTGCATGCTTGTGACAGATGGGGCTCCGTCCATGACAGGGAAAGTGAATGGTTTGGCAGCACGTTGGTCCGCTGTTGCACCTCAGTTGATCTCCTTACACTGCATTGTGCATCAGGCGGTGTTGTGCGCAAAACTAAGCGGGGCGCTCAAAACGACAATGGACAGCGTTATGGCTATAATTAATTTTATTCGCTCCACATCAAGCCTCCAACACCGCTTATTCCGCATGCTGCTGTCAGAAATGTCTGCTGAGCACCACGACCTTCTTTTGCATAATGACGTGAGGTGGCTGTCCAAAGGCAAAGCACTGGAGCGTTTCTGCGGTCACAGAGAAGAGATCATAACTTTCCTCCGCGGCAGCAAGCAAAAAAAGGCAGAAACGCACTTGAGTCGCATACTGGATGACAACTTCATGGCCAATGCCTGCTTTCTGAGCGACATATTCAAACACCTGAACGATCTCAATTTGGGACTACAAGGCAGAGACAAAACTGTCATCGACCTTGTGGAACAGATGCGCACATTCCAAGTTAAACTGGACCTTTTCGCAAATGATTTGAGCACAGGCCGAATGCTGCATTTTCCGACACTCCGCAAATGCATCTCATCCCCCGCACAAATCACGGATGTGAAATAACCCATTATCCTTTTAGTTGAGTCAGGATATGACTCTCATATATGATGGTCCATGAAGTTACAATAGTGAAAAATGAGCACAGATTTATTGTTTTTGAATCCTGAAACAAATGTGTCACATTTTCTTTTTGTCATAAATCTTTATTATATTATATATTACAGCTATATAAAAGTTAGATTTGTATCAAAGAAAGTTAGAAGCTGGCCTTATTTTTAAGCTAAACAGTTGCTGCTATGTCAAACTACACATTTAGCTAGAAATACAATATATACTAAAGGTCTTTTTGAAGCGGTGGAACAGTGGCGCAGTGGGTAGCGCTGCTGCCTCGCAGTTAGGAGACCCGGGTTTGCTTCCCGGGTCCTCCCTGCGCGGAGTTTACATGTTCTCCCTGTGTCTGCATCGGTTTCCTCCCACAGTCCAAAGACATGCAGGTTAGGTGCATTGGTGATCCTAAATTGTGCTTGGTGTGTGTGTGGGCTGGCGCCCTACCCGGGGTTTGTTTCCTGCTTTGCACCCTGCGTTGGCTGGGATTGGCTCCAGCAGACCCCCATGACCCTGTCGTTAGGATATAGTGGGATGGATGGATGGTCTTTTTGAAGCATGTAGTTTCATTTTTAGGGAGGGTTGGGTGTGACACATGACAAACAAACTCCATTTTTACCATATTATTACAGAGCTGTTCAAAATTGTTTTACTTGTTTGTTATAGGGTGAGATCCTGCTGTAAAAAGAAGGCACCATTACAGTCAGAAGACCAACTAGTCACTAGAGATATGGGAGTTCTCCTTTAACTAACCTGGATATACTCTGTGTCCAGCAGTGACAATTTACACTGATGTAGGGCAAAGCCAAAAAATCAGGTAAAAACAAAACGGGGGGTGCAGCATGCTATCTGACATCTTACTTAAAGGTTTATTGGATGTCATGCATTGCATCTGTAGATCACCCTCTGGGCTCATCTGAGGCAGGTACTACCACCCTGCGCTAACCTTCTCCTCTTTTGTTCCCTTCGCAGTACAATAAGCTGCCAAGTAAGGGCAACTGACTCCGCCCCTTCAGGTCCCCCACCTTTAAAGTCTGCAGAAGGAAGCGTTCAGCTTGAAACAGACTAAACTGCACCGCAGGATGGAGCTCCTTCCACCCTGACCATAAGCAATAATTTACTCAGCCTGATGGCATTCTTGATTTGATTTTCCTGTCTGTTCATTGCACTGGCATGCTTACTGGCAATGTTTTTGTTATTATTTTTGGACTGAATTAAACAGGGAAGACTGGGTTGGTGCCCCAACATTTATCTTTAAAACGTGCAATACTTCATTCGACCACCAGGTTCTACTGTCACATGTACAGAGCAGTAGAGCACTGTTTCAGAAAAGGTTTCCCAAAAAAAAGCATAATAAATTACTGAACGAGTTTGCCATAAATTATTGTAGATTTCAAGCAATAATTTGTCTATACTGTCACTCCAAGCTTTGTTATAATGCCTTTTTATTTATGTCTTTAAAATCTTTTTTTTTTGTAATCAATGCAATTATTTATTCTATTTAAAGTATTGGACTTTTTCTCTGAATATTTTCTGTTATAAAAACCTTGGGGTTATTGTGGAATGGGAGAATAATAGCATATATTGTGTGGTCTATGGCCGGCTTGTTACCACGGCCAATACCCCAGGCCGCCAGATGGAGCTCTCCCTGCAGCATGGAGGTGCCCCAGATGCCAGCAGGGAATCATGGACCGCAATAGCGACCCCTATCAGTGACAGTGGTGTAGTCGGCAGGATTCTCTGGCTGTCCTTTTGGCAGAGGACCTGTTTAAAAAATTTCTGTGGGCAGAGAACCCTAAGAAGGTGACGTCAGGACACACAGCACAATCGCCAGAACCCACGAGCTTCCCATCCGTCATGGGAAAGAAGAAGCTAAAGCCAAGCAACAGCATCAGCGGTGGAATTCCACTCACCATGGCCGACATCCGGGAGGGATTACAGAGCGGCTGCGCAGCATGGGAAAAGCCTCCAGAAGAAGATAAAAACACTGAGGTATGTGCCGGCGTATTTAATGAACATATTTTTAAAACATCTCATTTAGTACCATGCACATACCTCGGAGAACATCATCCGGAGGCTCTGCGGGAGGCAGACAACTCTTCCGAAGACGGCGTGCGCTCTCAGTCGAGCTGGTGGGGAAAACAAGGGACTTCCGCATGTCGGGTGCCAGCGAAGGACACATGATCCAACCCGTGGCATTGTGGGAAGGAGAAGGTCCGTGTCCCATTGTTTCTACCTTTGCCCGCAAGAAGACGGACTCGGACATTCCGAAGAGGAAGGGGGAGGTGAGCAAATGCACCGCTCACCCCGCAAGAAGGTAAAGAGGGCCGGGAATTGGCTGTTCAGTCTGTCGATAAATTTATAAAGACAGACTGCAGTCCGCCGAAGAAGGCAACCCGGTCCTCGGACACAAAACTCCAAATCCCAGGTAACCTTGCGAGACCCGTCAGAGCACGTGCCGACAGCAGGCGTGCTCATTGGCTCCCGGCCGGTAGGTATGGCAAATGAGGAAGTAAGCCTGCCTCCGGCCGAAATAAATAACATTATGAATGTACGGGAACTCGAGAAGCTGATCGAGCCCGTACAAAGTTTCTTGCAGGTCCTGATGAACACTGAGAAGATCATCGGGAGTTGGGAGCAGCGGCCGAAGTGCCTTTAAGGAAGGTGAGAGACTACATGCGGCGATTTGGTCGGGAGCCTCCAGTCATGATGAATGCAGTGGTACAGGTATGAGAAGCCCGTACTGTACATAATCGAGGGACGCAGAGTAACACGGGCACGCTGTTAATCCATAGCGGGTGCCAGGTAGATGCGTGCCCTACAAGAGAGGCCGAAACGTTTACAGAGTGGCTGGGGGAAGGGCCGATCGAGCCGGAGCAGCTGGATGGTGCTATCTCTGGGAACGATTCGGTCCTAAAGACCCCGACCAAAACTGTCGACAAACCCCAGATTAAACAGGAGATCCCTAAAATAAAACAGGGGTATCCTGACAGAGTGGAAAAGGGCCATAAAAACACAAAGGCGGCCGGTGAATTCTCCTCAGCGGATAAAGGGGCGGAGCCAAAAGTACCGAGGTGCTTTAAGTCTTGCAGAGAGAGACTACCAAGGGGACCACGGCTGTGCTATGAATGCCGCAGGCCGGGCCACGAGTGGAGAGGTTGTCCTAGGAGGGCAGGGGATCAAAATATTTATTCTTACGCTGTTCCTCCTAGGTTTGCATGAGAGTGTCAGCTGCATCGCGGAGGCCCGACCTTTGGATCACCTTGGAGGAAGATGTCCCTCGTGGGACAGGACACTCAAAACCAGGGTTTTTCGCTGGGGGGAGAGTATTGTGGTCTATGGCCGGCTTGTCACCACGCCCAATACCCCCAGGCCACCAGATGGAGCTCTCCCTGCTGCATGGAGGTGCCCCGGATGCCAGCAGGGAATCATGGACCATGGAGTTTTCCCTTACAAACCTGTTGGATACCCCAGTGGCCAACAGAGGACACTGCAGGGAGGAATAGAGAGTCATATGTGCCCTATAACTCGAAAGTGTGTCATAGGCAGAGCGACAGCAGAAGTGACGTACTTCCGGGATGAAGAAAAGGACTTTTTATCTGACCCGGAAGTGATAAGGATCACATGAACTGGGGACTGGAACACTTCCGGGTCAGGGACTATAAAAAGACTGTGACAGCTCCCAGACGGCAAGCTGAGCTGGGTGGAAGGGTGGCAACACGTCTGGAAGTGGAGGAATTGTATTGTGATTGGTTTAATGAGTATTGTGGAGAGAAGGGTGCTTTGTGCACTGTTGCATATAAATAAAGTCAACTTTTGGACTTTTACTTGGTGTCTGGAGTCTTGGACAGGGGTTCAAAGGAGCGATAGCGCCCCCTATCTGTCACAATTGGAAAAGTTAAAAACATGCATTTTTCCAAGATTATACAGTATGTGTATGTCTAATTAATGTGCTGTATTTATATTGCCACTTATTTGGCACATTGTTAAAATTATTTATTGTCATATTGCACTATGCGATTGTGTGACTAGCTATTTATATCATCATTCCTCAGCACATCCCAGTATTCATTTTGTTTTGTTTAATTTACTGTATCCAGTTTAAAAAAAATCATGATTTTACCAAAAATCACATTGTAAGGCATCATGGTGGCGCAGTGGTAGCACTCTGCTGCCTCACAGTTAGGAGACCCGGGTTCGCTTCCCGGGTCCTCCCTGCGTGGAGTCCCCGTGTCTGCATGGATTTCCTCCAGGTGCTCCAGTTTCCTCCCAAAGTCCAAAGACATGCAGGTTAGGTGCATTGGCGATCATAAATTGTCCCTAGTGTATGCTTATTGTGTGTGTGTGTGCACCCTGTGTTGGTTGGGATTGGCTCCAGCAGACCCCCATGACTCTGTAGTTAGGATATAGTGGGTTGGATGGATGGATCACATTGTAAACTATAGGGGCAACCTACCTCAAGCTGTGATACCCAACGCAACAAAGGGGATAGTTGCCAAAATGCTTCAAAATGTGTTTAAAAGTTTATTTTGTTTAGAATTATGCTACAAGGACAATGAGGATCTAATATATATAGTAGAAGACTGGGGGTGCAGAAGAGCCCCAAACGCAACTGATACACACACAGTCATGGGTTCAAATACAGGATATTTATTATCCACAATACCTTCCTTCACAAAGGCAATTGCCACAAAAACCAGGGTTTTTCTTCTTCCTCTAACTCCTCTCCAGACTCAAATTTCCTCCCTCAAGTGTTGTCTCCTTCCTCCCAACTCCAACTGTTTGAATGAGGTCAAAGGGCTCCTTTTATCTTGGACCCAGGAGTACTTCCAGGGCCAAAGTATAGCTTGACAGACGCACTTCTGGGTTGATCAGAAGTTCTCTAAAGCAGAGAACACAACACTCTTTAGTGTCTTCTGGTGGCACCCACAGATCCCAGCAGGGCTGCCTCACTGCACTACAAGTCCCATGATTCCTGATGGGTATCGGAATGGGTCCTGAAGCCTAGAGATGCTACCATCTATTGTGTTGGGGAGGCATATAGTTTTGGAATGAGGACTCTCTCCATTGTTCACATTGGCCCCCTGGATGGTTAATGGACAGTAACCAGTCCCGGCCAGGATGCCCATCCATGCATGTGGTCTTTGAGCCATGCTCAATATACAGTAAAGCTCACTTATTTTAATGCTTACCATCAGAGTCAGGTTGTCAGCAGAGTTTCAACAAGCACATAAACTCAACAATCAAAGAAAGTTCCTAAAGAGATGAGAAAAAAGCTGTTGATACATATCAGTTTGGAAACCTTACAAAGTAATTTTTATTGCTTTGGAACTCCACTGATTCACAATGATAACCATAATCTCCACATGAAAATATTTTGAATAGTTATAAATCTCCCAGGAGTGTCTGGCCTTCCAAAATGACTCCTAGGACACATCTAGGAAGTTAAAAGGAATTCTAAAAAAATATTAAGATTGGTGTTCAGGACTCTGCAATCGGAAAGACACTAGACCAAAATGGCCTTGATTGGAGAGTAACCACTCAAACTAAGAAAAACATTAATGCTTATCTGTCATTTGCCAATAGTTATCTGAATAAGCTCCCAGCAAATATTTATGGACAGACGAGACACAAATCAAACATGGGTCCCATTATGTCTATCACAAAGCAGGTTCAGTATTTTACAGGAAGAACATACCAACAGTCAAACATGGTGGTCAAGTGTGAAGGTTTGGGGATGCTTTCATGCCTCAGGACCTGGACGACACACCATATTTGAAGGAGCTATGAATTCTGCTCTCCTTCAGAACATTCCTAATAAAAAATATCTGATTATCACTTTCAGAGTAGGAGCAAAAACATAGTTGGATCTTCCAGCAAGCAATCATCCAAAATACAAAAGCATGTAAACAAAAGAATGGCTGAAAAGAAACAATGTTTTTGGACTAGCCTAATCAACCACTAAATTGCACAAACTGAAACATGCAGTTCACTCTCAGTGTTTCTGGATTAAAACAATTCTGCAATGAAGACTGGACTAAAATTTTTCTACAGAGATGTGATAGACAGATATCAAATTATCTGAATCTGGTTGCAGTCATTACAAGTATTGGTGTTGCAACCAATTATTATTTATAACAGGGTAATTACTTTTTCACACTGTGCCCTTTGGTACTATTTGTTCGCTCAAATGATTTTATTACATACTGGATTCTGGCTGAAAGCCTGAAATGTTTACAATCAACAAAATGACATTAATAGAGGATATCAGAAAGGGGACAAACTCATTTTCACGGCACTGTATGTGTAGGCACAATGATGTGTGTTTATAGTAGAAGTCTTAAGCAGTTCAAAAATCTGCCCGATTCAATTTAAAATGTGTTGAATTTTTTTTATTACAGGATTAAGGTAATATCTTTTTTACTGATTCAACTAATTACACTGGATGTAAAAGGTCTACACACCACTGCCAAAATCATAGATTTTATGTAATAATAAATGAAATCAAGATAAATGATATCAGACCTTATTCTACATTTATTACAAAATTACAATCTATACAAAGAAGGTGAACACAAATCAAAAACTGTTTAGTGAAAAAGGAATAAAAAATCATTGTGTATCATTGTATATTAGTTTAGCAACTTTTCATTTGAGTCCAGTTTGTAGGCAAATGTCGAGAATAAAAACTGCAAAGAATAATGGTACCGTTAATATTACCAAAAAGTAAATCACAGGAAATTAAAACTGATATAATGTAGATTCTGTTCGGTATTATAGTGTTACCAGTAATGGTGCACTGCACGGTAACGTGCAGTACATACGTAAATACAGTTGACTTACAGTTTTCATTCTCTTTCTCTGTACGTTTAGCATTCGTTTGCTCAGAGGTTGATGCGCTGGCTGCTTCATGAGCAGCTTTTCTTTCCTCCACCCTAGCAGCCCGCTTCTTCTCTTCTTTCATCGACATCTTTTCACATTAAAACTGATTAAGTCAGTGTTTGCGTACTAAGTACGTTTGTAACGATTGTATCCACTACACTTCACTAAGTTTACAGTGAAAATTGTACTGATGATTGCAGGTCAACCCCAAACTGCCTTCAGCCCCTTCCCACAGCGGAGAAAGATGACTTATAATAATAAAAGCGATATTTACACAACCACACAGAAAAGATGCAACAAAAAAATGTAATTAATGCGTTTTCTACAATCCACCAAAACTCCCCTTCTTCCAATATATACAATAAACAAAAGGCATAAAATTATATATCCCAGAATATTCCCCACCATCCATTCGATTTAGTCTTTCCTTTTTATCCGATTCTCCTATTTCCCCATAGTTCAGTTTCTTAGACATGCCAATCCAAGAATAAAAGATTTACGGCTCACACTACTTCCGATCCCTTTCGCGATAAAGTTCACTTCCTTCAGCATCTCCGGAATCTTCGAGGTGGCCACCCCAGACTGTGTTGAACTTGTGATGCTCCCTGAAAACAATCTTTCTCCTGGACTCAGATGGGTCATGTCTTTTTTTCTCCACCTTAAAAGCTCGGGCTTCCTTTTCTTCCTTCATTTCCTGCCTTTTCGCGCCCTATTTAAATAGTGTGTCCGTTTCCATGGCACTCCCGGAAATCGCAGTGACAGCCCCGTACCTCTTCTCTATCCATCCCGCCCATCTTATGCTACTGTACCACCATGAAATCGTAACATAGAGATTAAAAAACAAACCACTTAAGTCTTCAATCTGCCTCAAGAATGATTTAAGATATGAAGAGGTCGGGGAAGTGATGCCGAAGGTGGTAGGGAATGTGTACCAAATTTCAGGTCAATAGTTCAAACCGTTTGCGAGCTACAGGTGATTTAAAATCCTGGATAGACAAACAAACAGCCACGGTAGCATATTATATAAGAAGCTAGTGTCATTTTTGTTAGTTTCAGCTGAAGGAATTCTTTTAGATATTTGCCTTCTGTTTCCCTTTTAGTTCTTTAAAGATTATGTTTACTTTTTTCTAATCTAAAGGTTTCAGAAGACACACTAAATATGTATATCCGATTACATATGGCAGAGCAATGAAGTCCCCTTAGAGATTTACATGTTCGGTGAATTTTTTCATTAATGCTGTTGACGAGTTTTATGGAAAATAAATATTAAACTGTAGAATGAAAAAAACTTTTTTTTCTTGACTATGCTAATTGATTTTACAATTTTGTGGTATTTTGCAGAACTGGAATAAGCAGCTAGATTTCTTCTTGCCACACTAATGTGTAATGTGTAAGTCTGAACTAATTGATTTTATAGTTTTATGGGGAATTTTTTACGCACTTTACGGTAATCAGCTTTCTTGTTTTACTATTATTACCATATAGTCATGCTCTTCAGCTAGCGAGAGTAATGTCTCCTTAGCGAGAAAGGTGACATGTGCAAATATTTCTCTTCAAATTCAATTTTCATACCTTTCTCCCATGTCCTTGGTTTAAGAATGAAAAGCTGACAATAAAAGCTTTGTAGTTAAGTATTGTAGTTATGCTGCAAGCTACTGCCCATAAAACTCAACATAAACCTCAACAGCAAAAATGTCTAAATTTCACATTGTTTTAATAAAATAACATACAGTAGCATTCTCAAACCCACTTAATCCTAGGTCATAGGAGCCCAGGGGTCTAACCTGGCAGTCTCTGCACACGGTAGAAGATGCTAACCCACCGCAAGGTTCGTTAATGCATGACTCCACACTCAAATGGAGACAGACTAATGTAGTCAACTTACTATGCATCTTGGGAGGAAAAGTTAGAAAAAGGTATTGAATACCTAGACAAAAACCTAAACACATTGTGACAAGTGAGTCACTGTCTTGCACCCCAAAACACGAGGCTGAGTCTCAGTACTTTAGCAAAACCAGCTTTATTCAACTTAAAACAGAAACAGCAGGGTTATTTATTGCAGTGGGAGCTACCACTTTCCTATACACCGACAGAGCAAACGGGCCTTATCAGGGCCAGGTCAGTGGCCAGGTTATAATGTTCCCTGCATTTATAATGTTCCTTGTATCACCCATCGGCGACAGGCACATATAGCGTGATCTTGATCTGTTTGTTGTTGTTTCTTCGGTGTTGTGCTGCTGTGCTGCAAACCTATGGTTGCCTCAGCAACGGATAAGCAGTCCTCCACAGACGCACCAGTCACGCTTCAGAATGTTGCCCCATTGTGGGGGTCCTATAAGAGTTCAGAAACCTCACAACATACATTACAAACATAACACAAGGGATTTTAACACTTGGTAATATGAGGGAACTGGCGATACTAAATTGGCTGGAGTATGTGTGTGTGCCCCGTGATGGACTGGTGCCCTGCCCATAGTTTGTTACTGCCTTTTACCCTATGATAGCTGGGATGGGCTCCAGCACCCCACTGCAACCCTGTTGAGGACAAAGAGGGTTAGAAAATGACATGACTATTTCAAGGTCAGTGATTATGAATATGGCATTATTTTTGATTTTTAATCCTTTACTAGGGATCTAGCTCTATATAGACCTCTGTCAGAGGGAGAAAAAACAACACAATTCTATTACAATTGAGAATATCTGGGCTTTAAACACTTAAATTGAAGCACACATTTTTATATTTCGGTAACAATTAAGTTTAGGCACTGCAAAACAAAACATTTCCTCTTCTGTAACTAGACCTTAACAAATGCCTCTTTTGGTCTTCATTACTCTTATTAAACATCAGTAGATAAGTTGGTAAAATGACTTGCTAATATGAAGGATTTACAGGTCTAATAATGCAGTATACAATATCAAGAGAAATATGTCTCACTTAAGCTACCTCTGGCCATTCCATAGTGAAATTACAGTATTTTAGTAGATAACATTGCATAGATGAATAAGTACTTTACTAATGCTTTGCAAGTGTTAGTAACATCAACAGAACCCTTTGGTAAGGTCTTGTTACTTAAGAATAAATGAATAATACATGCATTTTTACAGTGCCTAAACTAAAAGTTACCAATATTTCAAACATTTGTTGCAGCTATTCTTGTTTATTATGTACTTCTACCTCAAGAAGAAAATCATTATATTTGTTATGAACACCCCAAATTAGGACGGCTTAATCTAATCTTTTTTTTTTCATTTCATCCTTAATTTTCTGATATTGCTGATCTTCACGCTCTCTGACCTTACACATCCTTTATTTATGACTACCCATCTTTATCATCTTTTGATCTTCATTGTATTCTCTACTCTCAAAAGCTTAAATGTTAGGTGTCTTACTTTTTATCCTTTAGCATGAAATTACCTCAGATTGGTGTTTCTCCTTTCTCAGATGCACACTGAAGAAGTCCTTTTCAAATCTTGTAATATATTAATGTCAAGTAGGGTTACCTCTATTTAAAGTAGACATTTTATAAATATGGCTAAACTCTCCTGACCATTTAACCATCATTTGGTTTATCAAACAGCTACTTTGTTCCACTATCTTGTTTACGTAGTCAGGTAATAAAGTCTGTCTATTTCCTGCTATAAGTGAGCTAATGCAACCGCTTAAGGATACATGACCTCCCAGAGGTTATACTTTAATTTTAATAACAAAATCTTTAACAGAATAATTTGAATGCATCATACAACATGGCAAACCACCAAAGAGTATGAGTAAGCATTTCCCTATAATACTAATATTTGTTCGTCAGTTTTGGCACTGTTCTCACAATGACAAACACTATAATACTGCACTGACTTTTGTTGTTACAATGAGTTGCTTTATATTGTACTTCAGGCTTATGGCAGGGCAATATTTAAACAAACACTGCCTAGTCAGAGGACTTCAAAGGTATCACCATAAATGTTGAGAAATAACTAGACCATGGCATATGTTGCCTAATGAATTTAAGAGGTGACAAGAGGGTGAACCCTCAGTGTGGGGTAACTGAAAGATGATCTTGAATTAGCACACAGCTGCGGTAACAAGACTATCCGCCCTATTCCATGGGGCCTGTCAGCTGCACAATAGAACCATACTAAGACTAGCTGTATATTAAGTTCTATTCCTTTTATAGAATGCGTCTCAGAACTACTCAGCAGTGCAGAAAATACTACAGTAATTTACTAAACTAAATACTTAGAAGAAACACTGATTTTTTAATGCATTTGAAACATAACTTAATCAAACAACAAACTACAAAGTTTTATAGTTGAGGCCCAAACCCTGACAACTTTTGAGGAGACATTCAGACAACTTAGGTATTAGCTAACTAAACAAGTCTAGTACACTTAATGGAATGTTCTCCTTTGTCAAACTACTAATGCTCTTATGTTCTTATTTCTGAACCCACACTCCAAGGTTTGAATCATGAAGATTTAATATTTATCCCTTCTTCACTGGTCACAAGATGCGGGATATGTCACTATATGGTGTCAATACATTTTATTGTATATAAATTGAACATACATACAATGTATAATTATAATTACTAGGGGGCTTCACCCCCTGGTCGCTTCTCTCGCCAACCCCCCTGCCTGTGCTACAAGCCTGCACATTCACGTCTCTGCCACTCTCGTATGTGGATTTCACTTTCACCAAAAAACCAAACTTTTAATTCTCGCAGATAGGCGAGAAATTAAATTTTATTAGAAATTAAATAAAAAATTAAATTTTTTATTTTTTAAATAAAATTCATTGGGAAGAAAACTACAAGTCTCCGACTTAAAGTTTAAAGACAAACAATATCTACATACTTATGTCATATCACCTATGTCTATATATTCAATCTCTTTTCGGTTTTACCTTTTCGTCAATATCGCATTGAATTTTGATTCCGTGTTTGGAATTACATCATGACAACGCAATGTATAACTACCCGTGAGTGAATATCATTTCTTTCTCTCGACACGAACTGTGTCTGACAATAGCATTCACACAAATCATTGAACCGTGTGCGTGGTTGTAAATGTTTTAGATGTGGGCAGGACTTTTCCAAATCTGTTTGCATAAAGTCTTGGCTCGCAGGGCTTGAAATTTTCTCTCACAGGACTTCACTTTCAACAAATCACAAATCTTTTAATTCTCATGGATACTCCTCTTCATTGGGAAGAAACACTACTTTTCCCTGATGGCAACACGATGATCTTTAGATGATCTACAAGTCTCTCTATCCAGCAGGGTGGCATGTTACATAACCCAACACTAAATAGATTTAATATTAAAAGTTGATACCCCTCCCTTAGTGATACATCAGTAAGAAATCACATAGGATAAATAACTAAGCTTTCTTTAATGATGATTTACGAGGCATAACAGACGAAGGAAGCCATGACAAGACCATTACCGAAGTGGAAGCTTGATGTATACAGTCTGTCATTTTTGTCACTGCACTGGAAGGATTTTCAGAATCGGATGACATTATCTCCCATCTGTCCGTCGGATTCAAAGGTGTGCCGGACAATGTTCCAAGGCTTTATACTCTTTCTCCATGTGCAGGCCCCCACTTAGGTAAATCATGCCATTCCAAACAAGGAAAAGAAGATCCAATGTCATGCTGACTCTGACACATAGAAATAGTGCACGTTGCCCATTTCGCAGTTGTCCTTAACTCGTCTTGTCTTAAGATGCTTGCCTAGTAATTGTAAATGCTGGGCTCCTGTATTAAATCTGGCTTTGTGTTAGCTGTACATGTGAGAAGAAAAGAAAAGCAGATTTAAAATATTTGCACAGAGCACAGTGACATGTTAAACTTATATTCTGATTACAGTTGCCGACTTAAAGTTTAAATCCAAACAATATATTCAATCTCTTTTCGCTGTTCCTTTTTCCATTTGTTTGCGCTAATGCAATGTTTACTATCATTTTTTTGAGACTTTCGAATTTTCGTACTTCTATTATCTATAACCTGCTCTGCATGTGTATTGCACCAATGTTTTTGAATTCTTTATGACATTCTACTTTGTCATCTACTCTTTGCCTTTTATTTCCAGCCCCATGGTTAAATCTCTTGGCACAAAATCTTGTCTCACAGGACTCTCTGAGAAAGTCACGTCTCATCTCTCTTCCCAAGATTTTTTTTATTATAATAGAGAGATGTATATGGTGCTAATACATTGTAATTTGCACAGTTACATTCACGGATGGCAGTTTACAGTTGACAGTTAACCAAACATGCACAACTTTAGGTGTTGAAAGGAAAACCCCTACAAACACAGCTAGAAGTTATGAATTACCAGTCAATAGTTAAACGGAACCAAATGAAAAGCCAATAACATTTATTTAATAAGACAAAAGAAGGACAGTTTGAACTTGAGCTGGATTTATGATGTTAAAACTGCAACGAGAAGTCAAGCAAAACAACATATTTTTATTGGCTAACTGAACAGATTACAATATGCAAGGTTTCGAGGCATATTCTTCAGGCAAGATGTAATCAAATCAAAGATGTGATAAAACTGAACATCAGTAACTTATTGGGCAGGAGTTACCCCTCACCCGCTATCACCACTGCTTAGCAGACAGTCATTGTTTTAGTGCTGTCACATAGCTAATTTATATGGTGAGAAAATAGAAAGCTTATTAAATTTTAACTGACTTTTACACCTTTATTAGAACCATTTTGTGCATGTTAGTTTAATTAATTATGTAGCTTTTCACGTGATAACTGTGTTCTTCACTTATGTAAGGATGCTATTTTTACCAGTTATTTTCCACTCATCTATATTCTGGAGAGTCTTACAACAACTGAAGAGCCTTGAGGCGATGGAGCCTATCCCAATGTGAAACTACACAACGCAGGGCAGGAAAGGAATATCACTCCTTGGCAGGGCCAACTCATATAGTTACAATCACTCATAATGGTCCAGTTTAAGGTTGACAGGGAATCTGAATTACAGCCAAAAAAAAAAAACCAAGGGGGCCAGAAAGAGCGTGCAAACTTGACACCCACAGTAGTAATTGAGTCTGGATTTAAATAAAGTATATGTACCCCAACCCCCCTCCCCCCCCCAATTACTTATGGAAGAACAAAAGAACAAGGATGGTACATAACATTGCATGCCATTAAAATATATTTTTTTATTAGTGATACAAGTGTTTTTTGAGCAGGGTTGCTGTACTTGTTTGAAATGTTACTATAGTTCTAATTAGGTATGTCTTTTAAGTTTTCCTTTCTTTCCTCTGTTTTACACAAACACTTCTGCACACAGTACAAAAATGGATTTCCCATTCAGGCAAACATGGGCCTGACATGACAAGCACATAAAATTTCACACATCCCACTTGCCTCAGCTGGTAATTGGATACAGGCAGGAATTTTAAGCTCTTTCAACATTTGGCTCTGAACAATGTGAATCTCCTGAAATCCTCTCCAACAAGATGAAAATCTCCCCATTCTGATAGGCTCAGGGACACTTGGCTCCTGTTCTGTTTCAATGTTGTTGATCAAGTTGGTTGCTGTGACATAACAAGGTTATAAAACAATTAAAGCATCTTATTGAATCTGAGAATTACTTGCAACAGAATATAAGCAGTGTGAATATTTTGTGGAAAAATATTAAATAAGGTTTGTAATTACCTAGTGAAAACAACAATACACAAAAGTATTATTGCAGTAATTATAGACGCTAAATTATGTAGAATAGCACATACACTTGAGGCATCAAAATCCGTGATAATGGACCTGGGCAAAATTAACTTATACACTTTAGCTTTCTTTTATTAAGGTACAGTTACAGTTTTCACATTTTTTTAACTAGAGCTGCACTGTGAACAGGTGAAGTGACTTGTTTATGGTCACATAGTGGGACATTGATGGTGCAGCTGTCACACTAAGTGACCCTCCTAAACCACAGATTTAAAATCCTGGGTAGGGCCATACTCCTAAAATTAATGTTTTTTTTTTACAGAGAATCTCCAAGCCCAAATCAGAAAAAGTTGGGATGGTATGGAATGCTGTGATTCTTAAATTTACTTTGACTATAATTTAATTGCAGACCGTATGAACCCAAGATATTTCATGTTTTGTCTGGTCAACATCATTTAATTTCTAAGTGTACATCCATTCATGCATTTTAGGTCTGCAACGCATTCCAAAAAAAAGTAGGGATGGGGGTAAATTAGGGCCAATAATGAAGTAAAACAATTCTATAATAATGCGATTTCAAACAGGTGATGTAAACAAATGATTGTAGTCATGATTTGGTACAAAAGCACTATCTACAAAAGGCTGAGTCTTTGAAGAGCAAAGATGGGCAGATGATCTCGAGTTTGTCAACAAATGTGTAAGAAAATTATTGAAATGTTTAAAAACAATGTTCCTCAAAGAAAGATTGGAAGGGATTTGCATATTTCTCCCTCCACAGTACATAATGTCATTAAGTGATTCAAGGAATCTGGAAGAATTTCAGTGCGTGAAGGACAAGAACGCAAGCCTTAGCTGAACACCCATGATCTCTGATCCTCCAGACGGCACTGAATCAAGAACCATCACTCATCAATAGCTGATATAACCACAGGTGCAAGGGATTACTTTGGCAAACCTTTGTCAAGCAATACAATAGAGAGTTACATTCACAAATGCCACTTAAAACTTTACTGTGTAAAAATGAAGCCTTATGTTAACCATGTCGATCGACTTTCCTGGGCTCAGAGGCCTCTGCGATGGACCATCACAGAGTGGAAATGTTTATTGTGGTCAATGCAAGACAATGCAAAACCACATTCTGTACACATTACAAAGGCATAACTTCGGAAGAAGAGGGTATGGGTAGTGGACTGGCCCACCTGCACTCCTGATATATCCCCAATCAGGGCTGTCTTAACAGCATCATAGGTCCCCGGGCAAAGTAGAGCACTGGGGCCCCTGTTTTGATAGCAAAACAGAAACATACATAGACATCAGAAAAAACATGGGCCCCTGTGCTCATGGGGCCCCCAGCATGCCCATGCGATAAGATGGCCCTGTCTCCAATGGACAATGTGTGGAGAATTTGGAAATGAAAAATGTGATCATGCTGGCCCCGTACTGTTGCACACCTTAAAATGTATTTGCACTGGTATCCTCAATGCCAAAACATCTTTTAAGTATTGTGAGAAGGAATGGCGACATTACAAAGTGGTGAATGCTTTACTGTCCCAACTTTTTTTGGAATGTGTTGCAGGCCTGAAATATAATCCGATTAAGTCAGCCATCCTTTCTATTAGTCCATTGTAAGTGAGTACTGTGATTAGATTTCAATAGACCTTGGCTGACTGGAAAATAACATTTCACAACAGCGATTACTGAGAATAGTGAATTGATTTTATGACAGTTTAAAATGAAGTGTGAATTTACAAAGCAACGGGGAAAATTTAGAAGTACGACTTAAGCCAATGTCACATTACATGTCTTCCAGTCGTGAGGTATGTCAGACTTACCAAATAATTCAATTTAAATTGCTGGACATGTCACATTTACTGACAGAGCTCCAACCTTCCAGTGCAGTCATCCTTGTTCCTTTTTCTGACAGCCAATAACGTGCTGCCTGATGGAGTAGGTGCTGTACCAAGGGTTAACAGCTACAGTAAGTTCAGCCGTAGATTCTTTGTTCATTCTGTCTTGGTATGGAAAACATAAGACATCTTTACAGATGAGCTTCTCTTCTGTTTGTGAGGTCCAAAACATCTATGTTCTTTATTCCTCATCACTACACTATATGAATCGTATTTCTGGATGAGCATTTATTGGTTGTCAGCTCTCATGCGCACAGAGCCTGCCCCTACTTCTAAAGACAAAACAGAATGTGTTTGATTTTGTCAGAGTGAGTCATGGACTAGTTGGAGTGAGTCACCCCGGCATGTTACATGATGCAGTTGGCTTCACCCGAGTGCACTGCCGACTGTGCCTGACTTGCTATGATTATGTAAATGAAGGCTACAGCTGCAAATTGCTGAAAACGTCATGTAATGTGTGACTTTAGTAAGTAATTGTGAAAATATCACTAGTAAGACTAAAAGGCTGCTAAATTCTGCGTTTTTAAACTTTAACAGAGCTTCTCAATGATGGAGCGTTGCCGCCTCACAGATGCTAGTCATTGTCAATGTGAAGTTTGCGTTTTCTCCCATGGGATTTCCTTTGGATGAACTAGTTTTCCTCATTAAGTTATGCTGGTTAGGTTAACTGCCGATTCCAAACTAGCCCTGTTTCAGTGTAAGTGTGTGTGTGTACGTGTCCACTTTCATCCACTTTCTGCCAAGTGCTGCCCCTCCATGACCTTCTAGTTTGATAATTCTAATTGGATTGCAGTTTGCAAAAAGAGAAATGTCAAAATTATTTCATTACCTATGGGTCCTCTGAGTTAATGTTTTAGATTTCTTCCTTTTTTTATTTTCTTAACACTTGTTTAGATATTTAAACTCCTGGGTGCTGCAGTGCACAGTGCTTACAGATCCAGCAACCTTTGTTTAAAGCCTGGCACGTCCACTGTTGTTGTGGAGCTTACATGTTCTGTCCATGTCGGTGTTTCCTCTAACATTGCACAAGCAAGCATGTTAGGTTATATGACTATATATGAGGATGTGTTCATAAGTGTGCCCATTCATGCTCTGTGATGTATCAGTTCTTGAGCTGTCAATTCAAATGTCTGTAATGGCTGAATTAGTTTTATATAATGTACAGTGCATCCAGAAAGTATTCACAACGCATCACTTTTTTCCACATTTTTGTTATGTTAAAAGCCAGAAGTCCACATGACCATCATCATCAAGTCCTTCCAAGAAAACCCTAAATACAAAGAGGACTGTTTCATTTATGTTAGATAGAATGCCCAGAGGGGGCTGGGCGGTGTCGTGGCCTGGAATCCCTGCAGATTTTATTTTTTCTCTCCAGCCGTCTGGTGTTTTTTTTTTTTGTTTTTTGCTGTCCTCCCTGGCCATCGGACCTTACTCTTATTCTATGTTAATTAGTGTTGTCTTATTTTAATTCATACTTTGTCTTTTATCTTTTCTTCATCATGTAAAGCACTTTGAGCTACATTATTTGTATGAAAATGTGCTATATACAGTGGGTATGGAAAGTATTCAGACCCCCTTCAATTTTTCACTCTGTTATATTGCAGCCATTTGCTAAAATCATTTAAATTAATTTTTTCCCTCATTAATGTACACACAGCACCCCATATTGACAGATAAAAAAAAAAGAATTTTTGAAATTGTTGCAGATTTATTAAAAAAGAAAAACTGAAATATCACATGGTCCTAAGTATTCAGACCCTTTGCTCAGTATTTAGTAGAAGCACCCTTTTGAGCTAATACAGCCATGAGTCTTCTTGGGAAAGATGCAACAAGTTTTTCACACCTGGATTTGGGGATCCTCTGCCATTTCTCCTTGCAGATCCTCTTCAGTTCTGTCAGGTTGGATGGTAAACGTTGGTGGACAGCCATTTTTAGGTCTCTCCAGAGATGCTCAATTGGGTTTAAGTCAGGGTTCTAAGTGGGCCATTTAGGAACAGTCACAGAGTTGTTGTGAAGCCACTCCTTTGTTATTTTAGCTGTGTGCTTAGGGTCATTGTCTTGTTGGAAGGTAAACCTTCGGCCCAGTCTGAGGTCCTTAGCACTCTGGACAAGGTTTTTGTCCAGGATATCCCTGTACTTGGCCGCATTCATCTTTCCCTTGATTGCAACCAGTCATCCTGTCCCTGCAGCTGAAAAACGCCCCCACAGCATGATGCTGCCACCGCCATGCTTCACTGTGGGGACTGTATTGGACAAGTGATGAGCAGTGCCTGGTTGTCTCCACACATACCGCTTAGAATTAAGGCCAAAAAGTTCTATCTTGGTCTCATCAGACCAGAGAATCTTATTTCTCACTTTAGCAAACTCCATGCGGGCTGTCATGTGTCTTGCACTGAGGAGAGGCTTCCGACAGGCCACTCTGCCATAAAGCCCTGAATGGTGGAGGGCTGCAGTGATGGTTGACTTTCTACAACTTTCTCCCATCTCCTGACTGCATCTCTGGAGCTCAGCCAAAGTGATCTTTGGGTTCTCCTTTACCTCTCTCACCAAGGCTCTTCTCCCCCGGTAGCTCGGCTTGGCCGGACGGCCAGCTCTAGGAACGTCTTCCATTTAAGGATTATGGAGGCCACTGTGCTCTTGGGAACCTTAAGTGCAGCAGAAATTTTTTTGTAACCTTGGCCAGATCTGTGCCTTGCCACAATTCTCTCTCTGAGCTCTTCAGGCAGTTCCTTTGACCTCATGATTCTCATTTGCTCTGACATGCATTGTGAGCTGTAAGGTCTTATATAGACAGGTGTGTGGCTTTCCTAATCAAGTCCAATCAGTATAATCAAACACAGCTGGACTCAAATGAAGGTGATCTCAAGGATGATCAGAAGAAATGGAAAGCACCTGAGTTAAATATATGAGTGTCACAGCAAAGGGTCTGAATACTTAGGACCATGTGATATTTCAGTTTTTCTTTTTTTAATAAATCTGCAACAATTTCAAAAATTCTTTTTTTGTCTGTCAATATGGGGTGCTGTGTGTACATTAATGAGGAAAAAAAATTAATTTAAATGATTTTAGCAAATGGCTGCAATATAACAAAGAGTGAAAAATTGAAGGGGGTCTGAATACTTTCCGTATCCACTGTAAATAAATGTTGTTGTTAAGTTAGGAAAGAGGTGAAGCAGGTAAGACTGTAAGTGAAGATTTTTCTTTTTTATGCATTAGCGTGCATGAAAATCATATTATTATTTTTTCCAAGTGTTAGGTAATGAGGTTATTTAATCTACATACAGTGCATCCGGAAAGTATTCACAGCGCATCACTTTTTCCACATTTTGTTATGTTACAGCCTTATTCCAAAATGGATTAAATTCATTTTTTTCCTCAGAATTCTACACACAACACCCCATAATGACAACGTGAAAAAAGTTTACTTGAGGTTTTTGCAAATTTATTAAAAATAAAAAAACTGAGAAATCACATGTACATAAGTATTTACAGCCTTTGCCATGAAGCTCAAAATTGAGTTCAGGTGCATCCTGTTTCCACTGATCATCCTTGAGATATTTCTGCAGCTTAATTGGAGTCCACCTGTGGTAAATTCAGTTGATCGGACATGATTTGGAAAGGCACACACCTGTCTATATAAGGTCCCACAGTTGACAGTTCATGTCAGAGCACAAACCAAGCATGAAGTCAAAGGATTTGTCTGTAGACCTCCGAGACAGGATTGTCTCGAGGCACAGATCTGGGGAAGGTTACAGAAAAGTTTCTGCTGCTTTGAAGGTCATAATGAGCACAGTGGTCTCCATCATCCTTAAGTAGAAGAAGTTCGAAACCACCAGGACTCTTCCTAGAGCTGGCCGGCCATCCAAACTGAGCGATCGGGGGAGAAGGGCCTTAGTCAGGGAGGTGACCAATAACCCAATGGTCAATCTGTAGAGTTCTAGAAGTCCTCTGTGGAGAGAGGAGAAACTTCCAGAAGGATAACCATCTCTGCAGCAATCTACCAATCAGGCCTGTATGGTAGAGTGGCCAGATGGAAGCCACTCCTTAGTAAAAGGCACATGGCAGCCCTCCTGGAGTTTGCCAAAAGGCACCTGAAGGACTCTCAGACCATGAGAAACTAAATTCTCTGGTCTGATGAGACAAAGATTGAACTCTTTGGTGTGAATGCCAGACGTCACGTTTGGAGGAAACCAGGCACCGCTCATCACCAGGCCAATACCATCCCTACAGTGAAGCATGGTGGTGGCAGCATCATGCTGTGGGGATGTCTTTCAGCGGCAGGAACTGGGAGACTAGTCAGGATAAAGGGAAAGATGACTGCAGCAATGTACAGAGACATCCTGGATGAAAACCTGCTCCAGAGCTCTCTTGACCTCAGACTGGGGCGACGGTTCATCTTTCAGCAGGACAACGACCCTAAGCACACAGCCAAGATATCAAAGGAGTGGCTTCAGGACAACTCTGTGAATGTCCTTGAGTGGCCCAGCCAGAGCCCAGACTTGAATCCGATTGAACATCTCTGGAGAGATCTCAAAATGGCTGTGCACTGACGCTTCACATCCAATCTGATGGAGCTTGAGAGGTGCTGCAATGAGGAATGGGCGAAACTGGCCAAGGATAGGTGTGCCAAGCTTGTGGCATCATATTCAAAAAGACTTGAGGCTGTAATTGCTGCCAAAGGTGCATCGACAAAGTATTGAGCAAAGGCTGTGAATACTTATGTACATGTGATTTCTCAGTTTTTTTATTTTTAATAAATTTGCAGAAACCTCAAGTAAACTTTTTTCACATTGTCATTATGGGGTGTTGTGTGTAGAATTCGGAAGAAAAAAATGAATTTAATCCATTTTGGAATAAGGCTGTAACATAACAAAATGTGGAAAAAGTGATGCGCTGTGAATAATTTCCGGATGCACTGTATGTAGATTAAATAACCTCATTACCTAACACTTGGAAAAAATAATAAAATGATTTTCATGCACACTAATGCATAAAAAAAGAAAAATCTTCACTTACAGTCTTACCTGCTTCACCTCCCTCCTAACTTAACAACAACAACATTTATTTATATAGCACATTTTCATACAAATAATGTAGCTCTAAGTTCTTTACATGATGAAGAAAAGATAAAAGACAAAGTATGAATTAAAATAAGACAACACTAATTAACATAGAATAAGAGTAAGGTCCGATGGCCAGGGAGGACAGAAAAAAACAAAAAAAAAAACACCAGACGGCTGGAGAGAAAAAATAAAATCTGCAGGGATTCCAGGCCACGAGACTGCCCAGCCCCCTCTGGGCATTGTACCTAACATAAATGATCAGTCCTCTTTGTATTTAGGGTTCTCTTGGAAGAACTTGATGATGATGGTCATGTGGACTTCTGGCTTTTATTCCATCAATGAAGGAACATCATGGTGCTTTGATTAGGTGGTGATGGCGCAGATCGCGACTACAGAAAACCGGGAAAAGAAACAGAAGAGAGAGTAGGGGTTAGTATGGATTTTAGAGCCACCATGAATAGTTATTATAATGAATTGAATATACAGAATATCAGGATTAAATTAAGGTGAAGTTATCAGAAAGCCATGTTACAGTAATGTGTTTTTAGCAGTTTTTTAAAGTGCTCCACCATATCAGCCTGGCGAATTCCTATTGGCAGGCTATTCCAGATTTTAGGTGCATAGCAGCAGAAGGCCGCTTCACCACTTCTTTTAAGTTTTGCTCTTGGAATTCTAAGGAGACCCTCATTTGAGGATCTGAGGTTATGATTTGGAATATAAGGTGTCAGACATTCTGATATACTAGGCTCACCCATCTTTTAAGGCGACCGACTTTTAAGTTGACCACTTCTTAAGGCAATTCAATATGTAGATCAATTTGATATTTTATACAAACTGATTCATTTGGTCATATTGCATTTGAGCGGTATTACTTTAATACTCATAGTTTCTATTATTTTTGTGATGAAATTTAAACTTTATTTCTATATTGAGGTCGCCCTTTTGAACCCCCCTGATATTTACTACGCGGTGAGGCATTTGTACTCCATCAACATTAATTATTTCCAGAGACATAATTTTGTCTATTTTTCCAGCGCATCGTACATAAAAGCAAGGGAACGATGGGAGCACCAGAACTCTGCTCACATCATGTCGCGTCGTACCGCAAGCTGCAAGTAGTAAGTCTGTGATAAGCGGAATACCGCTACGCTTTCCACTCACGGGACGGAAGGACAATTCCGACCGCTTTTATATAGTAAGAAAGAAGAAGAAGATATCGCACAGTCTGGAGTAGAAAATCATCTTTTACCTGGGAAAAACTACAAATCCCATCATGCATTGCAAAATGGACGGGGCATGTGTGAAACTCCGCGCCTGCGTAGCACTCACGGGACGGAAGGACAACCCCGACCGCTTTTATATAGAAGGATAAGATGGAGCAAGATCATTTAAGGCTTTGTAAACCATAAGCAGTATTTTAAAGTCAATTCTGAATGACACAGGTAACCAGTGTAGTGACATCAAAACTGGAAAGATGTGCTCGGATTTTCTTTTCCTATTTAGGATTCTAGCAGCTGCATTCTGCACTCGTTGCAAACGATTTATGTCTTTTTTGGGTAGTCCTGAGAAGAGTGCGTTACAGTAATCTCGTCGACTGAAAACAAAAGCGTGAACTAATTTCTCAGCATCTTTCAATGATATAAGAGGTCTAACTTTTGCTATGTTTCTTAAGTGAAAAAATGCTGTCCTAGTGATCTGATTAATATGTGATTTAAAATTCAGATTACAGTCAACAATTACCCCTAAGTTGTCTGCCTCTGTCTTGACTATTAATCCTATTGCATCAAGTTTATTTCTAATAATCTCATTGTATCTATTATTGCCAATCTCTAAAATTTCTAAAATTAAAGCATACAGACCAATATGAAAGCAGTCTTGCGGCAGTTTATCCTAATACACACAAAGCTGCTACTGCCATTTGGGCATTTTTATGCCAGATGTCTATGGTGAGAAGTCAAGCAAAATGACATCTTTTATTGACTAAATAAAAAGATTACAATATGCAAGCTTTCAAGGCAACTCAGGTCCCTTCTTCAGGCAAAATGTAATACAGAAACTGGAGTTCCTTGTGTTTATATAGACACTAAGACAAATAACAACACTAGTACTGCCAGATGTCTAAAGATTCATCAGTTTCCCAATCTTCCCAATTTAATTTTGTGTTGACTGGATGACTTAATGTTGTGGTGACTGGAGACACAGCAACATCAGAAACAAACCATAACTGAGCACTGAGCTCTCATGTGGCACACTCACTAACACTGTACCAATTGTCTCCAGCCAACCCAACGGAAACACCTTTAAAATGGAGGAGAAAAACTGTAACCCCTGTAAAAAAAGTTTGGGATGTGAAACCAGTGAACTGGAACCATAAAGCAACTGGGTTTGTGTATGAGGAAGAGTACCACAGCATCCAGTTTACTAAATAAAGGTGCCAATGTTTTTCTTTATTTGAAGTAGTTAACAATTAACTCTCTTCTTTGAAACTGATCACCATATTACAGAGATCACACTTGCCACAGCTTGGCCTTGCTTTCAAATCTCTGCTATCAGCCCAGGTACTGTAAGCCAGAGCAATTTATGGACTGACACATCTGCGTATATTCATCCATTTCCAGGAATTTTGTGAAGAAGGCAATTCTGTAGACTGAGTGGAAATGTCATGGATTGTAAGCCATTCATAATTTCTAAAGCGAAACATTAACCAGATGGCATTTCCTTTGTGATCTGTGCAAAGAGTCCTGCTTAAAGTTCCCACCTTATTGAATTCATCTAATTCAGTCTTCAGAAGAGCGAGGACTGGTTTTTATTTCATTGCCTTACAGGATACAATCTTGCCAATAGTTGTGGTTATTAAATTGCGTAGGCTGTTAATTATTTTCTGGGCTGTTTGTTGAGTCTGTGTGAGACAGCTTCTGTGTGCAATCTCCAGGGAAACTGTCTCTTTGTTGATATTAGTAGGAAGTTACTTTCAAAGTCATAAAGTAAAGAGAGGAGTCAAATTAATTCAAATTATTTTAATGAAGTTATTCTTTTACACTAGCGTAAGCAAAATATGTTTATTTTTGTTAAACAAAAACATTCTGAGTTTTATATACTGTATAGTCATGCAGTACATGTAAGCACAGAGAAATTTAATTATGGTAAAAAATGCATACCTTAAATCCCTCATTAGACTATTATTATGAGTTCTGCTTTTGCTCTTGTGTTTGGATTTTCCTCTCCTGAAGATCAGCTTCACTAAATCTATGGCTTTGACCAATTCATGCACCAATCTGATGTGTAAGAAAAAGATCTTTCCTCCCTTGAAAAAACCTTCACAAATTTTTTAAATGTTTAACTCCTGGAGGTGTAACTAAGATGAACTGCAGTGTGAAGTGCTTATTATTTCAAAGTGTTGGCCTGAACAATTCATAGGCTGTTATTCCTTAGTTGTTAAGCAGCTGGATTTCAGACTACAAAGTTACAGTTACAAGTTCCTTTAACCCAGATGACTGGCTTACGGTACTCTGGTGTTTTAGTGTGTTTTCACCTTCTTTGCTTTAGTTTGGTTAAGTTTGTTTTTATTATTTGCTTTTTGTTGCAGCATCATGTATTGGCAGATACACTGCAGCCCAAAGGTATCATGTCTGAGCCAGAATTCGTCCCCAGTTTGGGGTTAAATTCATCTTTTGTGTCTCTTTTGTTCAATTTTGAATTTTTATTCATGCTTTTTTGGCTTTGTCTATATATATATCAGTTGCCTTTGGTGTCTTCTGCACATTTTGTAGATTTTCCCCCAAGACTCTGGTCCACCTGTCAATCCCCACGATTAACTGCCCTATAAATCTGGAGGGTTTTCCACATTTTCTAGAGGTTCATTTTGAAAGCGCTTAGGAGTGGTGAGTTCTTGCTCCTTTTTCTGCGCTCTTTGTGAATTACTGGACTTTCAACCTGTTTGCTCAGCTTTTGACCTTACATTGGATTTCTGTTTTGGGACTTGTTTGCCTTGGATTGTTCTTGCTGGCAACTCCTTTTTATTGTACAGAGTTTATGTGTTTGTTGAGTTTTTTATGAAATAATTTTTTTTAATTTTACTTTACTATTTTATTTGTCCTTATTGTAGCCAGGGTTTGGTGGTATATTCTCCTCTAGCGGGCATTTTGAATTCTTTAGTGCCAGGGACTCCTAGTTCACAACAATGGCTTGTTAGCTGTATATATTGTTATCACACATGTGCACACAATCTCTAATATGCAATGCCGTGGTGCTTCACACAAGCACACAGTGTTCTGAGCTTCACTTGTTCATCTTTAATTTTGGCCAGTTATTGAAGGTCAACTGAACCACAGCTCCATTCTACTGTATACTGATTTGAACGTGATGTCAGTTGAATTAAGGAATTGGAATCAGGAGAGAAACGGAGGTCAGAATAAACAAGCCATTGTCATAATTGGGAGTCAAAGAATGTAATAGGCCCAGGATATGAAGCAATAATTGTTGTCATGAAATGAAGTGAGAGGCCCGGTAATCAAAAGTTCATGTAACCAGAGCCAAGATCTAAGAATTCATAACTGGAGACTCTTTAACACTAGAATCCCTGAAGCCTACGAAAAAACTCGGGCCACCTTAAATTCCTTCTCACCTCTCCATCAGCATCTTTTGTTTTGCAAATGTTTCGATTTTGGTGTGAGGTGCCTGGAGGTGTATAGGGTAAATAACATATTGTTATTTGGAACACAAGCATTTCATGTATGCTCCGTGTCTACAACGATCTATGTAAATGTAAGATGCCAGGAAATGCAAGAAATGTTGAACAAATACCTAAAATAGAAACTTTTTTCATGTTATTGTACTAATGACAAAATTTTAACATGAAGTGTATGATGTGTGAAGACTTGAGTCCAAATATCAAATTAACACTGTCACAAAAGTTACACGTAAAACAAAACAAGCGTGCTTTTATTTAAGAATATAACCAAAAGAAAAAGAAATTGGGTTATGGTACAACACTGTCACGACTGCTTGGGTGGTGCAGCAATATGAACTGCTCACTCATAATCAAAAGATAACGGGATTGATTCTGGGCGATTCCCAGAATTACCATTTTGAGTAGTGAGCTGCTCTTATTGATACTATTGTACAATAAAAACATATATTTCATTTAAGTCTGTAACAATTCATGGTAATTGTAAAGATCAGCATTTTTTTTATTCAGTTTTATTTTCTCAGTCATGTTCACGTTCTCTCCGATCTGACACTGCTGTTTTCAAATAAAGACATGCTATAACAGAGGTGAGGATGAGGGTTCTACGTGGGAGAAAGAGAACAGAAGCCTTCCCTGCAAGAAATGTCCACTCACACATAAGAACAACTCAGCTGCACCAGCCGTAAAAGCGAAAGATGGCACCATTTTAATGCAACAAGAGGTCCTGCCAGTCAGTCTGACCTACACATGTCCTTCAACAAAACAGCTTACAAAGTTCTCCAAGGTATCGTGCAAAGTTCTGTTTATGATTATATTTTGTGATGGTCTTCATATGAAAAACATGTATATATGATTAATATAAAAGCCACATTGAATGTTGTTTACCTATATTTATTTACTTATCTTCCTACAGTGTAAAGTCACAAGTAGACTGCAAAACTTCCTGGCTGCTTGCTGCTTGTGCTGATCGACACATTTACAAAACAAACGACACTGATGGAGAGGTGAGAAGGAATTTAAGCTGGCCTGGGATTACAAGTTTTTTTGTAGGCTTCAGGGATTCTAGTGTTAAATAAAGAATAACTTTGCTAGTGTTTTAGGTTGAATCTTCAAACTTGGACAAACCAAGAATTCTTGGTTGACCAAGGGGCTGACCTTCATACCCTTTGACCGGTGATGTTATACCGTCCATGGCCCCTGATGTTGCTCCTAACAACCACATAACAACTCAAGTCCCAAGATGGTGGTGCCCGTCAGAAAAACAAGATGCTACTGGTAAAAGTAACTAACATAAGTGAAGATACATTAAAACAAAACAAAACAAAATCAATATGACTATTTCATTCCTGGGCCACAAAAACCCTCTAAACAATGTGTGAATTATTTTTAGATACTCTGAAACCATTTAGCAAAATTAAAATGTGATAAATCTATTTAAATAAAAAGCACTATGCAGCCACTCAGATTATATTTTATTTATGTTGCTGAACAATATGTGAAGAGCCTTTGCATAAATTGTGTCTACTTCAAGTCCCGGCCTACATGGTACACTTACTCTTTGCAATGGCTTTACATTTTTTAGTATTAATATGCTGAGTAATATGCCTGTGCCCTCTTTGGGAAATTAAACATTTACCTCCACATGTTTGGCATATCACTTTCAAACATAAGAGCATAAGAGTTTATTAATCTCAGAACCAATTATATCTATTTTGGGATGGTTAAATTCTCTCTGAAGTACTTTGTTCAATGAGCCCAAATGCATAGTCATATTGATGGATTAGGTACATGGCTAAAGCAAGCCATCTCAGAAGTAAGTGCCTTGATATTGCACTTGCACAGTTCCCAATTCATAAGCTTTGCTTCATAAATGCAGAATATTTGATTGGCCTGACATTGCCAGTTTTGAATAGAATTGATGTGATTGGTGATTTTTAATGCACTGCAGAATGTCCGCTACAAAGTGCTCTTTCTACAATGACTTGCATAGTACTCTGTCGATGAAATGATAAATGAGTCATGTTTAAAATATGGGACAAATGAAGATTCTTAAAACAAAAACCAATCGGGACAGGAAAGGTGGGGATATACGGGTGTCTAGTAATCTTACTTCAGAGAATGGAGACATGTTGCGTGTTGGTCAAGTCAATTCAACTTTATTAATTATCAAGATTATGACATTTACATGCAAATATAGCATGTTCCCAATTCTGAACATTTTCTTTTGATGCCTCAGCCCTATTTTGATCTGCTGGTTACTGGTTAATACTGCTTTCAGGATTTTTACTTTTGAATAACATATAGAAACTCTGCCTTGGAAAAACAAAATTAAATAAGCAAGATAGGGGCCAAAAGGTAAAGTTAATATTTTTATTTTTTCCAGCCAAGTAAATCATGACAGTAAATCTTAGCCACATCCTTTTATCTTGTTGCTTTATATATTTTAGTAGTAATGGTGTAATATTATTTTGAAGCACTTTATAATAGTGATATTGCTGCCCATATCTTACTTTAACATACTGTATCTCTAAGAAGGTATTCTCAGTTGAGGAGAGGAGTCTATAATCTTCTTCTTCTCCTCAAAGCCTGGTACGTACACGCAACAAAATTAATTTATATTAATCAATTCAAATGTAAGGTTATATTGTAAAAATTATTGATTACAAATCAAGAACTGTTATTGCCAAATTCTGTAACACTCTAGTGAAGAAATTTTGATCATTCTAATCGAGGCACCACTCATAGCAGCAGATGCAGAAAGTGCAGTATAAAAAGAAGGACAATGAAGCCCTAAAGTGTGTGTCCTAACATGTCAGGGGGAGAGAACTGAGTCACATTACACTTCAACAGAAAAGGCTGGTTAGGGCTTAATCCAGGTTTTCAGAATCCACTAAAGCATGGATGAAGCCGAATAAGAGAAAATCTAAATTGTAGCAATTTTGATACAGTAATTACCAGTGTTTGTTGTAAGCACTTATATTTACATGTCTGCCCATTCTCCTTGAATGGCTTTGTAACCCAAAATTCAAATGCTAACCATGTGTTGAACTTGTTTGTTATTGTGACAAAACTGTTCTTTATAATGGGAGTACCTTGCTCATGGTGAAAATGTTAATAATGGATCGCTTTTCATTACCGTGATGTTAGACATCATTACTGTTTTTGAGATTGCCATAAAGAATATTCTTCTGAGGGAGCCAAAAAATTGGACAGAAGTGATTTTTTCATTTCCTGTGTTTCTGAACACAGACAGCAGGCTTATTTTACAGATTTGATAGATTATTATTATTATCATCATGATTTAAGAGGCAAAGAATCAGACCAAGGTGTGCAGACTTAGGAAAAAAAGTGGGTTATGAGGTGAGGATCTTCTTTTGAATTGGGTGATATGAAAAGAGGGGCCAGATTTCACTGAAATAAGTAATTTAATTACAATTTAAAAGGCAGGTTTGTTAAAGTTGCAGACTTCACTTACTCTAGTTAGGCTCAGACGCACTAAAAGGTTGGCACCATGCACTTCATACATATAACTAAGGAAATCTCTGCATGGCTGGTGTTAGTGTATTGCTATTATTGATCAAGACCTCTTTTTCTAGCTTTAACTTTAGTTTTTTAGTATTTTATATTTTGACATGGATGGACCATGGGCAACAATTTTTTCAAGTTGTATTTTTGATGTTTGTTCTCCTGATCACCTCCATCATAGGAGGTTTGCCTTTCCTAACAGCATGCATAGCAGTTGAAAGGACAAATCAAGTCTAAACTCCTTTTTTATTTTATACATATTGGTGACCAGGAAAAAACTCACAATATTCACCTAAATGACCTGCTCTTATTTCAAGCAGTTGACTAGGTGTCTGATACAAGCATGCTGCTTACAATATTTTTGACATACTTTCTGATAAGAACAGATACTACACTTCATCTTAGCCAAAAGGCCGAGAAGCGATAGTACTTTATGAACAACTTAATGTAAAAGTCTTTATGCATGCTGTAGAAAAATCAGTTTATACATTTATATGATGGAGTGCAATAAAAATAAAATGATTTCAACTCTTGTGGATGTCAAGATGGATAGACTGGCTTCTGGATGAGAAGGCCAAAAGGGAAGGATTTGGTTGGACAGGCATCTCAGCCAGGTTGGCTTCAGGCATCTTTCCTGGCTGGGAAGATATATTGGATGGACAGGGAAAGACTGTCTCTTAGGGCCATGTAGTCCCCTAGTATTTTGGGTGGCAGCATCCCTCAGGTAGAGCTCCCATTTGTACACCTATAGGACACCTTGGCAATTATAGTCCTGATGGACTGACCTGTTGGGGTACAGAGGGAGCTGTGGGGAGGGAACTCCCACATATGAAGGCGGTTCCACCTGACTCAGAAGTGCTTCCAGGGTGTAATTGCGTGGAACTGAAAGAGTTCCCAGGTCTGGCAAAAAAGAAGCCACTAGACCTCATCCAAGTGAGTTGGAGTCAAAAAACAAGGCTTGCCTGGTGGAGAGGAGATTAGAATTAATATGGGAGTTGTGCTTGTGAGTACTTGTTTTGAAGAAAGGACCTGAAAAAGGCATTTCTGTGTAATAAAATTAACTTTACTTGTACCCTTGGCTGTTTATGTGCAGTTGTGTCTAGAGTCTGGGGCTTTGGAGTGCCCCCTGTTGTGTACATACTTTATTTTGGGGCTAATAGTTGGGTGTGTTGAAGGTTCTCATCTCTTTTTTTCTTCCAGGCATTTAGTCTGACATGAAATTATCTTTTCAGCTCTTAAAATGACTGATTTAAACATTTTAAAAACATCAGTCTATTCCTAATAATGTAAAATTTCTTTTTGAAGATCTTCACCCTGAAAAAAAAAACTGCCTATAAAAGTGAAATTTAATTTACTGATTAGTACTTTTCTTTAGTATGTCCATCTGCTAGATTATCTGCAAGAATTAATATAAATCACTCTCTGCTTTAGACTTGTGGATACCAATCTTTAACAATGTCCTTTCATCTTGCTGGCAAACATCTCACAGACTTGACCTTCCACCCATCTGCCACCTGGTGTGTGGCTCATAAAATAAAATGCATGGCATCTGCCAACTGCAATCACATTCTTTCTGCTGCCATTGTGCTGAACATTTGCTCAGTTTATTCTGCATCTCTTCATTCTAGTGAACAACTATGACAATTTTGTTTCTAATGTTCTTTCTTGGGTGAATTATGGGAAAACTGCTTGTATTTTTCTTTTGTTTCAGGGTTTATTCTTAACACATAAAAGCATATACCTTTCATCTTGCTTTCTTGCCGGCTTTTGTTGTTATGCCTTTGATATATCTATCTATCTATCTATCTATCTATCTATCTTGCATGGCATCTGCCAACTGCAATCACATTCT
>JANRMT010028174.1:124796528-124812739 GCA_026402145.1 Polypterus bichir lapradei
GATAGATAGATAGATAGATTGCCCAAAATTGGGCAATATCTCATAAAAATGTTTGTATGGCAATACTGAAACAATAGAGAATGTTTAAAATGTTGGTTTCAATGGAAAGACTGGGAATAATTGTGTTGCAATGAGGAGATTCATTGTTTTCTTGCAGATGTTCACTTTTATCATATCATAGAGCTATTAAACATAAAAGATACACATTTGCCAGTGTATCTTTTAAATAAATGGTTTTTTTATGTTTTAATTGTATTTTTATGCAGGTATTAAATATATTGTGGTAGGCAGATCCCTAGACAACCACAGACCATGATACAAGAGAAACAATAAAATGAGAAAAATCCAACTTGGTGCTTTATGTTAGCAGTGAGGAATGAACAAAAGAAGCAGCATAAGCAGTGATATAGCAGTAACAGGAAATAGATAAAGAAAGAAGATAAATATTGAAACAGCAGAGGACATAAGTATAAAGCTTTTTACCAACTGTGATCAGAGACTTATTTAATCCCTTCCACACTCACAGCAAGTGCTTTCTTTCTCAATATTCTTCTATGTATTGAGTTAATGGCCTCCGAGCTACAGGGACCAGGCTTTGATTCCTATCTCACTCACTTCTTGCTCAGTGTTTGCACATTCTACTCATGTCCACATGGGTTTTCACACATCCCAAAGACTTGTGTATTAGTTTAGTTGGTCTGGTATGAATGAATGTGTTTGTGTGTCAATGTACCTTATCAATGCACTGCCATTTTATATAATGTTTGTTCATGACTTTCACTTGGTGTTGCCACGATAGACACCAGCACACGGCCATGGAATGGTTAAAAGCAGGTTCAGAAAGTGAATTGCTAGCTATCTATTGGGATTACAATAAATGTGGGGTCTATCATGCAACCCCAATTTTGTTGTGATGATTTAGAATGACCACAGATATGATCTGGCGTCTGTGCTCAGATTCGCTCCATTTCCTTCCATTTCCTGCTGAGAGGAGAATACAATGGAGAAATTGGGGGAGGCTCCATATCAAGACTGTATGCTCCTCCAACCAGCTAGATGGCAGCATCCTTGGGCTTCAGCACCTATTCAGACACCTGCTAGGAATGCTGGGAACTGTAGTCCACTGGGGCAGCCGTTTTGGAGTAAGTGGGTACCACCAGGGAATGCTGCAGGGGAGTTGCACTCCCTACTTTATAGTACTTCTGCATGACTCAAAAGTGCTTCTTGGTCTTCAATAAAAGGAACTGCACTGCCTTATCCAGGACAGTCAGGGCCAGGAGAGAAGATAGGAGTAGTGGAGTGAAGAAAGAAGAAGAGAGGTTTATATCACTCTGCTGAGGTATTCTGTTCAATAAAAAGTTGCATGTTTAACCCGGGACTGTGTTAGTGCATTTGTGTTTGGGACTCTGTGGCACCCTCTGTTCATCGCAGGTGCAAGGTAAGAAAAAGCCCTGTTTAGGGCAATACAAAATATACTCAAACACAGACCCAAACTCACTTATACAATGCCTGGGCAGAGTCATCAGAAAAACCTATCCTGCACATATTTGGAATACGACAAGGAAAAACTCATGATGACACTGGAAAAACATGTAAATTTCACAGAGGACAGTGACCAAAGTGGGATTTGAACAAAGTCACCTGTAGTGATGAGTTAACAGTGTAACTTTGTACAGCACTGGGCTCCCAAGTAATGTTTTTACCTAGCAATATAGACAGCAAGTTTCTAACACATATTGTTCTTGTGCTGAGACTAGAAGAGAAGAAAGACTGAGGCTGCTGCCCGAAATCGCTTTGTGGAGAGATTAGATTAACAACACTATGACCACCTATGTTAACATGGGCCTCTTGTAAATTATTCACCTGTTCTTTGCTGTAAAAATGCACAATCTTTTCCTTTTTATATTTTCCTATACTGTATTTGCATTATGAAAATTGTGAGAAATTCTATTTGGTTCCTAAAATCCCTACAAAATGAACACTGTTGTCTGTGCATGTCCATTATATCTTTTAAGATAAGTACTGCTTTTATCAAAAAAGGGTAATATTCGGCATGTATTTGTAAGAAATGATCAGGGATAAGTACAAAGTAAAACTGATTTATGCATTGTAAAGGAAAGATCCATTTAGACTAAACAGGGAAGAGTATACCTGATAGTGTACCAGTCTTGAATAGTGAGTGAAAGTGAATTCTGTTGCAGATGATGCTGAATGCTGAGTAAACTGATTAAGTCTTCAGCAGAGTATAAAACCCCACTCACCACAGATACTAAATCCTGAATTCCACTGGGGCTTGTGGGAAAGCTAACAGATAACAGAATCACATTCCATATAATACCTTTTTAAAGCTTTACTTACCTTGATACCAGCAACACTCTAGCCACAGTTCCTTACAGCCATTTCACTGTTTAAAGATTTGTTTATATTCGAGTCAAAGAACTCATTTGAAATTCAGAAGTCTTAAGGTTATGGAACAAAAGTTTGAAATACAGTAGCCTTTGTTAGATGTGTGCAGATACCCCACAAAACGTGTTTTGTTTACTTAGATCTGCCCATCTGCTTCCCCGTCTGCCAGATCCTGATGTCCATCATGCTGAGATGAATTGACAGCCTGTCGCACTCTTCACTGCAGCTAAGTAATTATCAACCTTCAGCTCGAGATGTTCCAGTGCCAGGTAAATTCATGTGTCTTTCTTATTTGACAAGGTTTTTGTTGTAGTCATTTTATGACTTACCCAGAAATTCAACAACTTATTTTTTGTGTTTAATACTTGAACATTGTCCCTGCCAATTACTCCCTTTCACATGTCTCCACCATTCAATCATCGGCATTAAAATCTTGTAGTAAGATTAAGACGGCAGTAGATACTACCCAATTAAGCACTTGACCCACCTTCTCATCTTTATCTTGATGGACTTCTCAAAGTTGAATAATTTAAAATATCACTGTTTTTTTTTTCTTTATTTGTAAATCATTATTTAAGTATTTTTTGGGATGGTAATTCCAATTTTGTTGTTCGTTTTATGCTTCCTTTTCACTTTAACATTGTTAGAAGTTGTTGTGTGTTTTTCACTATATTTTGTTTTTTGTGGGTGCCACCACTTTGTGATGTCTGTTGTTAGGGCATGACTATGGCAATAAGGTCTGTGATTGTGTCACACAACGTTAGCAGTGACACAGTATAAAGGTTGTGCTGTTCACTTCCACTTTTTCCAAGTTTGATGGATAATCCCTGTGACACTTAGCAATCTAAATTAGTTTAAAATTCTTTGGCAACATTATTTTGACTACGATGTAGAGTTTTGTTTTGATTTCATGGTTGAAGAACTTAGAGTATTCCATGACTTACATTCCATCTTTTGAACCTCGATTCTAATTATTTCTGCCAATTTTAGCAACAACAATCACTTTGTTTTCCAAGTACTTCTGAAACCTCATCCCTAGTTTCACCATTTTCCTTTTTTGTTACTAGGGGGCTTCACACCTTATTCGCTTCGCTTTTTGTCTCACTGCCTTCTCTTTCTTTTCTGCCAAACATTCTCTGCTCAGATTTTCTATTCTTTTAATTGTGAGACAGAACTGTCCCCTCCGTTTTCACACAGAGCTCAAGTCACTCCTAAAAAAAAGACTTATGTTTGTTTCAAGTGTTTGAATAATGTTTCTGTCTCTAAAATCTCCTGTGTATCTGTGCAACTCTGTGACCCAAGCGTGACAGCGTATGTGGATTTCACTTTCACCAAACAACAAATCTTTTAATTCTTGTGGATACACCTCTTCATTGGGAAGAAACACTATCTGATCTCTTTTCGCTGTTCTGTTATTTCACCGAGTAATAATTTCAGTTTGTTTGCGCTAATGCGTTCTTTACTATTATTTTTTTAAGACTTTCAAATTTTCCTACTTCCATTATCTATAACCTGCTCTGCATGTGTATCGCGCCAATGTTTTTTAATTCTTTATGATGTTCTACCTTGTCATCTACTCTTTGTTTTTTTCCGGCCCCGGCATTGTTAAATCTTTTGGTTCAAAGTCTTGTCTCATCTCTCTGAACAGGTCTTGTCTCATCCCAAGAATTTTTTGTTTTCATTTGGTCTTTAATAAAAAGGGCAGGAACATCAACTCTTCTCTGGCTTTCAGTATTGCAGATAATCATGAAAGGTAAATAAATGGACAATGTGATATCTCTGATCTCGCCCTTGGGTATTTATTAAATTTCATTATTTAGTTTGAATTTCCTGGTTTTGACTTTTGCTTTTTTGTTGGTTACTGTTATTGTTGCTCTTCTTGATTTACTGTTTTACATTTTGAGTACTAAATTTTTTGTCTGGTACCTCCTAACTCACTGGCATGATAAAATTCCTACATATGATACTATTTTTGGGCCATTTGCCCCAAAGGCATTCATTTTTACCCAATTTTTGGATCATATTTTGTGCAGGAAATGACACTCCTACGATAAAGAGTAAACAAATAGTTGATCAGAGGGATTTAAAGTTATGCATGCCACCTCAGCCGACCCCAGGACTTCATCTCTAATGGGTTACATGGGGTCAAATTTACTTGTTCACACAAAATTTAAAATATTGAAATCAGTAATATGCTGTAGGCAGGTGGAATGTTTTATGCTGTTTAAAGGTTGCTGATCAGAATTATGATAATGTTTTTGATATCTGCTTCTTTACTGGGGGTTTAGCCTTCTAAGAGCCATTTCCAGAAGATTAAAATGAGAAATTTCAAATATAAACATGTGGGGTATCGCTTTAGACTATTTCAAAGCCAGTGATTACAAATATGATGTTATTGTTGACTTTTCTTATTAGCACCCTGAATTAGAACAGTTTTCGCTAATTCAATTTTTTTTTCAGTTTTTTGAATTATATTAAGAGTATTTAATTATATAATTTCTGGCTTTGGACATTCTTTCTGTCATTTGGTTTACATTTTTGTGATTTCATTTCAGTTTTGAGCTTTATTAATTAAGAGCTTTTCTGTGAAAATTTTCCTTATTTGTTCTCTCCTCCAAGTTCTTTTGTTTTTTATCATTAATTTATTATTGTTTCTGTCAATTTCATTTGACATAATTTAATTATTTGTCCTTGTTCTTTGCACATTTCGCATGATAATTTTATTCGTTGTTTATTTAATAATCGTCCAAAAAGTCTAGGCTGCTGTGTAGGCTGCTCTAATTCAGGGGCAAAAAAAAGTAATTTCAACGCACTCATAAGAGATTCTTATGAAAATAAAAAATATATAATGGTAATATTAATTGTTGGTTTGAATTTTGGAAAGGGAGTTTATGGTTTTCACCTTCCCATTTGAACATCTATGATCTCACACTTTCTGATCATTTCCACATCGGTTCCACCTTCTCCTACACTGTACTTCTTGAGCTCACCACTCTATCAGGGTACTCTCAGCTCATCATTTTCCTAAACTTCGTGTCATCTTCATCACTCTCACACTCTTTCTCATAAAAAGTAGAAGCAGTGGCTTGAAAGAGGACAATGGACATTTTCAGGGGTAGGATTTGTTTCAGTAAGGTATCCTCAGTACAAATCAGTGCCAACTTGTTCATATGTGTTTTTTTAAATGTTATAGTAAGTCTAGTTGTAATTGTAATTCCACAGCTACTATAATATTCACAACAATGGTTGTCCATTATTGTTGATTTGTTTTGATCATCAAAATTCACCAAACTGTTTTCACAGAGAATATGCAGTATTTGCCAGTGACCTTTTTCAATGAATACTTTACTAATAGTTCACCCTTTTTTCACCAGTACTCCCATAATTGTTTGCAATTCCAGCCTGACATCATAGAGCTGTAGCAGCTATGCGCAGAAATATCATCCAGGCGTACTGTAAGATCATTGCAGAATTGCTTCGACATGAGTGCTGTCTCCATGTAAACAGTACCTCAACGTTCCACCCTGCATGTGTTTAAAAAAATCATCTGTAGTATTTTTATTTGAGAAGTACGTCAGCTGAGAATATTAGGGGTACTGTTACTAGACATTTAACACTGTTCCCTGGCATGCTTACTTAGCTATGTGTCCAGCTACAATCTCAAAACAAGCCTTAAAAAACACATGCGACCTTGTGAAAAAATAATAATAATAATGACAAAAGATTTATTACTGTTTGCAATTACTGTTTATGAGGTATTTCTGTTTTAGTCCTGGAAGAAAAACGACAACTCACCTGCACCGAGATCCAAAACAAAAAAGACCAAGCCTTTTCAAACAATGGAATAAGACAGTCTCACTCTGCTTTGTTAGATGGCTATATTTTGCCCCAAGACAAGACAGAAACTCTGTATGTATGTGTGTGTATATATATATATATATATATATATATATATATAATATACTGTGTATGTATATATATATAGTGACTAGTAGTAACACACAGACACCAGTAACAGTTCAGGTTCAAATAACAGCTTATTTTAATCAACCTCTGTACACAGGCTGGATAAATACAATTCCTCTTTCTTTAACTTTCTTCCTTTCCTTCCTTTTCTTTCTCTCCAGATGAGTGTTGTCCACTGCCTCTTGATTCTGACTCACCAGGATGAAATTGGGTGGCTCCTTTTATGTTAGACCCAGGAGCTCTACTGGTGTTACAAGTCTGCTGGCGGGAGTTACATCCGGGTCAGGTGGAGGTTCCCTGCAGTAGTAACGATTTGTCTCTGCAGCTCCCTCTGGTGGCACCAATGGAACACTGGAGGGCTTCGCTACGGGACTACAACTCCAAGCCAGTCCTGCGGGCATCCAAGTCGGCACCATAGTCCAAGATTCAATAAACTGACCTGCTGGCCAGGTAAGGGACCTCGACCATCTTAGCCAGAATGCCAATCCATGCCTGTTGTCCATAACAGTATCTATACTGTATATAATGTGTATATGATATATATATATATATATATATATATATATATATATATATATATACACTATATATATATGTATATTTACTTATTGCTAATCTGAGACCATTTGTTCTATTTTGTCTGTGATTACTGTTCCGTTTGTGTCTTTTGTTATTTAATGCATGCTGCATCACAGCTCAGATCACATTTCTGACTAACATAGTTGACAAATGCTTCCCTAGCCCTCAGGAATACTTAAACCATCATTCCATTGTTATAAACCACTGAAATCTAGCCCAGTTCCTCCTTCCCCATTGACTTCAATGCATTTCACATATTTCAGCAAAATTCGCAAACATTTCTGGGATTTTGTGGTACTCATGGCAAAGCAAATTCTGCAGGGTTCACTTATCATTATTATTGATTATATTTGACTAATAGACAAGATATTGTATGCCTTCTGCTGAATATACACAGTACTTTTATTTTCTTTATATGCACGTCTAAATCAGAGGAAAATTAAATAAAATAATTACCATCTACATGCAATAGTAAGTGCACTTTTTTCCATCTTAAAAGTAAGAATTCACATGACAGCACATCAAATCAAAAGATTTTCCCCCCTAAATATGTCCATTGTGGGACAAATAATCAAGGACTAATTGTTACTGTATATTACCATTCTCTCTTGCATTAGATTTTCAGCATGAAAAAAAGAGACACAGTGTGCAAAACGAGTCAAAAATTTTATTTACTAAAAGTAAATTTAACATACAGTATAAAATAATGAGAATTCATTTTCATTTATTAAAAACTAAAAAACACTTAACCCAGCCCAGGTCCATTGCTTTGTATGAAAAACTGACTTGAATACATCACAAAAGTTGCTATTTTATCAGTTAGCTGACATCTAAACTAGCCATGCAGATAATAACATAGTAGGTATGGCAGTTTACAAACGTAGAACATGTGAGTGTAACAAACGTTTCTTAAACACCCTTTGTGTGCTACTTTTGCATAGTCCTTGTGAAATATCTGTGTGTCCTTTCAGCTTGACTGTTCAACCATGTTTAACATGACCTCCACAGGCATAGTAGTCTACATTGCTTTGTTTTTTTTTTTTTGTTTTATACAACAAACAGGAAAGCAGACTGTTATGCTCAGAATGAGATCAATTAGATCCTAAGTAGAAATTCTATTAAATATCAAAGTAGAACCATCAGGCAGTGAAACAAAATGTAACTGGCTGATTGGCTGGACTACAAGCATCAAAGGATACTTGGACCAATAAGAGCAAAGGGTCAGGGGCTTCCCATTGATCAGCCCAAAGAAAACTTCTGCCAAAGTAACGTACATACTTTTGGTACACAAATTTGAAAATTTAAGTAGCAGGATCATTGACCGTCAAAAATCATGGAATCTGTCAGTCCATAGAGAAAGATGGTCTTCCAGAATTTCAAGCAGTCCTTCGTTAAGGATAATTACCTTGAATGATAAGTAGAGGGGCAGAAAATTGTGGGACATTATTCAAAGCTTTCAACAATATTCTTGCCAAAAGGCAAAAATAGAAATTTCATATCAAATCTCTAATATACTGTAAATTTGCATGTTTATTTTCAATACTCTTCACTTCTCTTTTCAAAGCCTCATTCCCTTTCCATCTGTCCCATCTTGATACTGCTACCCTGTCTCCCTTGTGAATCCTCTCTTGTATCTCCTTCTGATGTTATTGACTTTCAATCTCATTCTAGGTTAATTACCTGCTCTTAGGGTCTTCTCCCTGTGTCCCTCTTCTCAAGTCTCACTGGGCTGATGTTGCTTTCATCATAGACTCCCTCATCAGCCAGGTAGACATCTGCTACCCTCAAGCTTGTTGTACTAGCAATACAAAAAAAACACACACACAAAAACAAAGTTGCTATTTCTGGCTTTTATACCATTTGCCCACATTTTTAACAAATCAAAGCTTTATGAGATTTTGAGATAAAGAGGAAGACAAATATAATTTTGCTGTGACAAGAGCAAAATTGCAGCTCCAAAGCTGCAAAAATCAGTTCTGAATATCTAAGGTGAACACCGTTTGCCTCTGACTCAGATTCTGTTAGTCCTCCTGGTTGATGTGGTTCCATTTATTTTAATCAGCTTGGTCCTTTTTCTTCCCATCTGTTTAAACAAATCTGTATTTATAATATATATAATTAGCAATTTGTAATGTTTGTTATTGCATTTACCTATGAATGTATTACAGTGTTGTGAGTGCTATATTAAATTAAGCTGAATTGAACTGATGTCATAATGATATATTATGACCTCTAGCTTTTTAACTTTACTGAGATTTTGTTAAGAATCTTGGTACTTTATTTCTTGCAATCAAAAGTAAAAACACAGAAGTCAGTGAAAAAAAACATTTTTTTCATTTCTTATCCTGACAACAGCATATTCGATCACACTTACCAGGGAACTGATAAGATGTTGTTGCAGAGCTCAGCATGAGCCACATGAGCATGAGTTTCTGTGAATCGCCTTTCCAAATTAATTTTCAGTCAAATTCTCACATGCTTCTTTTAAGATTGTTTGGAGGGGCCAGTTATGTATTGAGAATAAAAGAAAGTAATGGGCTTTAAAAATGTCTAAGCAAATAAGTAAAAGGAATGTAGGCCTTTTCTACATTCAACATTGTGAGAGACGGCCAGGACCCTCGCCTGCCTGGGACACGGAAGGACAGGTGAAGAAAACATGTATGGGACATTGTTTCCCCTGGAAAGTTAGATGGCAGCCCCCCTGGGTTGCGGCAGAACCATGGTTTCCCACAGGGCATCATGGGAATTGGAGTTCTTTGAAGTCAGCCCCGTTGGGTTCTGTGGATGCAGCCAAGGGGTGCTGTAGAGACTGGGGAGCCCTATGTTGTCGGGCTCTCACCTCACCTGAAAGTGTTTCTGAGCTACAGCTTTGGAGCAAAGAAGTGCTTCCTGGTGTAACATGACAAAAGTCCGCTGCCTTCATTTGGGGAGCAAGACATGAGAGGAGTGGATTGGGGAATGACAAAGAGAAGAAGAGAGAAAGACAAAGTATTGCTGTGCTTTACTGCTGTACTTGTGCTTGGTGCTGTGGGAAACACTTACAAAGAAGCCAAAGAAGGCACTGCAGCTTCCAATGTTAAAACAAATTAAATCAATTTATTGAGTTATCTGTCGTGTTTGTTCACTTTTACAAGGAAAATCTGGGCCAGTTCTTGCATTCTTTATGTTGATTGGCTGTAAATTGATCATAACCATGTGCTAATCACACATCACAATCCAGAAACTTGAGTCATTTTGAAAGTTCACAACCTTATACACTGTACTTCTGAGCTGCAATTTATTAAAGGTGACAGTTGCACAACCGAGGAATGTTAAAGTGTTTAACAAATGCAGTTCTTAAATATGACACGCCTTCTGTCAAAAATTTATTATAGACATAAGCCTGACAGTAACGTGATCCTCTCTTTCCTAAAAAGCAAATGCATTGACATTTAGTATACAGAGCAGACAACAGATGGGAAAGACCAGCCTTAAGCAGACAGGCCTACCCCCTTCTGCAGGTTGTGCCATAGCCAGGGCAGTCTACAGAGATAAATGGATAAGAAGGAAGGAATTCATGAGGAACTTTCTCTTCCTGACACCTACCAAGGTTTTGCAGAAAATACTTAAACATGTGTTTTACCTATCTTTCCGCCTACTTACCACTTCCTCAGTTAATTGGGGGACAGGACATCTTTATTCAGAACTACATCCAGAAGCTCTGAAGTTCTCATCCTTTTTCAATTATTTCAGTTATAATGCTCCTCAAACAGCAGTGTTTCGACCTTCTACCTGTGATAACATTTTACAAACTACATACACATGGTGTAAATCCTGATGCATTTGAAGACTTAAATAAATTGTTTTGAAAACTGGGACATTTGACATTTTTATTTACTTCATTAAAAAGAAATATTTTTGCATATGGAGTATTTATGAAACAATGAGTCATATTCAAAAGGAATAGCAATGATAGAATAATATTGCATGTATTAACAGAATACAAATAATACATATTTTGAAAAGAATTCTATGAAATTGTATAATTCAAAACTAAACACAAACAGCAGATTAATGTGATGCAGGTTTCAGATTTGAATGTTATAGAATGTGTAAAATAAAGCACAACACATCATAAAGGTTTGGGGTTTCCAGCCCCGTATACTATACAGCTTTGAAATTTTGGGTCAATATTCTATATATCAGACAGTCAAGATGGCGGAGTGGGGAACATTTATGGAGTGGGACCGGAATTGACATTAGAGTAATGCTGGGAAGGAACCGAGGTGGATTCTGGGAGTTTATGACGTCATCAGAGGTAGACAGAAGGAAGGGAAAGAACACGGAAGTGGCAGTACATGGTCAGGGAGTCTGAGCAGATTCATGGCGGTGCTGCTTCTTTCTTTCTGTAGGAACAAAGAGAGAGATATTAGTACCCCACTTTTCCCTCTTGTAATGAGTTTTCGCACTACAGTTCGGGTCTTTACGTGGCTCCCTATGCGCTCGTGCGTGACAAATGTTATGTACATCTTTAATAAGAGGACAGTGAATTCCCTACTGCTGTTGTGAGCTTTGTGTTCCTTAGCACGGTAAGTCTCATAATACTTAAAAATGCTTACAGGGCTGGGAGAAAGGAGAGTGTCAAACCCCTGCTAGTAACCAAAGGTCAGACATAGGATCTTCATTTAGAAATTTTTTTTTTTCACAAAAATGCTCTTCTTAACATAAATCTCCACAGAGCAAAATGACATAGCAGAAGTTGCCTTAAATCATCAATCCTATAGCACAAAGTAAAAGAAGAATTGAAAGAACGGTGCAAAACAGAACAACAATTTACAAGCAAAGCGATAAATGCCAGAACTCACCAGCACCACAAGAGCATTCAATAAATCGCAAGGGACTGTATTTTTTTTCCTTAGTCTTTATAGGGCTGAGGGCAGTGCCATGATAGTGATAGGCAGGTGGTACCACCTTGGGGGGGGGCACCTACAAAACACATGGCCCATGGAAAATAGACAAAATAATCAAAAATGCTAACATAAAAAATTAACAAAACAGACATAAATGAGAAATTTGAACCACAGGTGGCTGGGGCAGACCTGGCTGAAACATAACAACTGTATAATAAGTCAAATGTAAAATCTTTATATATACCTTTTTGTGCAAATTTCTATTGCAATTGATTAAAAAAAATCTGAGTTTGGTGTTCCTTTTTGTTGTACAAACACATTTATCACCCTAATAAATAATGTATTGCTACTATTTACTGTGTTTCAGCAACACCAAGATAGCAGGCCCCAAGATACCCCAGGCAGCCTAGCCATGTAAATCAAATGGCAGACTTTCTGGCCTGCACAAGGCCAAAATGGTGGTCAGGCTATTAAAGTTGAATCATTTTAAAATACCCAAAGATAGGGGTGGGGATGGATCTGTTCTTAACTTAATTTTTCTTTTTGTAAAAACTTGATTGCTTTGTATGGATTGTAATAAAATTAATAAAAATAAATAAAAAAAATAAAATAAAATACCCAAAGATGTCCTTTGAGAAGAGAGTAACCATAAACCCCTGTCCTTTCACACAATGTCTCTCTATTTAAAAAAAACAAAAACGTGGAAGGCTTGGAAGGAGACGATACGTGATCTTCTCGGAAGACAATTTGACATCCCGCGAGAGACACTTTAACGTCACGTGAGACAAGGCAGTAAGACAAAAGGACAGGCTTTTAAGTGATCGATGTGCAGCGCAACAAGCAGAACACGCAACTCAGCAGGAGCAGAAAGACATCAGTTGATCAGACTGCATCTCCTCAGTGTGCGTTCAGCACAACTCCTGACAATGCGAGCAGCAGAGACGCAAAATGGCTGGCAATAAATATTTCTTTTCACTCTCATCAAACTTTTAGGTGTTCTTTATAGATTTGAGGTTGCTGAATCCAAAGCTTGCAGCAGAATTGATTTACCACATCAAATTTTAGAGCGATAAAGGTTTTTAAAAAAAAAACACTTTTAGTGAAAGGCGTGATTATTTAAAAATATTTATTCAGACTAGAAAAAATTATAAATTATAAATATAATTGTCTTAAATGTAATTATTATTTATAGAAATTAGCCATTTGGTAAATATGTTTTTCCCTCTAATCCTACAAAGGTGTTTCACAGTGGAATGAATAACAGAAGTCTGCTAACATAGACTCAATCCACTTTCCACTCTAATGTGTGCCAAAATGAGTGATGTCCTGGTGGAACCTCTCCCCCAGTTCATCAGAGACCGCTCTCATGTTTCTCTTTTACTGTTTGCTTACCTGTTACCAGGTCAAGATAATGGATAGATCAATCCAACCTTGCAAATTTCTATAAAAATCATGTAAACAACTTTCTCTCTTCTGGACAGTAAAAACACACCTCTCCTATCTTCTAAAGATAAATTCCTGGCTATTCTGAAGGAATAAGGAAAGAGAAAAAAATATTGATTGGGAGCAAAGACTATGCAGCAAATACTCAACTGACATTAAGAACATTTAAGGCTACCATTGTTCAGTTCAAAATTTACTGTACTTCAAATAGTATTCTGAGCCTGAAACTTATGCCATAAAACAAAGTTATTTTTCAAAAATTCATTTTTTTCAAAGCAGTTTTTCAGTGGATAATAATAATAATGATAATAATAATAAATTACATTTACAGTATATAGCTCTTTTCTTGCTACTCAGAGTGCTTAGAGTGAGGGATCACTTCAACCACCACCAATGTGTAGCACCCACCTGAATGGTGTGACGCCAGACATTATTGCGCCAGTATGCTCACCATACATTAGCTATTCTGTGGTGAAGGGGTGAGAGAGAGCCAATTAGAGACAGTGGATGATTAGGGGGGCCAGATTGGATGGGGCCATGATGGGCAATTTAGCCAAGAGATCAAGATAAACCCTCTGCTTTTGAAAAAATGCCCTGGGAGCTTTGATGACCACAGAGACCCGGGACCTCGGTTTTATGTCTCATCCGAAGGACAGAGCCATATTTACAGTGTCCACATCATTGCACTGGGGCATTGGAGTTCACACACAGAACACAGGCTAAGCGCTCCCTGCAGGCCTCATCAACACCTCTTCCAGCAGCAAATCAAGCTTTTCCTAGATGGTCTGCCATCCAAGTACTGGCTGGGTCCAAACATGCTTAGTTTCCGGTGGATGACCTGTTTAGAAGCGCAGGTGATATAGGTGCTGAATGTAATATTTTATGGAAAATATCTTATGGTATAGAAATTTCAATTTCAGAAATGGATTTAGCACACCTAAATCTATAAAGTACAACGATTTTTTTGCATGGAAGCATTTTGGCACAGACCAATGTAATTTATTAAATAAAGGCAAAAAACAGGCAAAGCAGGGAAACATAAAGTACAAAGTACTTAAAAAAGGGTTTGCCTAAGAAGACAATTCAAAGCAAACAATATTTGAAAAGCAGAAACAGAGCCAAAATAACCAGAAACCAGGCAAGAAACAAAATACTTTCGAAAATATTCCATAATCGACAACATTAGCCGGAAATAGCAGGCTGAGGGAGGTCCTTTGGCAATGATGTCATGGTGGACCCACTTCTTGGGATTCCATCCACATAAAATGAGAGATATAATAATGAAACACTAGACATAAATAAACGAAAGACACAGCCACTAGATGGCGCATGCATGCACTTTTACATTTTTTTGCCGCTTGCTACAAAAGATCTGTGTACATCAAGCAACGATATTGTGCTAATGACACAGATGAAGAGACACAACAATGAAATGAAGCAATCGCTGCAGCTCAACAACATGCAAGTGAAACACCTCAACATGGAAGGGTAAGGTTAGAAACATTGTCTGTCTGGAGTATTTTCTCAAGACAAAGACTAATAGGACTCATATGGCAGCGATATGGCTAAGATCTGGTATCGTCAGTGTCTTCTTACCAAAGCCAGTGGGGCAGCAAGCAGAGGTGGGTCCTCGTCCTCTGCCCTGGGTCATGCTTAAGAGCTAGCTGACACCTCTCCAAGTTCACGATTACATAGTAAGACTGCTGGGGAGTCTTTGGGTTGTTTTTTTGCCCCAAATACCACATGCAGAAAAAGAAAACAATAAAGTTTTAACAAAAATAATAAAATGACAAGAATCAAAAAAGCTGTAACTAATCCAAAAACACAAATAACATAAAATTAAAAATAGTTTTGAAAAAAATTACAATAAAAGAAAACATACCTAAGCCAGGAATCAGACTCTGGCTATAACATAAGGAATATTTAATTATCTATTGGGTGCCATTATTCTAAGAGGGAGCCCCTCCAGATCCTTATTTAATCAACATCCAGTGACACCCACTTATCAGAGTTCTATAGAGGGAAGCATTGACTTAAAAACTTACATTGAAATGTTGATAAGGCTTCTCTTTGACAGGACTCCAAACGCTTATATCTCACATGAGTGCTTTATGGTGATCTGCATTGTTTTGTGTGTCTTTTGTTTTTTTAACTACAGCATTGCAAACTTTTTTATTTTTTCATTCACAAGGTATAGAACAAAGATATAAACACTGGTATCTTCTTGTAAATGTTTAAGAGCTCTACAGCCACACTGAACCATTAAACTAACATTAAACTAATCTTCAGACCTTTCTACTGTGTGTGCTATGGAGTGCCAATGATTGCATCCAATATTGACTTAAGTGCTCTCACACATACAGTATGTCTGCATTCCAACCGTAAGAAAGAAAACAACAATACCCTACAAGCTATCTGCCTTCCATTATGTCCTCATGATGTTTTAAAGCCTGCTATGGAAGACACTAACAGCAGTTCAAGATGACATGTACTAGCGCTGATGTTTCACAAAAGCACCAACATGGTTTGAGTGCATTTTTTTGATTCATAATAACTCCACACGTTTTCTTTCTTACTTTTTTAGCTCAATACAGCATGCCATTTCTTCAGTCTAGCCAGGTCAGTGAATGTGCAACTTTTATAACAGGAACCACTTAAAAATGCATTTCTGGAAGGCAAAACTACTGAAGCACTATTTATTATTACTATTATTATTTTCATCAGAGTTCAGGCTTATGAGCCTTCTCTGAAATGATTGTAACCTTTAAGCAGATAAAGAGAATGAATGTCTGAAATTTCCAGGTGGCAATGAATAGTAGATTAATGGTCATGCATTTCCGACAGGGAGCAGAGTGAGGAGATCTGGATCTATATAATTGCTTGAAACTTTCAAACCATCATCACCCCATTAAACACATCCGGGGGGGG
>JANRMT010028174.1:124812839-124850308 GCA_026402145.1 Polypterus bichir lapradei
CTGTATGAATAGACTTTTCCCATTATACCTTCAATTTCAATGACAAACCTTACCATTCACATATTCTGTCATGGTGTGCTTGATTCTTAGAAAGAAAGCATAAAATAAAATAGTATTTTCTGATGTTAAGACAATACAATTTCAGTGGTGAAAATGTATAATCAAAGAATACTGCATATGTCATTTGTAGTACATGAAATAGACAGTAAAATGTTAAAATGGCAGTTTTATAATGTAACACTTTTATTTTCATATTATACCTATATTTTTACTGCTTATTGTCTCACAAAACCCATCCCTGGATTCCATTCCCAGAGCTGGCATTGTTTTGAAGGCATTTGCATGTTGTTCCCATGTCTGCTTCTCTTTCCGTCTGTGTGCTCCAGCTCTCATCCCACATCCCAAAGATTTTATATTCACTTTTCACTCTTAATTGGCACAGTCTATCATTAGACTGGCACACTCCATAGCTTCACCTGGCCTTGGACCCAAAGCTGCCAGGATAGGTTTGGCACCAAAAATATTTTAAGTGGATTTCAGAATATTATGTTATGTTACGTATATAATTATATATTGTTTTACATATTTGTTTAGGTTGCTTTTACATGCATATCCTTTTTAATAGTTTTTATTACAAGGACATTTTATTTATTTCTAGATATAACTCTGTATATATAAAATCCAACATCTGTCTGTCTGTCTGTATGTCTGTCCACATTTCACGAAAGAACTACTTAACGGATTTAGATCTGATTTTTTTCTATAATTTGCTTGAACACTCCAGTTGATTTTGCGACTGCTCTCATTGTGCTAAGTATCATAGTTAGCTTGCAGAGCAATTTATTCATGCTAATCCGAGACAGAGGCTGCGGGCTGAGGGAAGGGGGAAGCGTGATGTCAGGAGTGGGGAGCCGGGTGGGGCCCTCCTCACTCACGTGCCAGCATCTGTTCGAATTGGTCTACCTCTGGCCACGTTTTGGAGAGTACATTGCCTCTGCTTAGCTAGCGATACATGTTTGCTTATTGATTTTTAAAGTCTTTCCTGTTTCACTAATATGTGGGTGGAGCCACAGAGAAGAGCTAGTGCATTATAAGAGACAATACAACAATGAAACTCTCACTACAATAAGCAAAAGGTATGCAATTATTACAATAAAAAATACATTCTAGTAAATCACAAAAATATTTCAGATTCAATGCAGATAGATAACTAATAACAAAAATCCTATTATTTTACACTTCCTCATACTGCTATAAATAACATGAGTTAGATAAAAGGCACTAAGTCCCTGAACCCTCAGACAATATGATAAAAGTCCCAATAATTAATTTGTTATTACAATAATGTGCGCAAAGCACCTCCACAATACACAATAATAAATAAATAATCACAACAATAATAAACAATCCTCCTCTCCACCCAGCAGCTCCGTCACACTTCCTCCCAACTCCAGCTCACTCTGCTGGGGTTTATCACAGTCCTTTTATATTCCTTGACCCAGAAGTGCTTCTGTCCCTCAGTCCATGTGATTTCATAGCACTTCTGGGTCCGATGGAAACTCTCCTTTTTCTTTAGTCCGGAAGTACTTCATTATTTCTGTCCCCATGATTAGGGAGTACTTCCGGGTTATAATAAAAATCATTGTGCCTCCCTGCAACATCCCCTGGTGGCCCCCATGGTATCCAGCAGGGCTGTGAAGTGAAATGCCAATGTTCATGGTCCCTGCGGGAACTCGGGACACCTCTATGTTGCAGGAAGGACTCCATCTGGTGGCGTGGGGGTGTTGGCCATCTTTCACAGTGTTTAGATTAGATTAGATAGATGAAATAAACTTTATTAATCCCATGGGGAAATTCAGATGCATACGGCAGCAGAAACATAAAAAGTTAGGGTACAGATTCACAGGACAGATAATACAATCAATCAATCAATCAACAAATAAATAACATGAACACACAAAACCAAGATAAGTTGAGTAACCAGGTTAAATCACAAACCTAGTTTATTAATAACCCCCATTTAAATGAGGCTGTTCACCTACGGAATTCTCCTTTGGCAAAATGCTCAGATATCATAAAAATGCACAGAAAAGAGAATAACATCATCAACGCCTGGCATAATTCCAAAAATACGCATGGCGCCTGTGTCTCCTGAGATTGTGCTGCTGAGTTTACCATTGTGTGTTCTGCTCATCAACATACATTTAGCAATTTCTGAAATATTAAGACAGATTATTTAAACCAATAGACGGAATGATGTAACTGCTGAGCATTTGCCTCAGGCAATGTATCTTTGTGGACACATCCACAGTTTTCTACGGTTTGTTGTTGGATGCATATTTGAAGCAAAGACATGTGTAGACTAATAGCAACAGACATGTGCAGAGTGCAAAATCCTTAATTGCAACCAAGTTAAGGGTTTCCATGGCACATAAGCAAGTTACTAACAGAGAAATCTATGTGTCTTGCCCAGTTTCTCTAATGGGTATAAGGGTATACATGGCATTATGGAAACTGGGTTTCTTTGAATAATTGGGTTATTAAAGCACATGCAAACACACACACACACACTGGCAGGAGCCCAGTAAAATAGCACTAAAGAATTCTTGCAAATTTCTAAAGAAACTCAGCACACTTCAATGCAAAAACAAGTCTGATTTTCTCCAGTTTTAGGTAATATAAGATACTATTTTCCTATTGACTTATGGAGGATTCATTAGGATTCTTCCAGTTGAGCAAATATAGTCAACGTGGTAACAATGTACATTAGGAAATCACAGCAAGTCTGTTGCTAAATAGTCTGATTCCATCCAAGCACTGCTGTGAAAAGATTTTCAATGACTGTAAATTCAACACTATCTGATAGATAATAAAACATCTTCTTCCAGAATGGATTTAATTTAATACATTCCCAAAACATATGACCTAACAAGGCCAGGAATTCATGCCATTGCTCACAATTAGTGATATATTTTAGATCATTTTAATCTGGACAGATGTATATAATAAATTACTAGTGAATTTAATTAAATATTACCAATAATAGTGAATAATGTATAAAGTATCCATTTGTCAAAATCAATTGGACTAAGTGTGATGGGATATATGCACTTGTGCTTTATGTTTTACATATTTATGTATTTATTTTTTTTCCAAGAGTCATTAATATTTTCATAGTATTTTGCCTCATTTTTATATCATTCTGACTTTACCTCTACCACTATAGATGGATACTGATGTCTGAAATGTGGCAGAAAAATACAAAAGTGTGTGAGAATTTGTATGATATTATCACCTTCGTCGTCTCTTATACCATTCAACATGTTTCTGTCTCCATCTCATTTATTTTTTTAAACCACTTTTCCTGGTGAGTGTTGCAGTGGCAGCAGACCAAGCAGGTAAGCCGAGCCTTCCCTGTCCACAAGCACAGATTCCTTCTCTTCCTGGGGAATTTCCAGCTATTCCCAATCCAGCAGAGAGATATAATCCCTCCTTCATGTTCTGGGTCTGTCGCAGGGTCTCTAGAGCTGCCCAGTGTGACATACCTTGAGCAGCTGCCAATCAGCAACTCTACTCTGAGGATCTCCTAAATTACTAAACTTCTTTCCATATCACGGGGTGCCACCCCAGCTACCCTACGAAGAACTCTCATTTCTGCCACTTGTACTTGCAATCATGTAGTTCCTTACTGGTGAGTATGAAATTGCACTACTTATTGTTAATTGTGGCCCCATGTAACTGAAACATTTCAGTCATAACAGACAATATAGTTGTCGTGCTGTGTCATTGGTTGTTAAAAAAGATGCTGTTGAATACCAGTAAAGTTTCATCAATATACATACATATGCAGAAAAAAGCACATGGCAGGCTGAAAGATAACTACAACTGCGGCAGTTTTAGAAGCCTTCAAGTTTTCAATAGCTTGAATGGGCATTTACAAAAACTCGAATTTTAACAAATCATTTGGTGAAGGGGTTTTAAAGCCCTAAATCTACAGTGTACCTGTCAATGTATCTTCTGAGCCTGTTTTGTCATTTACAGTTACAAACCACCTGCTGAAGGCCAGCTAAACTTTTAGTTTGATGTCTCTGTATAGAACTACTGTATATCATGAAGCACCACTGTCTTACACATATTAGATTCATACACTTTAATCTGGCATCATTGCTACCATAGACTTATAAATTTCTGCATTGTTTTTTAGGTTCAGGTAAGATCCTAACTTACACCCTATTAAACTTCCTTCAGTTCACTCCATTTGTGATTTTTTTGTAGTGTCAATGTTCAGTGACCAATGTTGAACTCATTATCCATTTTTCCAGAAGGATTTTGTATGAGTATGTCTTTGCAGGATGTATGTCCCATCTGCACAGCAAAATACCTGTTCACTACTAGTGAGCCTACTGCCTACTAATGAACCAATATAAACAAGAAGTCATTCACTGTGTTATTTTGAGTTGAACTACATAAAGGAAACAATCTGACATCTTTTAGAGAGCAACACTATACTTAAGCATTCAAAATTAATTTAGGTAAATAGTGACTTACAAACTTGAGGACAGGATTGGACACAATGGTGGACACCATAGATGAGAGAGGCCATCAGGCTGAAGAAGGAGGCCTTCTGTGTATTGTTACCACGAGAGACTCCTGAAGCAGTAGAGCAATACTGACAGTCGAAAAAGGCTGCGGCCTTGGAGGTTAGCTGTTTTCAGCAAGGGTGGAGAAATGCTGGCCTAGACTAAGGATTTAGACTTGTGGTGAAAGGAACACTTCGAGCAGCTCCTGAACCTAATGTTTCAATGTTGCATGGTTGTCAAGGAGCAGTGCCTGTGGTATAGCGGGTCTGCGGCTTCAAAAAAAAAAAGTGCCAAGTTTTAAATCCATAGAGCCATGTCGCACTCCGTGGGCGCGATTGCAATACCGCGGGGAGTTAATGGGGTAGTTGCTCGTGTGGGTGCGATCATTCTCAATTGCTTCATTGGCTTCCTGCAGTGTGTGATTAAGGTGCTGCACCCAGAGAGACGCAGGTGTATATATACTGGTCGGCACAAGGAAAGTGGAGGAAAATCAAAGATGGGAGAAATGAAAGATGCAGGGAGAGCACAAAAATGATTGAAATGAAAAAGGCGTTAAAAGACGTAAAAGGCAGTCTTAGCAAGAGGATCTGGCCACCTAGAAGGAGGAGACAGCACGAGCTGGGGCCCCGTGAAGGAGCATTAGCTGTGGCACTCTAGGGGCTAGTTTGCCCAACTGAACATCCAGGTGGAGTGTGGCAAGCAAGGCAGGAGCACTCCCTAGGCTTCCGAGGTGCGACCATGTTAGCGCAAAGGAAGAAGGGAGGAGAGCTGACCTCGGACGGTCTGGCCGTAATGCCTGGAGGCAGCCAAGATGGAAGTCATCTGAAAGGAGCTCGTGGCTGCTGAGTCTCCACCGGCTACTCGAGCAATGGGTGAGCATGAGAAGGAGGTGGACAGAGATCGGAACAAGTTAGACTGCATTTTTCCTTGGATTTTAATGGATTTATTTATAGATTATTTTTTATTCTCACTTTTCACTGGATTTTATGGATTTATATATGTACTCTGTTTTTGAACACTGCACCATTGGCACTTTTGTTGGTTTTACTTGTATTTTGAACAAACTTTGCTTTTAATAAAGGCACTTGAGCACTTTTTCCACCAACCTCTGGCCTCATCAGTGAATTGTCCTCATATTTCAGCTCATTTCGGGCATAACTATCGACGGTGTTGGTTCAGCAGACTCCCATGTGGGAAGAGGAAGTCTGTAGGGGACTGGCATCGTCACAATGCCCATTGAGGGGAACACTGGGGTGGTGGTCCCCATTTTTTAAAAAAGGGGCACTGGTAGGTGTGTTCCAACTATTGAGGGATCACACTCCTCAGCCTCTCTGGGAAAACATATGTCAGGGTACTGGAAATGAGACTCCACCCAGTTGTGGAACATCATATCCAGGAGGAGCAAATTGGATTCTGTCCAGTGGACCAGTTCTTTACTCTCATGAGGATCCTGGAAAGGGTATGAGAGTACACTCAATCAGTTTACATGTGTTTTTTTGGACTTAGAGAAGGCGTGTGACTAATTGTAACCATTAAGGTGGAACCACTGACCCAAACCACAGACACAGCAATACCCAACACAAATCCAGGTTCAGAATAAAGAATGTTTATTTGATACCACACCTTCTTCACAAGAACACCAGCAAAATGCACAATTTAAAATTCTCCTTCCTCCTCCAAGACAACATAACCCACTGCCTCTGGACTCCAACTCAATTTAATTGAGGCAGCGTGCTTCCTTTTAAGCTAGACCTGGGAACTACTTCTAGTCTCCTGTCCAAGTACTATGAAGAATTTGTGGGTCATATGAAAACCAGGTCAGTCTTCTCCTCAGCAGCGCCCTTTGGCAGTCCCCAAAGAGCCTGACAGGGCTGCATCTCCGGACTCCAATTTCCATGCCACCCTGCAGGTATCCTGATTGGGTTTAGCTCTGAGGAACACTGCCACCTGCTGTACAGGGGAATGAACTGCTCCTGGTGAGCCTGTTAGCCCAATACTTCTATTATGGTCTCCTGGATGGGTAATAATACTTCCTTTATCCCAGCCAGGTTGCCTGTCCTTGGCTTCCTGATACCCACACCATGTTCCTAGAGGGTTACTATGTTGGTGTGCTGGGAAAGTACGGGGTTCTGGAAGCCCATAATATGGACTATTCAGTCCCTGTATAATCACAATGAAAGCTGTGTCTGCATACTCTGGAAATATTTAGCACCATTCACCGTGGATGTGGGACTCTGCCAGGGCTATGCTTTGCCTCCTATCTAGTTTGTGATTTTAATTGACAGGATATCAAAGCATAACCGAGGAGGGGAGGGTGGTTAGAATTGAGTGACTGCTTTATCCAGATGATATGGTCCTGTTGGCTTTATCAGAATGTGTTTTCCAGAATGCATTGGAATGATTTGTTGACCACGTGTAATGCAGCAGCGATGAGGCTCACCACCTCCAAATTTGAGGCTATGGACATCAGTAGGAAAAAGGTGGAGTTACTGCCTCAAGTGAAGGAGTTTAAGCATCTCAGGGTTTTGTTCTTGAGTGAGGGGAAAAGGGACGTTGAGATCAACAGACTGATTTGGGCAGCGAGCGCAGTAATTTGGTCACTATACCAATCAGTAGTTGTGAAAAAGGGGCTGAGCCAGAAGGCAAAGTTCTCAAATTACCAGTTGATCTACGTCATTATCCTCAGTTATAGTCATGAGGTTTGGGTAATGACCGAAAGGATGAGATCACGGGTATGAGACCAAAATGAGCTTTCTTTACAAGTTGGCTGGGCTGTCCCTTAGAAATAGGCCAAGAGGTAGAACTGTTGACCCTCTTCATCAAGAGTAGCCAATTGTAGTAATTCTGGCGTCTGATATACCAGACACCTAGACACCTCCCTGTAGAGGTTTTACAGGCACAACCGGCTGGGAAGAGATCCCGGGGAAAACCCAGGCTCATTTGGGAGGATTATATCTTCCAGATGGCCTGGGAACACCTTGGGAACCTACAGTATGAGTTGGCAGAAGTAGTTGGGGAAAGGATTGTATGGGCATTATTGCTTAGATTGTTGCCCCCACGCTCTGGTCAGAAAATGAATGAACAAATGAATAAATAATAGACGACATGCAAAAATTAAAGCCACACTACTTCAAGACTGAAGCCAAGAAGTACCTTTTTTGTAAACGCTCCTTTGATTTAGAACAAGCAGCAGAGTCAATTAGGTGAAACAGAAACAATCTATCGATATTGTCTGGATGTGGTACTTAGATATCTTAGGCAACAACTAATTAAACATTCTTCTGTTTGTAAAACCTGTTATGTTGAATAAATTTAAGTACCATTCTTTATCTTGCATGTGTGGTTCAAATTCATAGATTTTTTTCTTAGATATAGCCAAGCTGTTTCAAGCACATGTATCCCCTCCTGTATTAACAGATTGTGTTTATAAAATATTCCATATTTTTATGGCTACATTGTTTAGGAGACAATTACCTTGTGTATAGAAATGCGTCTCCAGAAGGACTGAGATATAACCAACAGGCCTTCAACATGCTGGATTGCATTCTCTGTAATGGATCATAGGCACGTTCATTACAGGCTGTTTCTGTAAGTTTTCCTCCCACCTTAGAAAGATGAGAATGCTAAGCTAATTGTGGATTCTAAGATGGTCCCCCAGGAGTGGGTGAGTGAGTGTGGGCATGTGTGTGTTGGTTTAACCCTGAATGTGCCCTGTAATGGACAGAGGCCACATCTAATTGGTTCCAATTGAACTCTGTTCTATCCTTAGCCCGCTGAGGTGGGCTCCAGCATGATAACAATGAACTGAATAATCAGTTATGTAAACAGATGGCTTGATGAATGGTTATTTCTTAGAGGTTTCCTAACCCAGGACCTCAAGTGGCAACTCCTGTCTCCTGCTTGCATTAAATTAACATTAAAGGAGTACTCCATCCAGATGTTACTTACCCCATGTAGTTTGTAGTGACGGTCATGAAATATTTTTAATCTCATGTTTTCAGGGGGAACAGACATAACAAAGTTTCTGATAAAATGGGACCCAATGGTGACCAACACTGGATAACACCAAACGCTATTAAAAACGTTCATGAAAAAATCTCATATTACTTATTTTGAATGATTCACATGTCAATCCATTCAGTCATATGCTCACCACAGGCAAAAGGTATGCACTGTTTTTGATACTAAAATATTGTTAAATAAATAAGTCCAGAAAATGAAAGTAGCCACAAGAAGGAAGTTCCTTCACAAAGAATTGTGCTTTTCAGATTTTATTTACTCTTAGCATCTTTAATATAATGAAAAGTATAACAGGAAAACTAAAAATTGAAAGAGAAACACGAGGGAGAGACGGAGGTTAACAAAAGAGAAGACATAGAGAGACAAGGAGTGAGAGAGTGGCCATGCAGCAAGGAGCAGGAGGCAGGTGGTCAGGAATGAGCTTCAGGGTTGCAAGAGCACTTCTACTGAGCAATCACTAGGGAGTAGGAGCAGCCCGATATGCAGTGTGTCTCACAGACGCAGAAGGACAGTTGGTGGAAGAGATTTTTGTGGCTTGGCATGGTGCCCCATGGTTGCCAAGGGCCTGGCAATGGAGGCCCGAGCCTGGATATAATGGTTGACTGCACCTGTCGGTTGGGTATCTCCTCAGTTGTCTGATCCCGTACGGGATAAGCTGAGGAGAAGCTGGCATTGAGAAGGTTCACGACTGTTTTAAAGGAACCGTCTCTCTGATTTGTTTACCCTTGTTGTTTTTAATGGAATGTATTTATTACTGCTTTTAACCTTCACCTTCACACTGTTTTTATGGATTATTTAATTATCGAAGAGTTGGCACACTGCACTGAATGAATTTCAATAAAAGCACTAACTCACTTTTGCACCTACCTTTGGGCTGGACATGTGTGTCCTCAGTGGCCCGGCTCATCTTGGTTACGTTATCGACAGTGGCGCGTTCAAAGGCTCCTTCAAAGTCCAGTGAGTGTGGAGCTCACCTGCACCATCACAGCAAGTAGCTGACGCCTTCCCCAGCAGGTGTGTATGGTGAAGCGGTGAGGCAATTACCTCATACAGCACTTTCGTAAGGTTGGCATTTTTGTGTTAAGAGAGTTACATGTGAACCTTAAAAATTACATACACATCCAGGTCCTTATTTAATCAATACCTTTACAAAATATGAGAATATTTTTTATTTTAAAAACTCCAAATTTTGTACAGATTCACTGCATTGCAAGCCTCTGAGAATCAAAGCTCGTATGCAGTTTACAAAGCCACAAGTTAGAGAGAGAGTTTATGTGTTCTCTTTCCACATTTGCACATATAAATTTGTGTATATGTTGTAATTTTGTTAGATTTTGTTTATTTCTGGAATGTTAATAGATGTCAGTTAAAGAAGACAGGCACCTTTTAGTTTGCAGGACAGAGTCTGAAACTGTCATTTATTTAAAGAACCATTCAGGATGAGCAAAACGGCAGAATTTTGTTTAGCATTCAGTTTCTCATTATATATGTTGTTCCTTTTTAATACCTATATTGTGAGTTTTATAATTTTAAAGGTAGCCTTTTTCATTTGTTTACTCTTTTTTTGTGAGAACAACATTATATTATAAAGTGTGTCTTGCTTCAGGATGCATTGTCTAATACTCCTGCCCTGTATAGATGGAGTCCTCAACTAGATGCTGATCTATCAAATTGCACACTCACACACACACACAGACACCAGGCCAAACTACCAGTTTACATTTTGGATATGAGAGAGCTATGAAACCTGTAGAAAACAAACATGAACAAAAGTAGAACATGCAATCTCTGTGCACAGAGAGTGGCTGGCTAGCAATTAATGCTAGGTTCATGAAATAGAACAATTTGGCATTGTACTGTACATACAGACATATATATTGTTAAACTAATTAGTGTTTGTGGGAGGCTGTAACTTATACCAGCATCACTGGGCACAACACAAGAAGTAACCCTAGAAGGCGCAGACGTCTACTGAAGTGCACATACTGTACACACACCCACACACATATTATATTCACCAATTAACATAAGCTGTATGTCTTCAGACATGTGGGAGCACCTGAAGGATAACCAGTTGAGCCTTATGCTATGTATAATTAAACACAGTTTATGGAGTATACAGTGTCAACTGAGTTGATTTAATATAAAAAATGGGTTTTATTTATTGACCAATAAACATAAAAATAACAATTTAACTAATTCTTCTTCTTCTTCTTTCGGCTGCTCCCATTAGGGGTTGCCACAGCGGATCATCTTTTTCCATATACAATTTAACTAAACTTCCTTATGTACCTGACAGGTTGTAACAATTTAAATACTATAACATGACATGTATACAACCTGTCAGGTCCATAAGGGAGTTTCCTGGCTCATCAGCCGTATCTCTAGCGTATTTATGTCAGTTTTACACAAGTAACTGAAACTGAGTTATGAACCTCCACCCATGCACAAGCTATCTATATAAAGCAGAGCAACCATCTTGCTGAACAAAAAGTTTATTCCATTGTCTTAAACGACTTTGGTCATGGTGGTTTGTAGAGATAGTGGTGTCACCCTATGCCACAGTTTCAGACAATGAGACCTGCTTTTATAAGACAATTTTTGAACATTCTTTAGTTTGGTTTTCTTCCAATATTCCGAAGATTTGCATGTTAGACAAATGGCTAATGTGGTGTGGAGTGAGCATGGTTGTGTGTGAGTGCACCACTAAACCAGGCCCAGTTCCTGTTTTACCTTCCATTTCTTTGGCTCCCTATCATTCTAAAAACTGGATGAGGAAAGATTAGAAAATGTATGGATAGACAGAACACAAAATTGAGGTCATCTAAATTTTCTTTTGAAATTCATTAATCACCGTTTATGCCAGAGTGAAATCATGGCTGAAGAAGCTGCAATGTCATTTCCTTTAGATCAGGGGTGTCGAACTCCAGTCCTGGAGGGCCGCAGTGGCTGCAGGTTTTCATTCTAACCATCTTCTTAATTAGTGACCAGTTTTTGATGCTAATTAACTTCTTTAGCCTTAGCTTTAATTAGCTTGACTCAATCCCCTTAGTTGTTTTTTTCCTTAATTAGAAGCCAGTCGGTAATGAGACATAAAACAAGCAGGACATGACCAGCTCACCTGTACCCATCAAACAAAATCTGAAAATAAAGATGAAGGGCTCAGTAAGGTTGATCCCTCAGGTTACCAAAACATTTTAGGAGTTCTTAGAAAAAAACAGAATATCAACAGTTTTGGAAATGTCTGCTGTGGCAGAAAGAGAGCAGCAACAAGCCATGGAATTGAATAACGGGTTTAATTAACAGCAAGAATCAGCTTCTCATTAAAGAACTATTTGGAGTTTGAAGCCCCAATTAAGCTGGTCATCTGTTGGCTCGTTTCACGTCTCATTTCTGTTTGGCTGTCATTTAATTAAGAAAAGAATCAATTCAGAAGACTTAATCCTTAAAAGCAGGGCTATTAAAACAGAGGGAAAAGAAGTTAATTAGCAGTGAAAACTGGACACTGGAAAAGGGCTAGAAAGAAAACCTCCACCCACTGTGGCCCTCCAGGCCTGGAGTTTGACACCCGTGCTTTAGATGATCATTGTTTCATTGGTAAAAGCTGTAAATGTTATGACTTTCAAATAAATTTACCCAGGACTGGTCTAGGTGTGGCATTATGTTTGAGGGGTTTTGTGGTGACCCTCTCTAAAAGCACTCATCCTTTTGTTCCCACACCTAGATTTACCCTCACAAATGTCCTCCATATTCAACTCTTGTCCTCAGATCTTGCACTCAGCTGTCTGGGAAGAAGACACAGCCTGCAGCCACAATGCACTTACACCTGGGACTTTAGCCCCACTTCACCCAGAATTGACAGTTACTGCGCTTCACTTCCCCTTAGTGGAGGACATCTTCCCTTATTCTCTAACCCCCCAGGTGGCAAGACAGATATTTTACATTCTTAATTTGCCAAAAAGTAGAAGCAAAAGCAAATGAATGTGGCAAACTACACCCTACAACCCGGCTCTTTTAGCAGTTGACAAAGATTTGCATTTGCTGTGGCTTTTTCCTTGCATGTCTATAGCATTTTGTTCATTGACTCTACCTTCTGGTCCTCATTCTTCTTTCTTCCTAATTTAATGTGAAGACACTGACATTGTGAAGCTTGTCAGGGCCAAGCTAAAACACCTTTAACCCCTCCATGTCCACTGAAATTTTGGCAGACCATATCAATACATGTAAATGTAGCCAGTGGTTCAAAAGCTTTGCTTTTTATACAAATGGAATTTCTAGAAAAATGACCATTTTACCAAATATAATTTTGTTATCATGCCCTTAAGCAGCAAAAAGTATTTTCTTTGCAAGCCTGTCTTCTGAAGCAATACCCTCCTCTCTACTAACATTTATTGTTTTATAAGGTTTGAGCAAAGTGCTATTACAGAGATTAAAATCTCAAGTGAAAAATAAAGAAAAGGTAAAAAGTACGTACAGTTTATCACAAGCATGTGCTGTACTTTTAGATTGTGCTTTACCTGTAAAGGTTCAAAACATGCCACGGTATTTCTCAAGTAGTTAATAAAAGAAAGGGCATAGTCCCTCTAACATCTAACATCATAGCACTGCAATCTGAACAAAGGAATTAACATTTGTCTACATCACTAAAAAAATAAAAGTGCTTTAAGTAAACAAATTAAGAAAAATGTCAAACTCATAAACAGACAGTATTACATTTATATACAGACAGTATATATATTAAATTCTGCTTTAAACAATCACATTCTGTTGTAGTATGTATGCCAGTTTTTAATTTAGAAATCTCAAGTACTGTAGTTAATATAAAAAAAAATGCACAGTTCCTGTAACATCCAACATCAAAACACTATTTTTTCTCTAATCTGAACAAGGGAATTACATCTGCCTATATCAAAGAAAATTAAAAGCGCTTGCAAGATTCCTAAAGAAAATATGAAACAAATGTAAACAAAAAAATATATACAGATGGTGAACATTCTGTGGTTCTTAACTTGGATTGCACATGTTATTACAATGTGTATGTACGCCAGTTCTTATTTTTTAATGTCAAAGTTTTTTGTGGAGGAAGATAAGCTGCTCTGGATAATTGAGGGTACTCATGTTCGTGTTCCTTCCACCTACTGAGAGGAGTTTCTGGGAGTGACAAAGGGGTTTATTCTCCAAACCTCTAAATCTCAGCTGCAGCAACATCATGTGCAGTGTCACAAACTCGTAAAAGAGCCATAGCAAGGTTTAGGGCAGCCACCCATATTTTGTGTATCCTGGCTGCAAAATTGAAAAAACAAGTGACAGCACTGGTGTGCACAGATCAGAGTCCAAAACAGAACTGAGGGAATAGGGAAAATGTGGAGGTTATTAAAGGTCAGAAGAAGTGACATCAAAGGGGCCAGGACCAGAAGGGTCTTCGACCAGAAGGGTCTTCAACCATAGGCTCGGCCCCGGACATGACATCAAATGGACTGGAACCGGAAAGGTCTTCATCTCTTGGTTCTGACCCGGAAGTGACGTTAACAGGGCCAGGCAGATTTTCCCATGAATGGTCTGCAGGAAAGTGAGAAAAAGAATCAGTGCACTCTACCACATCCTGGTCTGATTCAGAGTTGTCCTCATTCCAGCCCTTCAGTTGCCTCCCATGCACAAATGTGTGACAGCAGATTTTGGTGTGGTATTATCTTTGGTAGGGGCAAACGTAGCTCCAAGCCAAAGTACATGAGCTAATAGGTCTCTTCATGGGTGGCTATGTGGTGGATGTAAAATCTTCCTTGTAGTTAGGTGGGTGATTAACCTCCTCTGATTGGTCAATCTGCTCCACCAGACTGTCTACTTCCTCTTGCTACTGAAAAACATCAAACATGAAATCAAACTAGCATTGGGCAGAGTGGCGGCTCTGTGGCTAAAGATCTGTGGTGGTATGTGTAAGGCTACTGTTTCAGATCCTGTTTCTTCCAGAAGGGATCCTACTCCGTTTAGCCCTTGAGCAATGCTCTTAACCTGAAAATTGCTCCAGGGGCACTGCACAATGGCTGATCCGGCAATCTGACCACCAAAGGTCACACAAAAAGGCAGTTTTCCCTTGGGGATTAATAAAATATATCAAAATTAATTTTACAGTAAATTTACATTAATTACCACAACATATAACCTGAACCCAAATTCATCCTATTACATATTTCTACTTTCGTACATGATTATTCAAGGTCAACTATTAAAACTAAATTGTCATCAATATCTTTCATTTGTCTGCAGTGGGTTGGCACCCTGCCCAGGGTTTGTTTCCTGCCTTGCGCCCTGTGTTGGCTGGGATTGGCTCCAGCAGACCTCCGTGACCCTGTAGTTAGGATATAGCAGGTTGGATAATGGATGCATGGATGGATCTTTCATTTGTATTTATTTACTCAAATTTAGTTATAACCTTTAATGTATGTAATAAAAACAAATTGCCTAATTTATTAATTTATTTACATACAATATGTTGATTTTTATGGCAACCACCACAGCAGCAGTCATTTTGGAACAGGTCTCATTAATCTCTGCTTCAGAGAGAAAAGGTAGATCCTTAAACCTAGGATCAAGATCTGATGCCGTGTACAGTGTCTCCCTCCCCCACACCAATATCCCATTTTTTAATAATAGTTCAACTCCAATGAAAGCTCTTTTACATCTTAAGCAAACATAGAGAAAATATTATGTATAATGGTTCATTCTCAGGGGACCAGAATACTTACTATATTATGAGTAAATCAGTTATTTACAGGATGAGTGTTGGTTCTTATTCCAGTTCGAAACATCAGGTTCATCTTTTGAAGAGAGTAAGACTTTTAATTTTCTGTACCTTAAAGTTGTTAAAGAATGTTAAAATAAGGAATAAAACGCTTCTGAAATTAATACTATCACAGACCTTAATCAAAAAAATAAATGACCTATTATAGTATATACACAGCCTAAGTGCATGAATTAGAACTCCATTTTCTCACAGTGGCAGTGAGGCAGCTTGTTCATAAAATGAGACTCACTGTACAATTGCATTTTTAAATGATTTCTAATAGGGTATAGCAATGAAACTATATTTGAACTTCAGAATTAATTTATAGTCATAGTTCAGCTAGCATTTAATTGTTTTGCTTCATCATGCTTAAGGACTTTGCTGAATTTTTTTTCTTCAACTAATCATTTAGAGGCCACAAAGCTTGAGTCAACCCTGCTAGTGGGAGTCATTGGCACACCCCAGAACACAAGCAGTTTATTTAGATGTCCTTAACCAACCAGTTTAAAGATAAACAGCTGTCCAGCCCTCTGATCTACATCAAACACCATGCCACACATGTGCTCCTCATACAAAGGAGGAAAGTGTGATGAAGGTGAAAACAATTTCAGCTGTGATTCATTCAGATTATATTTTTGACTGTATGATATTTCAAAATGCCAAAATGCATCTAAATATTTCTAAAGGTTATTATTAAAATCTCATCATCTTGTCACTTTCTAAATCTATTTTTGCCATTTCATATTTGATGAGTTGCCTGGTAGGCAAGTTGCCAAAGGACAGAGACAGGGCCCAGCAAGGTTCTACAATAGAGAGAGAGAGAGCGATGAAGAGGGAGAAAAACGACCAGGGAGGAAACAAGCAATGTCCTCCAAGTTAACCAAACAGCATGCAATCTAGGTAAAGGTAAGAAAGAGGACCAGGGGCCTCATGTATAAACGGTGCGTACGCACAGAAATGTTGCGTAAGAACGTTTTCACGTTCAAATCGTGATGTATAAAACCTAAACCTAAAGCCACGCACATTTCCACGGTACCTCATACCCTGTCGTACGCAAGTTCTCCACTCAGTTTTGCAGACTGGCAGGACCCAGCGTCAAAGCAGTACTACTGTTCCGGTGTGGTTTATCTTTCTTTTTCAGGTCCACGTCCCTGATGCGGCTTTATAAATACATTGAAATTAACAGCATATTGTTTATTAGTTTAATGCATCTGATTGTAATTAACCTGTAACAATATAATGGTCCACAGAATGGTCAAACTATTCCATATACCATAACTGCTTTAACGTTGTTACTCTCACTGCACCTTCTTCTTCTTCTTTCAGCTGCTCCCGTTAGGGGTTGCCACAGCAGATCATCTTTTTCCATATTACTCTCACTGCACCACTCGGAGCAGCTGATCGGAAAGAGAATAATCGGTATACAGCATCAAGCACACACTGCCTCAGCCATGCTTCCTATTTGAACTGCTTCTCACATGGCAAACGTTTCAAACCTTTCCTGTACGGAACTTGCGGTTCAGAAAGAGTCTCATCCCAAGAGCTCTAAACGCACTCAATCAGTCCATCAAGTGCTCCTTGTAGGACTGTTTGTACTTATAAGTTGTACTACAGTTATAATATTGCACAACCTGAGCGACTTTATAAAGTGCGTATTTACATATGATGACAATATCATTTTTAAGATGAAATGCAGCAAAATATGTTTATTATATTATACAGATAAAACTTTAACTTCATTTAAATAATCTATATTGTTAATAATTAAAGGACACGGTGTTGCTGCGCTAGCAAGGATCTGGCGCTCTGCTCACGATTGTTCCTGCCTCGCACTGTATGCTTCACTGGGACTGGCGTGAAGGACAGAATAATTAAACATGTACTACGAAGATATTTCAATCTTCCTTAAAGGTTTTGAAGAATCGATGTTATAAGCTTACAGATGGCTTAACGTCCATTACAAAGCTGATTGTATGGCGATCGGTAACTTGGAGAAAGAAAAGAAAGGACAGGTATTGGAGGTTAGTAGTTTGAAAGAGACAGTACTGCAGGGGCAGCCTTAGGCTTGTGCAAACTGTGCACCTGCAGAGGGCCGCCAAACCAATATATATCTATACTAATAAAAGGCAAAGCCCTCACTGACTCACTCACTCACTCACTCACTCACTGACTGACTCATCACTAATTCTCCAACTTCCCATGTGGGTGGAAGGCTGAAATTTGGCTGCTTCATTCCTTACAGCTTCCTTACAAAAGTTGGGCAGGTTTCATTTCGAAATTCTACGCGTAATGGTCATAACTGGAAGCTGTTTTTCTCCATTTACTGTAATGGAGATGAGCTTGAACGCTGTGGGGGCGGAGTTTCGTGTGACATCATCACGCCTCCCACGTAATCACGCAGTACATAGAAACCCAGGAAGACCTCCAAAAAGCGCTGAAGAAAACATGCATTATATAATTGAGAAGGCAGCGAAACAATAAGAAGCGAGCGAGTGACATATACAACCATATTCATGAGTTCTGCTACTTCGGAAACAAAGCACGATGTAAACCTACACTTTAAATTAAGTTCATAGACAGGCTGCCGCTGGCATTTGTAATTTAGTGCCTGCCCATATAAGGCCGTCCGTCAGCGGCAATCCAATAGCAAACTGCCACTAAATATTCACGGGTGAAGGACTGTGCTTATGCAGAGGAAGATGAGATGGTCAGGGTGGTGTTTGGCACAAACTCAGCGAAACTGCGAGAGAAACTTTTAAGTGCCAGGACTTCGGTAACATTAAATACAGCCATGGACATTGCACGAGATGGCACCAGCACAGCTGGGAACCTTCGATGCATGTACACCGAGCGGCTCACGTGAACTGATGCAGTGCACAGACAAAAAGCAACAGTTCCAAAGAGCGCTGAACAAAAACCGAATTACACAATTGAAAAGGCAGCAAAAAATATGAAGCGTCTGATACATACAAGCATATTCATAAATGCAGCTACTGCGGAAACAAAGCACACGGTGGAAAAAGTCAATGTCCCGCTAAAGGAAGACAGTGTAAAAAAAAAACCCGTGCATGCAGTGTGTCAGGTCTCAGATAAAGAAGAAGACGAGCTGTTTATTGATGCAGTAAGAAACGAATCGATGAATGAAACCTGTCATCTTTACAACGATTGACAAACACGGAATGTAACTTGAACACAACACATCCTACAAATACGAACCTGATTGAAAGAAATAATGATAATCAAATCCTTGATGACAGCAACACTCAGTAAAACTCACAAAACAATTACTGTATATTGACAGTCATGTTACGTTATTTTTAAAATGTTCCCTTTTCTTTTTCATAGCTTTTTTAACACAGTACTTCTCCGCTGCGATACGCGGGTATATATATATGTATATATATACCCCAATCTACATACTCGAATAATGGATACTTTATTCGCCATCAATGATTGTTTTGGTAAAGCCATACTCAGTGTATTCATTAGATGAACGGTAAAAAAGTAAGAGCGAGGGGAGGATGACTTATTGAGGAATGCAGGCAAAACCACAATAGCACGCGGGCTCGATGTAAGAAAAAATATATCTTTTCAAGTTCTATTTAGTCCATATGTGTCAAACTCAAGGGCCACGGGCCACATCCGGCCCGGCGTGTAATTATATCCGGCCCGTGAGATCATTTTATATACTGTATTATTGTTATTAATGGCCCGGGTATATGAAGCGCTGGTAACACAATAAACTACAGATCCCATAATGCAGCGCTTCAGCTGCCTTGCCGAACACTTACCGTGTTAATCAAGTCTAGCTTATGATGCTGCAAGTTATTGCGAAGCTAGCCCACATGATGCCGAAGAGAAAAGGTGATTCTGAACATAGAGACTTTAAAAACCGATGGGAGGCTGAGTATATGTTTACTGACATTGCCGGTAAACCCGTGTGTCTCATTTGTGGAGCTAATGTGGCTGTAATTACAGAATTTAATCTAAGACGGCACTATGAGACAAAACATCAGGATAACCTGAAAGACCTGAATGCAATGCAGAAGATACAGAAAGCAGAAGAATTAAATAAGAATCTGACACTTCAGCGGACGTTTTTACCTGTGCACAATCACAAAGTGATTTCAAATGAAGCTGCTTTTATGGGAGACACAAATGCACCAGTGCAACTTGCCCCACTTTCCCTGTGGCCAAGTAATGTTGAACCAAGTCGGCACAACGATGTTCCCAAATACGCAATTTGCTGATAAACTGAGCGCACTGAGTTCGCACGGCGCTTTGGTGACTTTGAAGAACAAAAAAAGTCCGTCTACATGCGGCTCGAACCTTGTGCATGTTTGGTAGCACATATCTGTGTGAGAAGCTCTTCTCAGTGATGAAGACTAACAAAACAGCACACAGGAGTCGCCTCACTGATATGTATGTGTATATATGTAGATATATATATGTATGTATATATGTGTGTGTGTATATATATGTGTATATGTATAGATATGTATATATATATATGTTTATATGTGTGTGTGTAAATATATATATATATTTATATATATATATATGACAGCAACACTCATCACTCACAACAGTGACAAAACAATTACATTGACAATCATGTTACGTTATTTTCTAAATGTTTCCTTTTCTTTTTCATTACTTCATTAACACACTACTTCTCTGCTGCGAAGCGCGGGTATTTTGCTAGTTGAATATAAAACAGAAAGAGAAAATAACGCGACACCTAAAAATGCAGCGGCAAATTTCGGTAAAAGTTAAACGCTTGTGTCATGAGCACGAGGTGGCTATGCAGTGTCCACAACGGACGTGTCCATCCGATAAGATACCATATTGACATTGGCGGGCGAAGGGGCCACCGATTCTTTCTCTGCCCAGGGCCGCCACAAGCCTAGAGTCGCCCCTGAGTACTGATGCAATAAATTATTTCATCGAAGGTCGCGCACAATCACTGCACCACCGTGAAACCCATGTTTAATAACGTGCTTTAACTCCTATCATCATGAAAATGATATCACGTATACATCTCAGTATTTTAGTTATTCAGAGAGCTGTAATATCACGAATGTAATGGATTCTGTGTCCTGTCAGAGACAGAGAAAGCCGGTTTAAGAAGCACGTAGTGATTCACACACATAGAGCACATAGAAGAACACATACAAAACAAATTACGATGTGATTTGAGAAACTGGTTAATTAAATGATTTTAAGATGAAGTTTATGATGTTCTACTTTAATGACAAAATAAACTACGTGATTAGAGTGGAAATTTTGAGATTGAAGTTGACATTTCATGCTTTTTCTCCACTGTGTGCCTTTTTTTTTCTCTGTACCCTAATAAGCTTTCATATGACACTCAGATGGTGGGCTACGACTCACCTTTTCACGGCGACTTTGATATCTGACAACTTCTTTTTTATTTCAAGCATTGTGCGACTTTGTGAACTTGAGCATTCAAGTTTCTCCAACACGTTATGTCATTCGATCAACTTCCTTTAGTTGATTATACCATGGTTTAAATCAACAAATAGTATGTTTTTCCTTTGCCTCCACTTGATATTCGCTGAAATTCTTATATTTTCCAGTGTGCTTTTCCCATTGTCTTTTCACAGAAGGCTGAGCTTAAGGGCTATTTATATTGATTTGCATATTCAAAGAGGCGTAATTTTGGGAGGAACTGGGGCAGGACAGCAGGCGCGTGCACGTGTGTTACTTTTCATGCTGACCGGGATTTATGTAGCGGAACAACGTGGAAGTTGGAGTACGCACAGATTCCTGCATCTCGATTTTTCTGTGCATAAGCACATTTTGGCTTTTGTGCTTACGTCATATTATATTGTGAATTCTACGCACGGCGTTATGCATGAGGCCCCAGGAGATTTAACAGCAAAATGGACCCCGGTTGGTAAAACAGGGCAGCATATGGAATCAAGGTCATTTTAAAATTCTTGTCCAGAAACTTGTTAGGTGGCAGCATATGTTTTCAGCACAGAAAAAGAGGGACTGTCATGACCTATCAGATTAGGTATCCCAAAGGCTCCCTAGGACGTCTAATCATTTAAAAAACTATGGGAATCACATAGGATGACTTTAAGCCATTTTAAGGCAGATAATGTTGTGAAATTAAATTTAATAGTCTGAGAAAGAGACAGACGCTGAAATTGGTGTTTATGGTACTTTTTAGGAGGGTAAGTGAACAAGGAAGATGTTCAGGAACCATTCTGTTAATCTTTTTAGAACTACAGGATTATGTGAGTTTGTTTTTCTTTTGTACATTGTATTCACTCTTAATTTACCCCTCCCTATGTGCTTTACTATAAACAATAGCATCATTTGTGATTGTTCAAGTCATTAGGGTTATTGTTCGTGTCATCATGAGTTTGGAGGTTCACTACAATAAGTAAATCACTCATTAAGGTAAGTGGAACCGCCATACCAGAGACTAACGTATATACTTGCGAACTTGTTTAAGTTTTCCCATGTAAAAGTCTGGGCTTGAATTTATCGTATAATTTCCGGTATTTTATATTGTCGGTCGTATAAGTTGAATGCGGAAAACTGACACTATTGGTCCAAGAGATTATGATATGCTAATGCCCACCTGAGAGACTAACCACGGAGCACACTGCCTTTTTTTTCTATGTATTGTGCCTACATGACCACACGGTAATACCCGAACTATTCTGAAGCGACAATTGCACTGTGTTGTGTTTTTGTATCTCATACCCTCATACACCTTTATCGTAAGAGCATCCCTTATCTACGGTGGAGTGTTCGATCAGAAGAAAATATGAAACTGGTTTTAAATTAAAAGTCATTGATGTGGTGAAAGAAATTGGTAACTGCACTGCTGCAACAAAATCCGACGTGTCTGAGAAACTGGTGAAAGATTGGAGGAAGCAAGAAGATGTAAAAAAAATAATTAAGTGTTGTATTTTTGAATGGGCGTTTCAAGTCCCGACTTATACACGAATATATACAGTTTTTTGGTAGTGCCAACCCTACATCTGATGATACCATTACTCACACCTTCATATTTAATGGTTGACACCTAACCCATTCTGCACATTATTGATCTATGGGTGGGAACAATACTTCTCTATACAAATATATTGAGAATGTGAAAACTTCACAGAACTAGTGACAGAATCAAAATTTGAATTCAGATTCCTAGAGCTGAGTGTTGTAAACTTGCCCTAAAGCAATTTCCTGTCATTTGGCTAAATCTTTTCTTTCAAAATTACTCGTATAATTTTTCTTATTGGTGTTTCATTTAAACATTGTTTGTGACTTCATGCTTACACAATTTTAACATTTTCTTTGCAATTGTACTTATGTGAATTGTGCTGATATGATTTTAATTAAGATACATGGACTAGGAGATGAAAGCATTGACAAAAAACAAGCAAAGGTCAAAACTGTGAGAACTAAATAGTACTCTAGACCCCAAGTTGCAAAGCAAAACTCATAGTATGATTTCCTTAGTTGATCTCTAATAAGACAATATACTCAGTATGTGTGACAATAATTTAGTCATTTTGTATTGAGTTTATTTAAAGTATGTAACTTTCCATACAATCAAGTCGAACTTAAAACTAAATTCAATTCAATCCCCACCCATCAGAGTAAAACTTTTGAGAGTAGTAAAGAGGGAAAGAAGTCTTTCTTCCCCAATATAAATGCTTAATCCAAAATGTTATTGATTTGATCCTGCCAGGTTTTAAAAAAAAGTTTTGAACAGATCCTCTAAGTGAGAATTAGATTTTTTTCAATTTCAGATAATATATAGCATCAGTTATCCATTGACTTAAAAGAGGAGAGTTAGGATTCTTCCAGTTTAGCAAAATAAGTCTGTATGCCAAAAGTATAGTGGATACATTCACAGTTTGTTTGTCCTTCTCTACTTTAAGCCAATCTGGAAGAACATCAAACACAGCTGTTAATGGATTAGGAGGGATTGTGACATCCAAGCTGTCTGAAAGGCATTTAAAGATTTTGGTCCAGAATGATGTTAATTTGGTGCACACCCAAAACATATGGCCTAGTGAAGCTGGAGCTTGATTGCAATGTTTGCAGGTTGGATGTTGCCCTGGAAACATTTTGGACAATTTAAATGAGATAGATGTGTTCAATAAAAATTTTTAAGTTGAATAATTGAATGTTTTGCGCATATGGAGCTAAAGTGAATTCTGTTCATGGCTGCCTTCCACTCCTTTTCTGAAATGTTAGAAGAAGAAGAGATCCTTTTTACCACTGTACTTTGGGATCTTTAAAAGGAATGTACTTTAAAATGGTTTTATACAGTATATTATAGAAATGCTGTTGGAGTCTTATTGGCTCCAGCAGACCCCCGTGACCTTGTAGTTAGGATATAGCGGGTTGGATAATGGATGGATGAATGGATGGAGGGAGTCTTCAAGACTAATCAATATCTCTTCTGGAATAGAAATAGGTGGGAGGTGAGGAAAATTGGGTAGATTTTGATTGTGTAAAGTTTCTAACTTTAGAGAAAGTTGAAAAATTGTGTTGACAGGAAACTAAATAATAATTGTCGTCAATTAATGGGATAGCAAGTTAGGAACCAGAGAAAATAGCACATAACCAAGGCCAAAACATTAATTCCATATGTATTCAAAATCTTCATTTACCAGACTTTTAAAAATAACAAAAAAAAAAAAGAATGACAAATGTTTTGGGTAAATTCACAATCTTGGACAAACAGCCCAGTACAACAGCAATTTAAATAACATTGTACTAATGATGTAATGTGGCGCAGCTGTGAAGGGGTGTGGTGTAGTAACTGGGACGCACATCTTAGCCACAGGTGATTCAGGTGGCTCCCAAAAAAAAAAAATAATGTTGCAGGAAAACAGGATTAGTATTTAACACTGTTAAAAAATTTAAAGAATGCCAAAAAAAAAATTTTTTAATTAATTCCTTGGTCTTCACAATCCCAGAAACAATACATATTGAATATTAAAAGCCCAAGAAATAGCCAAAATAGTATTAATATTCACACCACATTATGACTGGCAAACAGAGAATACTGAGCACCAAAGTCTAAAAAATAAACAGGAAGTTGTGGTCAAAAGATGCATAGCCAAAATTTCACATTCTGTGAAAACTAAATAAAATGCTGGTAAACAGTTTTGAGGAAATCTACAACCTTAGATAAATTGGAAGTGCACGATTCGTGACCTTATAGCATTTTGACGATGACATTACATGTCAAGCACTTCTAATTATGCCAGCACTGCAACCTGCTTAAAAACCATGAACAAGTGGTCACAAACATATGGTAGCCAAAGACAACAAAATGGTGTCACATGATCACCAAACGTTAAGAAAGAATTATATGTCAAAGCCAAAAATAGGAATAAATCACAGAATTTAATTTTCCTTGAAAACACAAACAATGAATGGATAACCAATACATGAAAACAACCAAAGAGTGCAGAATAAACTAGAAATGAAACATACTTGTGACAGCAGGCATATCCTTTACGGTTACATCGCTTGATGCACGTGACATGCGACCTCATCATGTGACCTTTAAATAAGATATCTGTGTTGAATTTGAGGTTCTGTTCACTATAGCTCTCATTTTTGTACCTTCTTGTTCCAAATTTTTATATCCCTCCATCCATTTTCCAACCCGCTGAATCCGAACACAGGGTCATGGGTGTCTGCTGGAACCAATCCCATTTATGTGTTATAATTTTTCATTGTTATTTTTTATATTTTCGCTTCATTTTTTATTTTTGTTGACCATTTATTTCTTGATCACTTTACCTCCAAACTGACTTTTATCACTTGGTAGTATAAGACCAATGCACAGCTTTTGCAATCCAAGCTTTTGGATTGTCCTCTTAATTATTATTGTGCCAGACATTTTAAATTTTGGCATCAGGATTTCTTGTCTTCCCAGCTTCTCAATCTTTCCTGATTTTTTTTTGTTCTTTCCTTTTGCTTCTTAAAACTCCTTTAATTCAGATCCTGATCATTCTTGTTGTCCTTATTTTCTTAGTTTTTGACTAGCCATTTACCAAGGTGGCTATAATATTGTCAGGAGCACTATCCATTATAACACAATACCTTCCAAATGCTTAAATTTATAAAATTTCAACCGGCAGGATGTGAGTTCATGTGTATATGACGACCCTTTTTTGATTTCAAAGTTTATGAATTGTAAATATGCGTCTGATTTGTCAGATTATGACAAGATGAAAGAAGGATGTGCAAGTGTATAGAATTTACCTCTGAAAGCTATTGACATCCATTGCGTTTATTAATATTTAAAGAGCCGGGCTGCAAAGTAAGGCAGTGCTTGAAGGACACCTTTATTAATCTATTTGGTTCACAGGAGAAAGCATTAATATTTGCAACGTGTTTCCTTGCTATAGTCCCAAGCTGCAGACCCCTTTGAAACCTCCAGTTTTGCTATCACTGAGTCAGATTTAACACAAGAGGCCACAAAAGCACTCACTGGTTTTCTTTTTTCCTTAAGGCTTTAAATATCCTTTTTTTTTTTTGTTTTTCTTCGCTCTGTTTTCAGACATCCACAATAATTTCTTCTCACGTCTGGTTGCTTTGAGGTGAAAATGTTATTTGAAGCCATTCACTTACATGTTAACATTTTAGGGAGGTAAAAACTTCACTTTTCTTCACAGCTTGACAAATTTGATATAAAAATCAAATCTTTATTTTGGTAAAATATACAGAATTTTGAGGGAGGTCACAGCAGGATGCCTCTGGCTTGTGTGTTTATTTGATATTGTCTAACTAAAGAAGGGGATAGCAATGATTCATTTCTTTTTCCTTCATATGATCCACCAATGTGGCATTTTTTCATTTTATTTATCTTTTCCGTATTGGGTTTATTGTGCTGGTTGTTTTAAGTATTTCATGCAGCACTGCAATGTTGTGTTCTGTATCAAAAGTCATATGGAATGGTGCTTGTTATTAGTGGTACAATATAAAACTAAATCTGAGTGATTAACGTAGATCAACCATTTTATTTATTTGTTAAATTACATTTGATTGTGGATAATGGATGGATGGATGATTGATTGTCATAAAATCAATTATTGTATTTATTTGTAAAAATAAATTTAAGTCAGTCAGTCATTCTCCAACCCACTATATCCTAGCACAGGGTCATGGGGGTCTACTGGAGCCAATCCCAGCCAGCACAGGGTGCAAGGCAGGAACAACTCTCGGGCAGGGTGCCAGCCCACCTCAGGGCACATCCACACGCCAAGCACACACTAGGGACAATTTAGGTTCGCCAGTGCACCTAACCTAACCTAACTAAAAACCTGCGTGTCTTTGGACTGTGGGAGGAAACCAGAGCACCCGGAGGAAGCCCACGCAGACACTGGAAGAAGTCAATGAACATAAAATAGATCATTCTATTTATCTGCAAAATTTAATTTGATTGATTAGCACTGAACAAGCCATTTATTGACAAATCTGCTTAATCCCCTTCAGTGTCATAGGGACAGCACTGGCAACACTGAGTGCCAAAGAGGAACCAATATTGCATAAATTATATTTGATTAATTGTCATAAAATCAATTATTGTTTTTATTTGTAAAATTAAATTTAAGGTAATTAACATAACATTGATCATTCAATTTATCTGTAAAATTTAATTCAATTAATTAGCACTGAACAAGCCATTTATTGACAAATCTTCTTAATCTCCATCAGTGTCATGGACACAGCACTGACAATACTGAGTGCCAAGGAGGAACCAATGCTACATAAAGCAAACTTAATCCCATTGGGCAAATTTGATGTTTTGGGAATACTTGAATAAAATACCAAACAGACAGTGGCCAGGCCAGGGCTCAAACCCAGAATCCAGAGATGTAAGTCAGGAATATCACATATAGCTAAATAAAACAACTTTTTAGAATGAGAAGTCCTACTACTCAAAGTGTCATTTTCTAAATATTCTTCTAATCATGCTTCAGGTTATAATCATTCTTAACAAACTGTTAACATCCTAAATTCTCCCACTGCACATGATTATTCTGGTCACATTTGCTCGGCTTTATGATGCACAGGAGAGAAGGACTGGTTTTACCTGCTTCATCCTTTTCAAGGAGATGCTTTCCGCTTTAAAACTGTGACTGACTGCATATTCACATCATACTAATGCAACCGTCAGGGATGATATTGATTTTTCCTGGATGATCTTTTTCTTCTTGTTTTGAGTCGGCCTAAAGTTGCTCTCGAGGCTGTCAGCATTTTCAAGTCAAAGCCAGGAGGAATACTTTTCCATTATACTTGTGGGTGGCAGATGTAAACATGTTTGCATTTACAGCTGTTATAAATGACTTTCCCCAGCGAGGACTGAAAAATCAATTTCACCCCATGTATGTTGCATCAGAGCTATACAGTATGTACAATCCTACACGTAATATATGTGTGTGTGTTTATGTGTGTGTGCAAGGAAAGCAGAAAGAGACAGAGAGAGAGAGTCTCGTATTTTTTCTCACAAGTTGTTAGATTTCTTGCCATAGAAGCATATTCCGCCTTGATAGGTAAGAGCTTTATGTGAGTCTGTCAAACTCATATTTTCAGAATACTGCGAAAGAAAATCTTCTCAAAATCTTAAAGTTATTATCTGTCAGTGTTTTCCATGAACCACCTGGCAGGTTATGTAATGAAAAATTTCCTAGTCGTCCAAATATGAATTTGAGAAGTAATCACATTAAGTATGAGAAGATTTTAATGCTTGTCTTTTAGAAATAGCATAAAAGATGTAATCGGAAAGATTTACATAATAGTATTCAGTGTTCAGTTGCACTTGTCACTTATCGTGCTGGTTAAAAAAAAAAAAACATTTTTTTAAGCTCTGAGTTTTGTATATTTTTAATGAGAGCGATGAATGACTGGATATGTTTCTCTAAGAATGAAGCAAGATAAAAATAATAATTTAGGTCAATAAAACAGTGCAGCAGCCACAGATTTCAGTATTACTTTGACTTTTCAAATACCACAGCATGACATTCTGAAATCCTCTTAATTCAAAATAGTGTGGCTGGGGCAGAGTGCTAGTCCACTCACAAATGCACACATACCTGCTGGGCTAATCCCAACTATCCTAACGCATATCTTTAGTTTTTGAGAAGAAACTTGACAACCGACAGAGATATGGAAAGTATATAGAAACACAGACAGCTAGTTATTAGACCCCAGGAATCCATGAGTAAACAGCACTAATCGCTGTGTCACAATGTTGCAATGTGGCAAAAACATATAAACACTTAACAAAGTGGAATTCTAACACCAAAATTTATTTTACAGGACAAAGAACCTTACATTTTCCATACACAGTAAGCTTACATTTATCTGTCCATCCACTAATCCTACCTTCTTAGCCAATTTCAGTGGTTTTGGGTGCAAGACTGATTAGAGCTGCCATTCAACCTAACACACACAGAGAGGGAGAGATTGTGGAAAGTCATCAAATACACACTACTCAGAATAATTAAGGGGACACTTTATCATCACACTCTAACACCAAGTCAATTAAGCTTCAGGGATAGCAATCCGTCCATTTGGGAGCCATAAGCGATTGTGAATCAGCTTCAACTGCTTTGGTGCAAATGAAAGTGACAACAAGTGCACTTGAGAGGCAGCAGAAAGACAAATTCCATAAAGGGAATTTTGCAGGTGGTGGTCACAGACAGTTGCTCTCATCTTATCCTTCCTGGCAGATTCTTCTTTAGTTTATGTTTTGGTAGTGTCCTTGTCACTAATGGTGTCATGAGGTGGTACCTGCTGCCGATTCAGGTTGCATAGGTACTCCAGCTCCTCCAGAATGACACATTCATATGTGCCGTCGTAAGAATGTTTACTGCATCTCCCAGCACAGTTTCAAGAGCATGGAGGCGATACCAGGAGACAGGCCGTTACATGAAGAGAGGTGGATAGGGCCGTAGCAGGGTATCAACCCAGCAGCAAGAAGGGTATATACTCCTTTGTGTAAGCAGGAATAGGAGGAGCACTGCCAGAGCCCTACAAAATGACCTCCAACTGGCTACTGGTGTGTAGGTTTCTGACCAAACAATCAGAAATAGATTTCATGAGGGTAGTGTGAGGGCCATGGGACCTGTGATCACAGCTCTTTACCATGCAGCTCAATTGGCATTTGCCAGAGAATACCACAATCGTCAGCTCTGCCATTAGTGCCCCGTTATCTTCACACTGAGCATATGTGACAGACATGAAGGTGTCTGGAGACACTGTGCTGAATGTTATGCAGCCTGCTACATCATCAAGCATGATCATTTTGGTGAGGCATATCTTTTGAGAGTTACACACACCTCCATGTGCTAAGCAATGGTACCCTGACTGCTGTTAGGTACCTGGATGAAATCCTCAGAGCCATTGTCAGACCTTACACTGGTCCAGTGGGTTCGTCCTGGTTCAGGACAATAGACAATGGCAGTTCCTAGATAATGAAGACATTGATGCCACTGACTGGCCCGCACGCTCCCCAGACCTCTGCGACGTTATGTATCGGTGCATCCAATGCCACCAAGTAGCGCCACAGATTGTCCAGGAGCTCACTGACACCCTGATCCAGGTCTGGGAGGAGATCTCCCAGGACACCATCCCTCATCTCATTAGGAGCATGCTGTGATAATGTTGGGAGTGCATGCAGGCACACGGGGGCCATACACACTACTGAGTCACATTATCAATTGCTGTGTTTAAAGTCACACAAGGTATATCATCCTCTAATTTTCGATGTGATGTTGAATCAACCCCTCAGTATTTTTTTTTTTTGTAGACTGTTGTTACATCATTTTGATCTCAACAAATTACACAGTTTTACTCAGTAAAGATTTTCCATTTGAATATTTCATTCATTGAGATCCAATATATGATTTAAGTGTTCATTTATTTTTTTTGAACAGTACAGTAACATAATGTTACGATTAACATTTTCTTTGAATTTTTCTCTGGTTTTCTATTTCTTTGGTTTTCTATGTTCCTTTTCAACAACATTTGCATCCCAACATTGTATCCCAGAGAATTAATTTTTAATGTTACTATATTTTTATGAGTTTGGAGTATTTCATGTTATCCCATGATGCCATTTTACTTATATGCTGATGTCACCATTTTAAAGTTGTAGCATTCTTATTATTGTGATAATGTGCCTGATTCATCAGGTTTGTGCAACCTCTGAAATCATCAGTGTGACAGTGTAGGTTATCGCATGTGATCCTCATTCATTTAAGGTTGATTTCAAATGAGCTTTATGTGCTGTTTATTTTGTTAGGTATTTTCTGGTATTTGAAACTCACTCATTTCTTAAGATAACGTCTCTTTCTCCGGGTCCTTACTTTTTTTCCTCTGTTTCGCTTGAAATAGAATGCAAAACTAGGATTCATACCATGTTTCCTGGATGTGTAAGCACCAAACCTAACCAGTGTGCCACAATGTATCTTTGAATTTTTCCAGTGACACTTTTCTAATCAGATATATACCGCATATATTAAACACAAAAGTCAGCTTTGGTGGCAGCCACAAAACTGCAGAATTTAGTTCTGGACTGAATGCAAATCTATTACTTTCAATTACACAGCATGAAAGAAAATAAACACACTATAGAATAGATTAAGAAGAAGAATGAGTACAATTATTACTATTACTAAAAATAGTTGTTGTAATTAGGGTGTGTTGAAAGGATTACCATAGGAGAATTCTCAGAACACCTGATACCAACAACTGATTAACAACAATATTTTGTAATAAATGAATAATGAGGCACCTGAGAATGATAACTGAAACAGAGCAATTTAAGAACAAGGTAGCAAAAGAGTACAGAGAAAAAAAATCTAAACAAAGAACAAACAAAATAGACCTTCCAGTAATTATCACAAGGAAATCAGATAACAATTATTGCTACATAAATCCAATAATACAAAATATAAAACATGCTCCAGGAGCAATGGCCCTTAGTAGATTAAAGGTTGAGATTCACAACTAGCAATTCTTGATTAAATCTTTTCTGTTTGTATTCTCAAAACCATATGTTTACTATGTCAATAAACCCCAAAACTAAACAACATTCCCATATAGAAAATACCTTCAAAATTGATTATGATCAAACTCAATGCACCAGTAATGAAGCTGAGGCCAGGAGAACCCTTAAATACAAGAGTTTCGGGTGGCTGTCTCTCCTCTTACACTTGAGTAATTCCCCATCCCTTAAGTGTTGTGATTTCCAAAGTTTGTTAATATTTTACTGGTCTTTCTTGTGTACATTCAGGAGCAGTTTCCAGGTTTTTGAACATATTAAAGGTGATGGGCTCTAGCCAGTGGATCCTTTTTAATTAGCAAGTCACAAAATTGTCTGTTTTTTGGGTTTAGGTGTCATCTGGCATCAGAGAGTAGAAATTATGTTGCAGTCACATCTTCTGATAGAATGATAACATTAGTTGGACCAAGTGGGTTTTTATTCTACCTGGCAGAATTACAGATGGGGAAGACATGATGTCAAGCGTCTTCCTTTTTGTGTTGGGAGCTCCCTTAAAACCTTCTTCGTAAAAGACTTGTGAAACCTACATGTGCGGAAGACATTAATAAAGTTAAGTTTTGATTATTTTTAATTTATTGATTACTTTGAATTGTTTTGTGATAGGTGTCACCATTTTGTGCATTGGTAGTGTTGAAAAATCGCAAGAACAACGAGAAAGGCTTTGGGTAGCCACCCCATATACTTGAAAATTGTCGATGAAATAAAGCAAAATAATGTCTATTTAGACCAAGCTCAATATAGAACCGAAATGCAGTAGACAAAATTGTGGTTATTCATAGTCAGAGGAGAAAGTGATGTCAGGCGAGCCGAAACCAGAAGTGATGTCAGAAGAGCCGAGACCGGAAGTGATGTCAGGAGAACTGGGACCGGAAGTGAGGTTGTCAGGCAGGACTTCCTTCTGATGGTCTGGAAAAGAGGAAAGAGAGAAAGCATTAACTGACAATGCCTACCCCTGGTTTGTCGGATAATCACACTTATTCAAGTCCGTCTCCAAATCGTGCGTGTATGACAGTAGTTAAGGACGCAGGTTTGTGGAATTTCTCCTTACTGCTTATTGCGTTTATGGTTATTGATTTAAAGAAAACGGACTACTGACTATATTACTGACGATGCTTTTTGTTTAATGATGCAAATTTGAAAAAAGATGATTTTCTGGTTTTGACTTAAGTGTGATCATGACTCACATTTCATCTTCTGACCCATTTATCTGCCGTAGTGGCCTGCTATTTTCCACCTTGTGGCAGTATAATAGGCTCAACCAAAAAAGGTAGAGGAAAAAAACAATTAGCATATAACAAGAATTTAATGGTAAGCAGTTATCGAAACTGAAACTAAGTACAGATGGAGAAAAGCAATTAACCAACAACAAGGAAAACAGTAAAAAAATATAACAAAAATAAAGCTTATCAATGAAACCTCACCACAACTCTAAAAATAGTGAAATTGCAACTACACGTATGTATTGGAAAAAAGGAAGATAATTCATATGAAAACCAGTAAACATCAAAAATAAAGCCAATTATTGGTACTGGTTAGGGCACTTTAGAACAAATGATCTCCTATACTAACACATACTGTACATCTCTAACATACAGTGCGCCTGAGAACTGAACAATATATTGCCAATAACATAGCAATATCCCCACCTCATCTATAACCTAACTACATCTTCCATTGCAGCATATTGAAGCATCAGGCCTTTTCCCAGAAGCAGGTTCAAGGATGGATCCAAAGCCCACATAATAGGCTATTATAGGGCACACTTACCCATAAGCTCACACTAATTTTTTTTTCAATTCAAAGAAAAAAAATCATATTGCTGGGAGGTAAGCTAAATCTAAGTATCTGGAGAAATGTTATATGAGCGCAGTGAGAACAAGTAAATGTCTCCCAGATAGTGGCTTGGGTCATAAATCAACCTCAGGATCTTAGAAGACTACAGGTCAAAAAGTAGAAACCATTCCACCTTGCATTTTATTAAAAAAAAACATTTAAATCTTAGTAAGTTGATGCCTTGGGTAAAAAGGCTAGTGTACATGAACCATTTGCGGCGGATATTCAAAAGGTCTGCATGAAAATAAATGGCTTAAACTCTTAATATACTACACCAGGACCTTATAACCTTGCGATACCCTTAACATTGCTTTTATGGAGTAAGTTTTGCTTTAAACTGTCATCAGACCTTGTGACAGACCTCAACTTCAAGGAACCTGGGAGCAGAAGAAGTATGTTAGGCTCAGAACTCTAGGCTCTGGAGTTCAAAAGCTTATCACATCTGCAAAGTAGCACCATGATCTTGAATTGTTACCAAAGGGGTCAGGACCCACCATTAATATTCTAGATCAGAGTCCTAGTTAAGCCCTAGACCACTGAAAGCATCACCTGATAAAATCAACTATCCCTGCAGTTTCCAAAAGGTCATAAATAAGTAAGTATACTCAAAATATACGTGTTTTTTCTGTGTTTCCACAGAAAGACTTTTGTCATAAACATACTATTTTTCCTTTGCTCATCTTAGATATTTAGCATTTTGTTATATTAATGTCACACAATTCTCCAAAGTGCTTCATTAATGAGTATGAGCATCTCAGGGCAAGCATCTGGCATTACAAAAAGCTCACTCAGGGGCTTAGTCCACAGCAGCAGCTGTCCACTTCACAATCTAAATGAGATATGGCTTCCTGCAAGCATCCAACAAAAACATCTGCCAGCTTGTTCAACTGTGCTGCTGGAGTTTGAAATTGCATATATTATTTTAAACACAGATCAAGGCTAGAAATTAATTTCTTATTAACCTCTGTATAATTTTGAAGCTGCCTAAGATACTGCGTGTAGCCTTCAATGCACCTTTCTTCCCACAGCATGGAATAATGTAAAAGTGCCTTGCCTATCACCTCCTCTATAATTTAGGCCATGAGAATTATTACTGGATGCAGATATTCTTCTTCGTGAAATGACGTCTCTTGTTTTACAAAGGTGCTGTCTAAATTCATACTTTTTTTTTTATTGCTGACGTAAGAAGCACATAAAAATTGCAAACAGGCCATCTTTGGAGTGTTGTATAATACCGGTGGTTTTACGGGGTCATGACAGCCCAAACATCATTTTGAGTAATACATTTATAACCTTTTCTACTTAATTATATCTACGCACTTTTCTAAAAAAGAAAATGGATCAAGATGGTGTCCTGTCAAGATGTAACTGAAGAATTTAGTTTTAAATTGCCTTATTGGCTCAGTAGTTTGCTTGCTGGTAAATTACTGGGTTTAAGTTATGTGTGAATGAAGGACAGAGTTGACAATTCCAGGAAAATCAATCATTCAATTTCACAGACCAAGACCGAGTATGATTTAAAGAATTAAAAGTACTGGGTTAGGCACATAAAAGACATATTGGCCTAACATGACATGCATTGACATTTATACAAGTGAGTCAGCCACAGGAAACTCAAATGATAGTTTTATGTCTTGGATACCTCAAGAGTTTTTTTTTTTTTCCAGGTGGAGCACTGGCGGGTGAAGTAACTTGATCATGGTTGCTAGGGAATCCCGGTAATCGGGAGCCCGGGATTCCCGGACATTTTTCATTCCCGCATTCCCGGGAATTAAACTGCTGTAATTCCCGGGAACGGCAAAGCTCACATATATAGCGTGTAATAGTGTAAAAATCGATCAAGAAATAACAGAGTTATAGTTGAAAATAATTAAGTGGCACGGTTTTTTGGCCCACAGTGTAGTGTGTTGCCAATTAATTCAGTCAACAAAAGATCAGCAGCAGTCAGTCCCCCAGCTCCGACTAAGACTGAGCACAGTGGACTGGGAGGAGTCTAGACAGACTTCATTGACATCTGTCAGACAACAGCTTTGAACAGCAACTTGAAATTGTAATGCGTCAGTCAGTCTGTTGCATCCGCATTATCTGTGCCAAGAAACTTGCCATCACAGAATGATGACAAGAAACTGGATGCATCAGTAAAACCTGAAATGGCGGTGTTTCAGAGCAACGGCAAGCTTGGGTGTTGTTTAGAACAAGTGTATCAGTATCTGATGACTGTGCCGCCTACTTCAGTGAAGGCAGAGCGTGCTTTCTCAGTGGCTGGCGCACTCTGCACGAAGGTGCGCTCTTACCTGGACGACCGCACACTGGACACGTTGTGCTTTCTACGTTCTAATTACCGCAACTAACTAGATCAGGAGTGCCCACACTTTTTCGGCTTGCGAGCTACTTTTAAAATGACCAGGTCGAAATGATCTACCCACATTTAAAATTCAGTCAAGAAAGTAGCACATTTCCTCATGTTTGGGTACTTTTCCTCTGTGAGCAAGTTCCAAAACTGTCCATGATCCCCATACTTCAGCTGAATGTCATCCTGTAGTGTCAAAATCGCATTCTCCACTGTAGACGAGTTTTAGGTGAAACAGTGTTGCAATTTCTGATGCGAGTGAATCACCCTCAACATCTTCCCTAAATGGATAGCACTTAAATGTAGCGATTGGCTCAAGTAAAGCTGAGTCTTGAAACCGTCTGTCAAAGTATGACAGACAATTTTCAATCTGCTCTGTGTAGCGCATGCTGTGAAATTGCACACCCTCCTTCCATTGCGTCTCCAGCTCTGACACAAGGTTTTGGATGATCCCCAAATCAAGGCGCTGAAAAACAACGGCTGTCCGATTAACTGTGATTTTAGTCCCCTCTCCTTTCTCTTTCTCAGATTGCTTTTCAGAAGGAAGTCAGTTTCATAGTTTTTATGAACAGTTCGAAAGTGCCTTTCCACATTTTCCTTCTTGGGAATAGCAATGATAGATTGACAGATCAGGCAAACGCACTTCGACTGTGACATTGTCAGAAAAAAATCTTCTTCCAATTCCACATCCAGCTCATACCCTCCCCAAACAATTTTTTTTGAAATACCTTCTTTAGTCGATATAAATTGGAAGGCTAACTAGATCACAGCCGGAGTTTTGCATGCGTGCGGGATGACCAGCGTGTTAGAAGAAAAGAGATCTCAGACTGGCCGCCCTGTATGTCAATCAAGTGGCAAATGCCATAGGAAGGATATATGATAGACTAACGTTTTAAATGCAACGCAATCTACCTGCACTACCTTTGCGATCTACCGGTTGATCGCGATCGACGCATTGGCCACCCCTGAACTAGATACATGTACTGATATGACAGCATGAACTGCTTGTAGATAAGGTTAGTCTTTTATTGGTGTCAACATATTGCAGTAGTTTTATTAAAAGTAAGTGTTGGTCGTTCTAAAACCGTTCACATGTGAGATGCCTGTGCACTGTGTCATCCCCGGGAGCCCGGGATTCCCGGGAATGACATGTGGGATTCCCAAATTCCCGGGAATGGATTCCCTAATGGTTGCTTAGTGTCAGTGTCAGGATTTAAACTCACAACCTCAGTGTTTGAAGTTCAAATCTTTAACCACTGTGCTGCAATGCCTGAATATATTTACACTATATAACATCATATTTAGAGTATAATTATCACTAGCACCATGGAAGATATGATTATCTAGCATTTGGTAACAGTAGCCTCCTTATCATTACATTTTTCCCCAAAAAAAGCGTTGCATCTTTTGGCTTGAAAAATAATGTTTATTAAATCTGATCTTTCTACTGTAAAACATGCAAATGACTAAAAATACAAATTAAGAAGTGTAAAAAAGTATAATAATGATACTAATAATAATAATAAGGAATAACTAGGGGGCTTCACCCTCTGCTAGGTTCGCTCGTCAACCCCCCTGCCTGCACTATGCACTAGTAACTTCACATCTCTGCCACTCGCAAACAACAAAACTTTTAATTCTCACGTGTAGGCCTCTTTATTGGGAAGAAACACTACTTTTTTCTGATGGCAACACGAATTAGACTATCTACAAGTCTCCGACTTAAAGTTTAAATCCAAACAATATCTACATACTTCTGTCATAGATAGATAGATAGATAGATAGATAGATAGATAGATAGATAGATAGATAGATAGATAGATA
>JANRMT010028174.1:124850318-124891308 GCA_026402145.1 Polypterus bichir lapradei
ATAGATAGATAGATAGATAGATAGATAGATAGATAGATAGATAGATACTTTATTAATCCCAAGGGGAAATTCACATAATCCAGCAGCAGTATACTGATACAAAGAAACAATATTAAATTAAATAGTAATAAAAATGAAAAAAAGTTAGCATTTACTCCCCCGGGTGGAATTGAAGAGTCGCATAGTGTGGGGGAGGAACGATCTCCTCAGTCTGTCAGTGGAGCAGGACAGTGACAAAAGTCTGTCACTGAAGCTACTCCTCTGCCTGGAGATGACACTGTTCAGTGGATGCAGTGTATTATTCATGATTGACAGTAGTTTGCTTAGTGCCCGTTGCTCTGCCACAGATGTTAAACTGTCCAACTTTACTCCTACGATAGAGCCTGCCTTCTTAACAAGTTTGTCCAGGCGTGAGGCGTCTTTCATCTTTATGCTGCCACCCCAGCACACAACTGCGTAGAAGAGGACACTCGCCACAACCGTCTGGTAGAACATCTGCAGCATCTTACTGCAGATGTTGAACGATGCCAACCTTCTCAGAAAGTATAGTCTGCTCTGACCTTTCTTACACAGAGCATCAGTATTGGCAGTCCAGTCCAATTTGTCATCCAGCTGCACTCCCAGTTATTTATAGGTCTGCACCCTCTGCACACAGTTACCTCTGATGATCACAGGGTCCATGAGGGGCCTGGGCCTCCTAAAATCCACCACCAGTTCCTATGTCCATACAGTATATTCAATCTCATTTTGCTTTTACCTTTTTGTCAATATATAAACACGGTAATTTTGATTACCGTGTTTGGAATTATATTGTGAAAACACAACGTATAACTGCCTGTGAGTGAATATCGTTTCTTTCTCTCTACATGAACTGTGTTGGACAATAGCATTCACACAAATGAGAAATGATTGAACCATGTGCGTGGTTGTAAATGTTTTAGATGTAGGCAGGACTTTTCCAAATCTCTTTGCATAAAGTCTTGTCTCGTGGGGCTTGAAATTGTCTCTCGTGGGATTTCACCAAACAACCAGTCTTTTAATTCTCGCAGATATGCCTCTTCATTAGGAAGAAACACTACTTTTCCCTGATGGCAACACGAATTAGACGATCTACAAGTCTCTGACCTAAAGTTTAAATCCACACAATATATTCAATCTCTTTTTGCTGTTCCGTTATTTCACTGAGTAATAATTTCCATTTGTTTGCGCTAATGCGATCTTTACTATCATTTTTTTGAGACTTTCGAATTTTTGTACTTCTGTTATCTCTAACCTGCTCTGCATGTGTATCGTACCAACATTTTTAAATTCTTTATGACATTCTACTTTGTTATCTACTCTTTGTCTTTTAAATTAAATCTCTTGGAACAAAGTCTCGTCTCACGGGACCTGAAAGTGTCTCTCTTCAAAAGATCACGTCTCATTGCAGGATAAAAAGTCTCGTCTCCTAAGATTTTTTTATTATGATAATAATAAGAGAGATAATAATATAAGAGCCATTTGCTAGTTATTTAAGTTATATTAAATGTTTGCCTATATATTAGTGCATAGTCTATTGGAGGTTTTTATAACCCCCACAACCTGAATTGAATTGGCATATTCAAGACTATTTCTTGTCTCTCTCACTATAGATTAGTCTCAGTTAGTGAACTGCTTTGCTGAGAGTAAGGCATGGAGTGCACACGGTTTTAACCCGTGCCTTAGCATACCCAATAGAATGTAACGCAAGGCGCAGTGCCATATGCTCTAAGTGCACTGAAGGCAAAGTAAAGCATCTTTAATTAAAGAAAAGCTAAGTTTAGAGAAGAGACATTTTTTCCAATTTTTTTGCCTTTTATTCTATGTTTGTAACAATCTTTTTTCTTATTCTTGTGTGGACTGTTTGCTTTGAATTGTCATTAAATCTTTTAAAGTGGAGTTTTTGACTGAGAGATTTCTTGTGGCACGTGTTTGACCCATGTTTGATCCTGCCTTACTCACCAGCAACTACAAATAATGATAATAAAAAATAATGCTAATACTATATATACTGTCAAAATTTATCATTTGTGTGGTATATCTTGCAGCACAGTGAAATATACAAGTTGAGACAACAGTACCATGATACCTTGTGGATTTCCTTTCCAGACTGATCAACTCTTGAACAGCACACTGCATGTGCACAATTGACACGAGCGTTGCTTTCTGATTCATCAGAATCACTTTTGATTTCACTGTCCATTTCAATTTCACTGCCTGAAGACAGATTCACCTTGTTATCACTGCTCTTATCAATGTCAAGAGCGTGCAACACCTGGGCTGCTGAAAAATGTTTCTCATGTGACGCCATTATGAGGCTAGGAGAAGACGTGTCTGCACTGTTGCCTGGGTTACACTCAGGCCTATCACTTATGCAAGACACACCTATATCATTACCTGAGCAACAGTCAACACTAATGCTGTTGGCACTTTCACAGCCTGAGTAATCCTTGGGTCTAATACTTATGGGAGATGTGTCTATAGAGTTGCATCTTGGGACTAACGCTTTTAGCACTGTTTTCACAGACTGAGTGATGTTCGGGTCTAACGCTATGGAGGTTAAAAGAAGTGATAGAACATGGCCAAATTATAAAGATCTTCAATGCATATAAACAAAAGGTTCAGGTTAACAATGGAAATTCTTTGGATGCCATTTACAACAGTTTTAGTAAGAGTAAGCCCTTTAGCTGTGCAATCCTATTTACTTAATTTCTCAATTTGAGTTTTAAAGGCCCCTAAAGTAACACTTTCTACCACTCTTGTTAGTAACTTATCCCATGTGTCTATAGTTCTCTGTGCAATATTCGTTTAAAATTTACCCTTAACAAGTTTTCATGTTCTTGTTGAAGAACTGATTCTAAAGTAACAGCTGGGTATACCATACTAATTATCTTCATAATTGTAAACAGTTTAATGTGGTTACCTTTGAATTCTTAAATTTATGAAGGTTCAACTCCTTTAATTTCTCCTCATATCTCCCAGTCTTGCAGTGAATCTTGTTGCTCTTCTCTGGACGTTCTCAAGAGCTGCTATGTGTCTTTTTTAATATGGAGACCAAAACTGTAAACAGTACTCCAGGAGAGGTTTCACTAGTGCGTTTTATAGCTTTGTTCAGTCAGCAAACTGGCTTATAAACTTTTGAGCAAAAACCGGGAGGTGTGCGTAAAAAAACAAAACAAAGGAAAAATGTAAAGCAAAATTAAACTTAAGCCCAATACAAGAGGTAATAACCATTATCTAGAGAACAACAGGGTCATAACTGAAAGTACACAAGAGAAAAGAATGCAAAAATAAACTTGGAATATTTCAGAGATTTGGCATCCACAGACCGGATAAGGATTTGCACTAATAAACGTCCTTTTATCCCGTCGTGTTGATTATGCATGGGTCTCAACATCAGAGGCCATGCCCCTAGCAATGCTGGAAGCACACCTATCAAAAGAAATAAACAGTGGCCGCCTTTGAGGACCCAAAACCATACCAAATCATGACCAGCTTAAGCATAACCTCCCTGGACTTGTACTTTGCCCATCTGTATATAGAAAAGGTAAAGTTGACTGACTCACTGATTCATGCACTAATTCATAAAAAAAATGATTTCCAGTTTAGTTAAAAAGCTGAAATTTGGCAGGATTGTACATCATGGGCATTAGTTATCAGCCTAGAAAAGACTTTTTGATGAATCAATATGAAGAGGCAAAAACAAACACTACTAAAAACTAAATATCACAATATTTTAAAAATGCTTTGACCGATTTGATTTGAAATTTGATGATTTTATAAAATAAAATTTAACTAACACATCTTTTTTTTCATTTGTTGATAATAATACCCTAGCTAGTAGGCAATAATAACCCGATGCATCCTTTGTTTGGCAAAGCCAGGACAGGCACGGTGGCACCAGCTTTCCAGTTTATCCAAATGAAGTGCTGCAGCAGAAGAGATAGGAAGGGCACACAAAGAGTGGCACCGACCAATAGGGTGGACAGATGAGTGAAGAAGGAAAAAGCCACAGCGTGATACAGTATGTGGCACGAAGAGTGAGCAGGAGGAAAGTTCAGTGAAGCACAAGACGTGGTTGGCAAGAGAGCTATAAAGCCCAGGTCTGGATGCTAGCCACTGTGGCTATGAGCATAAGTGCTGTAGAGTGGTTACTACTGGGACAAAACAACCCCAGAATTAAAAATATTCAATTCAAGGCACAACCTACATAAATCTCCAGCCTGTGAATGTTATTAATGTTTGAAATAAGTTAAAGTAAAACAAGATTCTGTGTTGGAACTTTATTGTGTGGATTTGTCTTTTGCGGTCAAACCATATTAACCAAATTTAAATAAACAATTGTCAAGAATGAGAAGTAGAACCTTAAACATACAAATGATGAAAAACACAAAAACAAATGCATGAGTGAACAATATAAACAAATGAAAAACTATTCATCATAATAATAATAAAAATAGCAATAGTACTGCATCCCCCCACATCTGATGTGAACATACGACAGGTGATAAACTCAAAAACAAATTCTTAAGTGAATGGCGTAAAAACCTGCATCTGAAACCGTGTTTAGTTCAGTTGGCTCACTCCTGCTGTCTGACAGGTACGTAGTGCCCATTGCAAGGTTAAATTTGTGTTTTTTTGTATTTTTAACTTTGGTTTCAATTATATAGCTTTGGGGTTTATTTTAATTTATATTGGTTGCAATTTTTACTTTCCCACTTTCTTTGAAGTAAACTGTTGTTTTCCACTTGTTTCAATTTGTATGTTGCTATTGAGCTAAATGATCCAATACTATGCAACAGTTCAAGCTTACAGATCAAAGTGTTACATTCAAATCTGATTAGAGGCTACAAATTTGACAAGATAGACTACAGGAGAAATTATATTTATGCCCTATATTCCCATTATTCCTACTAATTACCTGTTTTAGTTCAAAACAACACAGTTTCCTGTAAAATTGTGTTTTACTGTGACCATCAGTAAAAGCTAAAGTCAATCACCAGGAAAAGCAGAAATTGATCTATGGCAGGAATGTTTTACTCATGAGCAGTTGTACATATTAAGTTCAAGAGTAAGAAGCTCCAGTTAACTGATAATATCAGCACCCTGATAAAAATAAAAAAAAATAAAACAAAACTACAAACGTTGTTTACAGAAAAGTACATAGTACTTCTAATACATTCCCTTAACAGATGGCTGTTGTGCCTTAGGTAAGTAACTCTATACAGGGCAGCACTCGCAACAGAAAATTAATGGGAGTCCAGAGACAAGTCCAGTTGATAACTGCTTCATTTCAAACGTGATCTTCAATATATTTAAGAACAGTCTGATGTAATGAAAGAACAGTCTGATGCATTCTAATTAAAATTAATAGATGATTTACCTTTATATGAATATACTCTACACCAAGGTCTGGTTTACAACTGGAATAAACAACCCTTTATTCCCAAAATAAAAGTCCCTTTTAAAACAGGTAAATCAACAAAGAAGTCCTTTCCAACAATGGCACCGTAATTGAGGCCCATTGTCTTAGAAAATTTCTCGGGTGAAGCTTGGTAACACAGCTATATAACCTAACATCCTATTAACTGCCTTCTCACCTCTGTACACTGTCTAGATGTAGACAGTGATACATCCATTGTGATTTGTATGTTCTTCTCATAAGGTGAAATGGTCTAGGAGCTTTCAGGCAACTTCCAGGATCCTTGCTCTTTTCTCATTGTGAGGCTGTGAATATCAAAAGCCTATACACCTTAATTGAAATTGCAAGTATGATTAAGGTAAAGGCTCTAATCAAGACCCATCACCTTTTTCCACCTTTAATAAGATGTTGTAATCAAAATTATTTAGGTGAAAAAAATAAATCATAACTATAAATTACATAACATAACAATTATGCCTTCAGTGCATAATTGTGCATACCTTTGATAACTGAGATTGTAACTCTATTTGAGTTTAATGACTCACAATCACAATCTTGCACAAAGGTAATTTGCAATCACCTGACATTAACTGAAGTGATTATAACGGGCCTTAAATAAAATCAGCTATTTCTGTAGGATTTCCCTGAAGGTATTTTAGTTACATATTGCATAACTTGGTCTTCAGGCAGCTTACAAATGATCCATGGGATATTATTTGGAAAATTCTGATTTAGATAGAGAAATAAAATAATTCTAAAATTATTTGAAGGTGTCATATATTGTATATCATGGAAAAATATATAAAGACCACCATTTACAAGATAGTGATATACAACACTATTATGGAATTTTACAGATGATATTGTAGCTCCATGAATTACATGCAATGTTTCTCTATCCTGATCTCTTTCCTCTCATCCACTTTATAATTTCTGTAACTCTCAATTCTCTCCCTCAAGGCCAGTGGCATCTCTGTGTGCTCGTCTGTGCAAAGCTTCATATTGCCCATTGCCAATTCTCTCTGTTTGGCAGAAGCACAACCTTCAGTCAACTCCCCCCGTTTCTTGCAAAGCTCTTTAATTTTAAATGTATCTAACAACCCCAGTCTTTAATTTACGATTGTTCATTGTACTTATATAACTCCCCAAAAGCGTTTTTACGAATAGGTCTGTGATCCCTGTTGTCAATTCTTCCAGGCGAGCATCCAAGGCACTTTTTTGCATATGTTTTGGGAGTGCCCACCAGCTTTCGGTTTGCCTATGACTAAATTTCCCTGAGCTATCTTTCACACTAACATCCTTTTTTTTCCTGAAAATTTTATTTTATTGGGCCTCTGATCTCTCTTCCTGTCTTCTCTGATTTTTCTATTTCCTTTGCATCATCACAAACTTCTTTTTTCAATATTACTCCTTTGGACCTGTCAGTGGCAGTAATCAGTGGGTCATCCATTTCATATATTGAAGTTTAGCCTACTCTGGTGTAACTTCTGTGGAGCGTGACTTGTAGTTGCTGTCTCTCTCTCCTTTCTATATAAATTTTATCTTCATGTGGCCTGACATCCAGGCCACATTTCCCTTCAATATTTTTCTCTGGCATTTTTCTTTTTACCAACAGCAACAAAGCAACTCTAGACAATATTGGATATCATCTTTAAAGACGTGGTATTGTAAAACTGTTTATCTGTGCCAGAATGAATTAGAACTGTAAATAGCCGCTAAACAGACAGCCTATTCTATGTTGTATATTTGTCTGTCTAATCTGTCTGTATCCTGTCACATATAAATTAATATACAGTATATATGTAGTTATCAAATTTCTATCATTCTTGTGTTTATAAATAAATTGTATTATTTTGTTTCTTTAAAAGAGTGGACTTCAGTTACCTTGCTATAAATGGAACAGCCTTCTACAACACAGAAAGGTAGGCCAAGGAGTAAGGTGAGTAGGAGTCTTACCAAATTATTTAATTAATTACCGGGATCTCCAAATGCAAAACTGATAATTAATTAACCAACCTAAATCTTCTCATCTCCTACAGATGGAAAATCCTGTTGTAAGGTCAACCATCTAAGAAGTGCTCCATCAATTAGACGGAAGTCACTCTTATGTAAAAGGCTTAGGACAGCCTGCTTGGAGTTTGCCAAACGGCATTTAAAGGACTCTAACGAGTATGAAGGAAAATGTTCTCTGGTTTAATGAGACAAAATCTGAACTCCTTAGGCAGAATACCAAACACTATGTCTAGCGAAGATCAGATCATCACCTGCTTAATACCATCCGTATAATGGAGGCAGCATTATGTTATGAGGATACTTCTCAGTGGTAGGGACAGGGAGATGGATCAGAACTGAGGGAGAGATGAATCCAGCCAAATACAGAGAGGTCCTTAAAAAAACTGATCCAGACTGCATATAATCTCAGACTGGGGCAATGATTCACCTTTTAGCATGACATTTACCAGATGCATACAGTCAAGACATTGCTAAAGTGGCTTCTCTGACTGTCCTTGAGTGGCCCAGCTAAAGGCCAGATTTAAACACCATAGACCATCTATGGAGAGACCTGAAGAACAGGAGCAGTTTAGAGAGATATGTCCCATCCAATCTAATGGAGCTTGAGTGGATCTGCATGGGAAGAATGGGATAAAAACTGCCCAAATCCAGGTGGGCAAAACTTGTAGAGACTTACCCAAGAAGACTCAAAGCTGCAATTGCTACTATAGGGGCTTTTACAAATTACTGAATTAAGGGTCTGAATGCTTAAATGAATAAGAGATTTCAGTTTTTGATCTTTAGTACACTTGCAGATCTTTCTGAAAATGTTTTCACTTTGTCATTATGCATTACTGAGTGCATATTGATGGATAAAAATGGCAAATTTATCCATTTAAAATAAATCTACAATACAATAAAGTGTCCAGAAAGTGAAGAGGTCTGAATGCTATCTGAATTCACTGTGTATACTGTTTGTGAAAAAAGCAACTCACACTTAATGTAAGCAATAATTAGCCCAGCAGTGAAAGTGTCTCATTTTAAAATTAGCCAATACCCATGTGCATTTACTCTGAATAACATTAAACTGATCAACTTACATGTCATGTTTTGGGATGAAACCCACTACAAAATCAAGATCTATCTCTGTCAATATCTTATCCCTCCAATTGCTATAATTAAATGGTTACTACAATTTGATGAAACCTTATATTACTTTTCCTATAAAAAGAAATACCAGTCAGTCATTTTTCTAACCTGCTTAGTCCTGAACAGGGTCATGAGGGGTGCTGGAGCCTATCCCAGCTAGCATAGGGTGCAAGACAGGAACAAAACCTGGACAGGGTGCCATTCAATTACAGGGAGAGAAATAATAGTCATTTCCAAAATTTCAACCCCAAAGCATGTATGTGGGCTTATTTTATTGTAGAGAAGACACTTATAAAATAATAAACTAACAACATACAGTGCATTAATTAAACAGATATAGTTAATCACACAAAAATTTGCCAATTTATTGCTACCAACCATCCAACACATTATAACAGGTTTTCTTTTGCCATGGATTTTGGTCAGGATGCAATTTGACATGGATCGCTGGAAAACTCATTGGAGGAGCCAAGCTGTGACACCAAGCTAGTCCCAAAGATTGGTTCCTTCAGCTGCTATCTACTAACAAATGAGTAAGATAAAAGATGGCAGATATTGTACTGCAGTCAGCTAGTAATGACTAATAAAGTTAGTTATCTGCCTTCAACTTATAAATATACTAGGGGTTTCCCCCCTGCTCGCTTTGCTCACCAACCCCCGGGCATGCGTTATGCACCAGCCACTTTGTGTCTCTGCCACTCGCGTTGTGAAGAGGGGGGGCTGAACCAAGGAGATGCGGTCGCTCCTCCAAAACCCCCTCTTAAACAGTGATACAATGGGAAACAAATACAGGTTTTTTTTGCCTCCTCTTTGCATGATCATCTGCTGGCTTGCTGCTGCTGCCGTGCTACATGATCTGCATCTTGCGCACTGCTTCAAAAATTTAAAAGCTTGTGCAGCAGCTGTCCTACTCTTTGTCTTTTATTTCCAGCCCCAGGCATGGTTAAATCTGTTGGCACAAATTCTCGTCTCGCAGGACGTGAGTTCTTGATATTTTTTAGTTTATAATTTAAAAATGGAATAAGACTCTGAAAATCTAACAACATCACACTAAAGTTCAATAAATTCTGAAAAGAATGATACCAAACATATATATGTAGTTTTAAAATAAGCCCGATTTAAAGCGTGACAAAAAAGTGACATAAAAATGTCACATAAAATCGTTGCACTTTTAGGCTTAGGATTTTATATATTGTGACAGATAGGGGGCACTATTGCTCCCTTGAACTCCTGTCCACGACTCCAGACACCAGGAAAAAGTCCAAATGACTTTATTTTTATGCCACAGTGCACAAAGCACCCTCTCCTCCACTATACTCATATAAATAAACAACCAATAACAATAAACCAATCCTCCGACTCCCAGACGTGTTGCCACCCTTCTACCCAGCTCAGCTCGCCGTCTGGGAGCTCCCATAGTCCTTTTATATTCCCTGACCCGGAAGTGTTCCCAATCCCCAGTCCATGTGATCTTGTATCACTTCCGGGTCAGGTAAAAAGTCCTTTTCTTCACCCCGGAAGCACGTCGCTCTTCCTCTGACGAACTTCCGGGTTATAGGGCACAAAGGAATCTTCGGTCCTCCCTGCAGCTCCCTTCTAGATAAGATTACAGTATATTGTAGGGCAACAAAATATTTGTAACAATATATAAATGTATGATTTGTTACAATGAAGTATGTTGTTATAACATAAAATGTATGTATGTGTGTATGGACGACTGACACACAATGAGTTGAAAGAAAGTGAAACGAACAAAGGGATGAAAAGATTTTGGAATCCAGCAGGATAATCCAATTTAATTGTTGTAGCTGTTTTTTGCAGCTTCTTTCCAACAAAGCTCTTCTAAGATGCAAATCAATCAAATGAAGGTCACTTCATGTCGCTGCTTTCTTTTAAAGTCCAGAGCCAGAGGAGGAGCAGCCTTAGTTGGAGTGGAAGTAACATAAGTGGTTTCCTCAGTAATGTTCCCCTCCACTTTAAGGGCAGAAACAGAAATTGCTTTACAAGTTGTGCAGCATATCTTCCCTTCCCCCAGATCACTCTCAAATTGACCCTGTATGAGACTCATCAAGCTCATGTGGTTGACAGTGTGAAGTCTCAAAACACCTGAAAGAATCTAACAGCATGTTGGATTTAATAAAAATGGTCCATCAGTACAATTATTGCTAGCAAAAAATGAAACACTGGACAATAGTATGCTCTGTGTTCCAGTGGATACCATGTGTAGAAATGCCAGCAAAAAGAAAAACAAGTTCCTGGAACAAACTGCTGAGCTTTTTTTGCGACTAAAAGCCTTTAACAATGTAGTTTTCATCCATTGATAAACTGATGTCTAGAGCCAAACACAAAATTAGAACAAGCGACACACCAATGCCACCCTAGATTCACTCCTATAGAGCCATTTCAGAGATGGCAGTTGGCCTGAAAGCATGTATTTGAAATTCAGAGTTTCTGCATGAAAAAGATATGTGCAAACTCAACAAAAAAATGAGATTAAAACCTGTCACAAATACATGCTAAGTACAGTGCATCCGGAAAGTATTCACAGCGCATCACTTTTTCCACATTTTGTTATGTTACAGCCTTATTCCAAAATGGATTAAATTCATTTTTTTCCTCAGAATTCTACACACAGCACCCCATAATGACAATGTGAAAAAAGTTTACTTGAGGTTTTTGCAAATTTATTAAAAATAAAAAATCTGAGAAATCACAAGTACATAAGTATTCACAGCCTTTGCTCAATACTTTGTCGATGCACCTTTGGCAGCAATTACAGCCTCAAGTCTTTTTGAATATGATGCCACAAGCTTGGCACACCTACCCTTGGTCTGTTTCGCCCATTCCTCTTTGCAGCACCTCTCAAGCTCCATCAGGTTGGATGGGAAGCGTCGGTGCACAGCCATTTTAAGATCTCTCCAGAGATGTTCAATTGGATTCAAGTCTGGGCTCTGGCTGGGCCACTCAAGGACATTCACAGAGTTGTCCTGAAGCCACTCCTTTGATATTTTGGCTGTGTGCTTAGGGTTGTTGTCCTGCTGAAAGATGAACTGTCACCCCAGTCTGAGGTCAAGAGCGCTCTGGAGCAAGTTTTCATCCAGGATGTCTCTGTACATTGCTGCAGTCATCTTTCCCTTTATCCTGACTAGTCTCCCAGTTCCTGCCGCTGAAAAACATCCCCACAGCATGATGCTGCCACCACCATGCTTCACTGTAGGGATGGTATTAGCCTGATGATGAGCGGTGCCTGGTTTCCTCCAAATGTGACACCTGGCATTCACACCAAAGAGTTCAATCTTTGTCTCATCAGACCAGAGAATTTAGTTTCTCATGGTCTGAGAGTCCTTCAGGTGCCTTTTGGCAAACTCCAGGCGGGCAGCCAAGTGCCTTTTACTAAGGAGTGGCTTCCATCTGGCCACTCTACCATACATGCTTGATTGGTGGATTGCTGCAGAGATGGTTGTCCTTCTGGAAGGTTCTCCTCTCTCCACAGAGGACCTCTGGAGCTGTGACAGAGTGACCATCGGGTTCTTGGTCACCTCCCTGACTAAGGCCCTTCTCCCCCAGTCACTCAGTTTAGATGGCCAGCCAGCTCTAGGAAGAGTCCTGGTGGTTTCGAACTTCTTCCACTTACGGATGATGGAGGCCACTGTGCTCATTGGGACCTTCAAAGCAGCAGAAATTTTTCTGTAACCTTCCCCAAATTTGTGCCTCGAGACAATCCTGTCTCGGAGGTCTACAGACAATTCCTTTGACTTCATGCTTGGTTTGTGTTCTGACATGAACTGTCAACTGTGGGACCTTATATAGACAAGTGTGTGCCTTTTTAAATCATGTCCAATCAACTGAATTTACCACAGGTGGACTCCAATTAAGCTGCAGAAACATCTCAAGGGTGATCAGGGGAAACAGGATGCACCTGAGCTCAATTTTGAACTTCATGGCAAAGGCTGTGAATACTTATGTACATGTGCTTTTTCAATTTTTTTATTTTTAATAAATTTGCAAAAATCTCAAGTAAACTTTTTTCACGTTTCCATTATGAGGTGTTGTGTGTAGAATTCTGAGGAAAAAAATGAATTTAATCCATTTTGGAATAAGGCTATAACATAACAAAATGTGGAAAAAGTGATGCGCTGTGAATACTTTCCGGATGCACTGTAAGTGCTGAGATAGATCCTTACCAAAATTCCCACTCCCATATTCTCAAATGATACCTTAGAAAACATTCACCTTCCAAGAGCTTATTATTTCTATGAACGCATAAATAGGTGATGGAGGTCTTTTAAAATTGGAAGCATAATTGGATGTTCTGCTCTTTCCCTGAATTTATTTCTATGACATTTTGTAAAAAGAGGCTACTTGTTAAGCTTTATAACATCATGCACTTCTCGTTTAATTATGCACGCTACTGACACAAGGTTTGTGCTCACGTTTTGTGTACGGTGTGTCTTTGTTGGTCCAGAGAATGAGGATTCTAATTTCATATTGCAGCTTTCAGACCATAATACTCTCTTACAGATAAAAAAAAAAAATTCAAGGAAGCTGCTCACGTACGACACACTGGCAGTACAAAAACGAAGAAAATACATTGCTGCTACTTTTGCTATACAAGTCATTTAAACAGGGTAAAATGAAAGAATAATATTGAGTTGCCTTTTATTACCCATAATGTATAAATGACGCCATGGGTATAAATGAAGCTAGTTGTTGAGACGGTGCAGGAGAGCAGGCATTTTACTGTCCACATTTGTGGGGGATGTTTGCATGTCTTTCTACTTGAATTTGAAAATGACGGATGCCTCAAACCTGCCAGTAGAAATAACAGACAGTTATTATTTAAAGATCATGTTATACAGTATCCTATGACAGCATACATGAATACTAATACGACTGCCTTTCATCTCTGCGTCAGTAGTGGCATACAGTCCCTTATTATTCTGCATTTTTCGGTCACATGGTATCTTTTAAATTCAGGCTGAATTATTGTATGAGTGATCGAGGGTGCAGGGGAAGTGGCATCAGTCAACCTTTTGTCATACATCCAGTATTTTATGAAATGTGCCAGTTATTATTAATGCAAAGATTCAGAAACTTATGTAAGTAACTTCTTTACTCTGAGCCTTACCATTTCTTGCTCACTAGTCCTATCCAGGGGTTTGTGGTGTACCTCATTCCCTGTTTTCTTCCTTTTAAAGTCTAATGTATGTCCTTATTCTGGCTGACTATGACTACTATATGTATACAGCACAGAATGCTATTACTGAAGTGATCTGGAATTATGGTCTGAGTTTTATTTCCTTCAGGGAGTAGTGCTATTAATGATACCTCACATTGTTATTCTACTGTGCTTTTAGATGAGAGGCATATGCTAGATCTCCTTGCTTTCCACTGATAAACTGTGCAGTTATTGTATGTAGCTACATGTTGGGTCACCTAAACATCTGGCTAACACCTCAAGTGCTTCTGAAGTCTGGTGAGAATAGTATTCTCTGTTATGTACATGCTCTCTGAATGTCTTTAACAAGTGGGTTTTTCCGCTTGGCTGAAATGTATTTTTCATCACGTCAGTTCCTCAAAGGTGTCATGGTAAGTCTTTTTACAGAATCTCCCTCATAGAAATGGCATGACTGCTGTGTTGAAATCTAACTGAAAGCTTAAAAATGTATCCCTCCACTTTAAGCATTCATTTAATCCATTACAGAGTAATGGGCAGTTACATTTGACCCCAGAAAAGATACCAAGCTGTGACAATGCGTACTCACACACTAAGCCGCATCACTCACGTCAGGCCTCTGTAGAGTTATCAGTTAACCCATAACGAGGTGTGTATCTCTGGGATTTGGGAGAAAGTGCAAATAAGCACATTGAAAACATATGGAAAACATATGCTAGATCAGGCCTGGATTATTACTCAAACCCAGGTATCTGGAACCATTAGGTGGCAGTGTGACCCACAGTGTGATGCCATCTAATGTCAAAATCTATTTTGAAAAAAATTCAATAAAACATCCTACTTCCTTAAATTCTTAATGGTAGCCGTGTTTTGAAGGAAAGCAGCAGTCCTGGTAACTACTGTTTGACCTGTGCAGATGTATACCTGTATCACTTAGGCGGCATTAGAAAGTAATAGTGGTATGTCTAGATGTACAGTATTTCTTCGATGGCATGCTTCCAGCTGTTATCTCCTCTGTCTGTGTAAACATCCATTCATTCTTTATTCCATGTTTCCTTTTCAGGCACACGGGGAGAAGTGGCATATCCCAGAAGCATCTGTAAGAAGGTAAAAGTTATTCTTGGATGGGAAGCCAGAGTACCAATGAGCACGTTGCCAAGTGACAACAGGGACATTTTGAAGTCACCCATTAACTTGAAATGCTTGAGTATAAAGTGAAACTGTCTCTTTAGATAGATTTAGTCAAACCTGTTGTGCAGTTCAACTATCCATCCATCCATCCATTATCCAACCCGCTATATCCTAACTACAGGGTCACGGGGGTCTGCTGGAGCCAGTCCCAGCCAACACAGGGTGCAAGGCAGGAAGTTCAACTAATTTAGATTAATTAATTTTCTGAGCCTGCATATTCCAATGTAGAATGACAGTTGGCTTAAACCTGCTTCTGATGTACCAAGTACAAAGCAGAGATCAGCTCTGGATGGGGCTATGAATGGCCAGTCTGAGTTGCCAGTCATCCTAACCTGCACATCTCTAGAATATGGAAGGAAATCAGAGTACACCCACAGGACAATATGCACATTTAGCACTTATGCCCAGATCTGGAACCAGGAATTTTGATCTGTCAGGCAGCAAGCATTTGCTGAGAGCTGGATGCACAGCAGACTTGCTACCACTGGAATCTTTTTGAAATCAAACTAAAAGAGTGTAAGACAATTAACCATCACACCTATATGAGCTTCTTGGATATCTCATTTCAAAACCAATGGGTGTTATTATAGAGTTGGCCCAATCTTTGTGGTTATAACAGCCTCCACTCTTCTGGGAAGGCTTTCCACAAGATTGTGTTTTGTGTAATGGAGGTAAGGTACTGACTTTGGATGGAAAGACATGGCTCACAATCATCTTTCAATTCATTCCAAAGGTGTTCAGTAGGGTTGAGGTCAGGGCTCTGTGCAGGCCACTCGTGTTCCTCCACACCAAACTCATCACACTGTGCCTTTATGGGCACAGTCATGTTGGAACAGAAAAGGGCTTTTGCCTAACTGTTGCCACAAAGTTGGAAACATACAATTGTCAAAAATGCCTTTGCATTCTGTAGCATAAACAGTATCCTTCACTAGGACCAAGGGGCCTAACTCAAAACCCTAAAAATTGCCCTATACAATTATCCCTCCCTGCGGTGGGCTGGTGCCCTGCCTGGGGTTTGTTTCCTGCCTTGCGCCCTGTGTTGGCTGGGATTGGCTCCAGCAGAACCCTGTGACCCAGTAGTTAGGATATAGCGGTTGGATGATGGATGGATGGATGGATGGAATTATCCCTCCTCCACCAAACTTTACAGGCACTGAGCAGTCTGGAAAGGAATGTTCTCCTAGTATCTGCAAAACCTAAATTTATCCATCAGACATCCAGATAGCGAAGCATAATTCATCACTCCATATTATATATGTTCCACTGCCCCAGTGTCCAATGGCGGCAGACTGGCATTGCGTTTAGCAATCTTAAGCTTGTGTGCAGCTGCTTGTCAAGGAATCTGATTTCATGGAGCTCCTGACATACAATTCTTGTCCTGATGTTGTTTCCAGAGGCAGTTTTGAAAACTGTTGTGTGTGATGTAACAGAGGATATGTTCTATCTTTATATTTTTATGCACTCTATAAGTGTGCAAGGTTTAGCATTTTGTGTTCAAAGCTTCTGGGAACAAAATATCATTCTATTCCATCTATTTATTTCATAAGATGCTTTTAGATTACAAAAAGTTGCATATGCCAGGGGTCGTCTCTGGCCAGGATACCAATATGTGGAGGAAAATGTTGGAACTTAGAAAACTTTCCTAATGTTCAACTTTCAGTGCCATTCCCATAATGGAGATACACCCACATGATGGATTACATGGACTTTGTTTCCTTTTTTGTAAAAACTGAAATGCTGAATTAACATACTAAAATGCAGAATTGACATTACTGGAATTGATTACCTTGGTTAAGGTTTAACAATTTTGACTTTATTTTAGCATTCCTGCATCATTTGGTTAAGGTTTACCGTAATCATTTCTGTTTCTTTGTTTTATTTTGTCAAAATGTTGATTCAAATGGTGTTTTTGTATATTAATTATGTAGTGAGTGTTTTAAAGTTTTCTTTAAAATAAGTATTACAAGGAACTATGACACAGCCCTCACAGGATGGGCATGCCTTATAGACAGGAGAAATAAAGCAGACAATAACCTAGAGTTTGGGAGAATGACATAAGCAGCTGTGAGTTTTGCTCTGTAACTAAGAAATGTGCTGCCTGGACAGAGAATGAAGATCATGTTAAAGCTGCTACAACTTCATGGATGGATTTATACTTGATGTGGTACTTCTGCCTGAGCTTCTGTTTATAGTACTAAACGTTACACAGATTAAAGTGAATTGAAAAACAGTTTTGCCTTGACTACTTATGCACCTGGGAATTGAACAACCTCAGTAGGGATTTGCATTCGGTGGTCTTGGTTGAACAGTAATATATGAGTAAGGATGTACCTTAATGGCTGAAGCCCCAACTTCCTAGTGGACACCCTGTGGCAGACGATCCTCGAGCCAGAGGCAGTTTTGAAAGCCGTTGTGTGTTATGCAACAGAGGATATGTGTAAACTGTATATTTTTATGCGTTGCGTAAGTGTGCGTGGTCTACCATTTTGTGGCTGAGCTGTTGTTTCTCCTAGATGCTTCTATTTTACAATAATAGCACTTAAACCTGACTGGGGCAGAACTGGGAGAGCAGAAATTTCACATACTGGCTTGTGGAAAAGGTGGCTTCCTAAGGCAGTGCCATGGAGTCTCTGAGCTCTTCACTACAACCAATTCCACTGTCAGTGTTTGTCAAAGGGGATTCCATGGCTGAATGCTTGTTTCTCGGCTCCAGTTAACAACCTGAACTCAGTCATTTGTAGGGGAGTGCACAAACCTTTGGCCATATAGTGTAGATTGTATATTGTAATAGCAATGTATGTCACTCATATCCTTCTGCAAGTTCTTTCCCTTCTGACTAAACTACTGCAAGTTTCCACTGCCAAAGACTAGCAGCAATGGCTAATAGACAACCATAATGGTGCTCTTCGATTGTATTGCACCTTCTCTCTCCCTGCTCCTTTGCTTCCACTTGAAGCTTGTAGAATCAAGTGCAAAGTTCTTGTGTTGCAGTCTTCTGTCTCTGCTTTGTTTCAGTCTGCCTAAAAATGTGTCACTTGTTTCAACAGATGAATAAAAATGTTTAGAGCTCCTAAGCTTTTGTTCCCAAATGTTGGAGTAAGTTTTCCCATTACCATCCATATTGTTTCTTGAGTTGAGGTGCCCCTAAAAAAACCAAACATCTTGAGGCTGTTTTGGCTTTCCATGTCTCTTTTATTACTGTTGATGTCTAGAGCAGCATTGAGACCCTCAACAGTCAACCAACTACGGTTTTGTTGAAAGTCTATTCTTCATCTTACCTTGGGACTAACTGTAGCACTAAGCTTCTTGTGCTGTAATTTTGGTTTAATACTCTTGTCATTTCAGGTGAAAGCACAAAGTTAACAATCACTAATGTGACTGTTAATGTGATTGTGTGAATAAAGAAATTTGCTAAATAAATAATACTTTTATTGCAAGTTTGGGTTGTTTTGCCATTTTCCCACTAAAATTCAGTAGTGTTGGTAAATACATACTTTGTGTGACATTACTGCAATATGATGTTACACATACTAATAGTTAATCCAGAGAGCATCTACTGGGAATAAAATGTTTTATCAGTTTTCAGGCTGCTGTCTCAAATTTAACTAAATGTGATAAATACTGGCTCATCTTTAAGAGCTGGGAGCTGCAGTGAAAAAAAAAATCGAAATGTTCATTTTCAATTGATTCAGTGGAGAAAATGGGCTGGATTGACAGTTGCTCTCTTAATGGGGGAGCCTTTGTACAGATTCATCACAAGTGAACTGTTGGGTCTTTTTTAGAATGAGGAATTGAAATGGCAAAGAATAAGCAAAAATGATTTTTTGTTCCAGTGATCTGAATATCTAAATTGATTCATAGTTGAGAAAAGAAAAAAAATTCTAATCTTTATACACATTATTCTTTGTAAAGAATAACTGGATTCAAACATTGTTGCCTGTTGCTGGTTAGGTCTGTACTTACTAATCACTCAGACATATTGTATTACTAGCAAAATACCCGCGCTTCGCAGCGGTGAAATACTGCCTGAATATTTTTATTAAGAAAAAAGTAAACATTTTTAGACTGAGGGAAAATATATAAAAAATTATTTGTTAAAGATCTCTCTGTATACCACGTTGTCAGTTCGGCCCTCTGGTTGTAACATGACCAAGCTGTGCGCTGAGCTTACTCTTGAGCATGCAACATACAGTTGGCCATGTGAAAAGCAATCCTGCCTCAAATCAATGCCAACCTTTTGTAGTGTTTGTCCCTGAGACTTATTAATTGTCATTGCGAAGCAGAGCCTTACTGGAAATTGAACACGTTTGAATTGAAATGGGAGATTAGATGGTATAACGGGGATGCGAGGAATAAAAACTGTCACCTGAGGCACTGCCAGTAAAAATAGTTGCTTCAATTAGGTTGTTGTGTAGAGATGTGACCTGAAGTCTCGTGCCGTTACAAAGTTTCGGTGGCTGTAAGTTTCTCAGTAACATTATTGGTGCCCCAACCTTCAAGATGAGATTATGCTCAGGAGTACCTGGAGGATTTAGAGTGTTGAGAAACTCTACCGGATAATGTACCACGTCTTCTACTTCTACAACTGAATCAACAGATTGATATGTTTTTGTTTGTGAAGGTAGTTCTTGAAGTAAAATGTGGTTTATAGTCGTAGTCATGTCATTTTTTGGTGTCAGGATAGCTCTCTCTCTTAACCATGAGACATCATTTTGGTGGAGATTTCATAGATCGGGGTAAACATTTTGAAGAAGGCTTTGTAAGGTATTCACGATGAGACAGAGGTTTGTAGGAATATTTATTTTACGATTTTCTTGTATGAAGGTGCCATCACCTATACTTATCAGAAGAGCAGAGAACTCCTCTGCTTTTTTGTCGCCTTTCAAATGAACTCTCATGTTTATTTTTAAAGTAACAACATTGATTTGTGGCCATAGGTATGAAGATTTCAGAGATGCTTTAACTTCATCAGCGTGTGTTCCTCTGGGCACGACTGGAAGGGTTTGGCGGAAGTCTCCAGCCAGCAACACTGTCAAGCCTGCCATAAGGTTGTTGGTGTTTCGGATGTCTTGGAGGGTCCTGTCTAAAGCCTCAATACCTGCTCTGTGTGCCATAGTGCATTCATCCTAGACAATAAGCTGACAATGTCGCAGCACTTCAACCATGTTGCTCTGCTTTGATATGTTACACATGGGGGATTCAGTATGGTTGAGGTTCAGAGGCAGCTTGAAAGCTGAATGAGCAGTTCTGCCACCCTCTAGAAGAGTTGCAGCAATGCCAGAAGAAGCCACAGCTATGGCAATGTTACGTTTTGCTCGGATTTTTGCAAGGAGAAGGTTTATTAGGAATGTCTTAGCAGTTCCTCCTGAAGCATCAAGGAAAAACACCGTGGCAGTGGCTGACGCAACGCTGCTCATGATTTGCTCATAAACTGACTTTTGGTCACTATTTAGCAAGCACTCATTATTTGTGACTATATTGGCCAATTGTGAAGTGTTGTAAGATGTCTCTTTCAAGTACTCAGGATTTGACGCAAGTTGTGCCAGTTCTGTTAAAGGTGAAGGCAAACTGTAATGATAAAGAGATTGACCTCCAATAGCAATTACGTAGTTTTCAAGCAACTGTAGACACTTGTTATAGATCAAATTTAACCACTGGTGGACTTCTGTTCGTATATGATCTCTTTCACTCTGTCTCCTAACATCTTCTGCTATGCTGTCTTTATGTTTTTCCCATAGGTTTAAGGGGTTTTCAATTTGGCAGAACACCAACATGACAGCAAACAGTTCACGGATCTTTTGAGGTGAGCAAGATAGAGCAGCTTCCTGTAGAGTCTCGTCCCAGTTGATATCATCATGTAATAAACCGAGTGCCCTGCAGGCTGACTTATAGGTCGGATGTAGGACACCATCAACTGTTCTGAGAGATTTGAAAGATGTGGGACCTGTGATTTTGTTGAGCAGCAGTTGAAGATGGTAGCATTCAGAGTTATTCGGGTGTACAGTGTAGACCCGTCCCAGTACATTATCCTTTTTTACTCCCGAATATCCTGGTACAGGGTTGCCCTGTTTCCTTCGACAAAACATGTTGTTTGCCCACACATAATATGATGGAATTTCATTATAATGAAGTTGTTTAGCAAAATCATCATGTTTGCAAAGGTCAAAGAACGCTAAAAGAGTCGTTTGTGGTGGATTATGTACTTTATCGGCAACATTGCCTTCTGTGAAATAAATTCTTTGTCCGTTCTCAAGATGCACAGCAAGATGAACGACCGGAGGGAAATGTTCGTGAATGGGAAAACAGAAAATGCGCCAGGCTGCTTCAGAGCTACTAATGTAACGACCAGCTTCGTATGGAGATACTTCGTCATTTTGATTTTGTATTGTAAATACTGCCTGGTCACTTCCCTTGTTAACATACTTGCAGATGTGTTTGATCGATTTTACTGAATTGCAAAATTCGACATTGATGTGAGCATTGAAGAAGCGGGACAGCACAGGACTATAAGGGACCACCCATCTGTTGTCTATCTACTCCTTTGATGTTAATTGTATGACTTCCATCAGCAGGTGCGCGCCAGCAGTACTGAAGGTAACCATCTTCTCCGGTCTGTGTTTCTGAGATGAACGGATGTGGGTACTTCTTAGTGCATATTCTGTTGATCATGCAGGGTGAGTTGATATTATGAGGTCCACATGGGCCGTGAATCATGTTGGATTTTACTATTTTGTGTAGGGCAGGGTCAGTCTGTGGATCAGGAATTTCCGCACGGATGAGTTGATCGATGAGAGCTGGTTTAATCCTATCCTTTAGCCACAATAGAATGTGTGCATGGAGAATACCTCGTTTTTGCCACTCTATGGTGTACATGTAGCAATTTGTACAGCTGAAAATGTTACTCTTCATGAGCAAGTCTATCATTTTGCGAATCTTGAGATGAAATACACGACTGATAAGGTCGTGGTGATCGTGAGGTTTTTGACGTGGAAGGAGAATTTCAGTGATCTCAGGCCATTTAGGATAGCAAGTAAATGTGATGAATAAGTCAGGGCGGCCATAACGACGTACATATGTCATTGCGTCTTGTGTACGCTCGTGCATATAGCGAGGTCCTCCAGTGAAGGAAGATGGTAATATCACAGCTTGACCAAGTTCTGTTAAATCAGTGTCATTTTTGTCAATAGCATCTTTTAAGTGAACGTAATTTTCAGCCCGTAGTTTTTTTTGATTTAGTCTGATATAATTTAGTCTTTCGGATTCAATTTTTGCGTACATATCAACTAAAAACTGATTTAATAAAGTTCGAAAGAAAAGGATATTATTATCATGATGTTGTCTGATCATAAGCCGGTATGAATAGAAGTTTGCTGCAGAGACGGTTTTGTTCATAGGTAACTTACTGGCAGCATGAACTTGAGGTATAGACACAGAATAGCCGTCTTCACCATAGCAGAACATGAGAGGATATTGAAGTGCATCATAGGATCTGTGGGTTTCCTTAATGCATTGCAGTTTATTGTCTCTGGTTTTCAAGACAATATCTCTATTGTTGAACGTTTGCCCAACGATGACAACACCAACTTGATGAACTGTGGGTTTATTAAATCTGCCTTTGTGTGCATGTAATGGTTTTTTTGTCTGTGTGAATGACAACTTTGAAGTCTGTGGAAAAATAAAAATACAGGTCAATAACTTGTGCTTGACAAATCTGGTGTATGTGACAGAAAGCATGTTCTACGGGGTGTGTGGTAGGAGTCATGCAGGCCCTGCATGCTTACAGTGTACAAGACAAGTGCTACTTCTTGGGCGTCTAACGGGTGTGGATTCATCGAGCCCCAAACTAAGGAAACTAACAGATGTACTCCACCTTTAGATTTTTGATAATGCTGATTCAGGCTAATATTTTGAAATACTTGTGTAACTAAAGTCATAAGACAAGAAACCCTATAAAAAATCTGGAACACCGACCCCTCAGTGCAGATGAAGGGCGGTGTCCTAGGACTGTGCTTCTCTGTCATTTAACCTTTGCCTGGTATGTATGAATAAAAGAATATTTTCTAACTTTAATTCTGTTCCTCTGTCTTCAGTCACAAGAAACGACACCATAGAAAAGTGTCCACAAGTCTTTGTCATCATCTGAAATACTGTCCATTGTGGAGTGGAAATCCTGGATGTAAGTGTTACAGTCATGGAGCATTTTTTGTAATTGCTTGACCAGGGGCATGTTAAGTCCAGAAAAATTAGCGCAGCGGATTTGTGCTTCCTTTTCATCGTCCCCGACGAAATAAATTTGCAAAAATTTGTGTTCCTCACTTGGCATAGGTAAAAGACTGCCAATCAAGTGATACACTTGTCCCTGAACTTTAAATGAAGGCATAAAATTTCCCTCAACGATTTGGTTAGCACCAAATGATGTCATTTGAAATGCGCTGTTGTACTTTCGAATGTTGTTCAAGAAATGCTCACTTTGAGGATGTTTGCCATTTAACAGGCCCTCAAGAAGGTCAGGAAGCTTACATAAAGGAGTGAGAGAGACTTTACCACCGTTACAGCACAAACCAGGAGACTCGCATTTCCACTTCTTTGCTTGACAATAGTCACAGTGAACATCCATGGATCCAATGTGTACTGTTTTGTCAGACTCATAATGTATGTTTTGGTCATACGCAAATCCACAATTGGCTTTTTTGAGCCAAACCTGTTGTTTTCGTATGAGCCGCTTTTCATTATTGGGATCGTATCTAGAAACAGAAGCTCTATTAACTTGTGGATTTGCCTCCGTGTATTTAGCGACAGCGTCTCTATGAACTTGTGGATTCGCTTGCGATTATTTAGCGACAGTGTCCCTATTAACTTGTGGATGTGCTTGTGAGTATTTAGCGACAGCGTCCCTATTAACTTGTGGATGTGCTTGCGAGTATTTAGCGACAGCGTCCCTATGAACTTGTGGATGTGCTTGCGAGTATTTAGCGACAGCGTCCTTATTAACTTGTGGATGTGCTTGCGAGTATTTAGCGACAGCGTCCCTATTAACTTCTAGATGTGCTTGCGAGTATTTAGCGACAGCGTCCCTATTAACTTGTGGATTTCATTGCGAGTATTTAGCGACAGCGTCCCTATTAACTTGTGGATGTGCTTGCGATTATTTAGCGACAGCGTCCCTATTAACGTGTGGATTTTTCTGCGAGTATTTGGCGGCAGCTGCATGAAGTTGATTCCGTCTACCTGTATCAGAAAATCTACCACGACGTCTGATACGCCTCCTTTTTACTGTGTTCTCACAGCTTGGATTGCTGCTGTCATAATCAGCTGGATTTGTGTTGAACTGACATTCCGTATGTGTCAATCAATGTAAGCATACAACCGGCTTCATCAATAACTTAGCATCCAGCTTTTGAGAGTTGAAATATTCATAAACATCAAAGTGTCCACTACTCAAATTGTCACCTGTGAATCTAAGATGTTTAAGAGGCATTGACGGTTCTCCAAAGGTGTAAAATATTTGCCTATTTTGGTACACTTGAAAGCGATAACCAAAGAATTCAGCGGCAGCCATCAACTCACATGCAGAACTATAGGTGAAGGGCTTAAGCATTTCAGTCTTATAGTGCTCCTGTGTACTATAATTATCTCCTGTACCATCATCAGTCCACACTTTGAACCTCTTCCAGTCATTTAATACATAAGACACAATGTCCCTACGAATATCAAAAGTGAGCCTGATATGTCCGTGCAATATGTAACACAGAGAATGGAAAAGGCAGGCGCCATCTCCGGGCATGGACACCACTCGGTAAGTGATAGTTCTTTGATTGATGGTGATCACCTCGATAGACATTTTAATAGGGGTACAGTTGGAAGAATAAAGGGAATGGGTACTTGATCAGTAAACAAAGTATAAAATACCTACACAATAACTATAACAATCGTAATAAACGAACAATAAAACAGTGGAGAACCCGTGGATTAAATAAAAAGGCTGCTTAGTTGGCGAAGCAAGGAAAAACGACAGCCTTATATGGCGTTTGTTTATAAAACAGCTGAGAAGCTGTGTAAAGGCTGCTTCACAAAAAAACAGCGGAGCGCCTTATATGGGCAGGCAGTCAGCCAAAGAAGGGAATCAATAAATAACTATAATCGTAATAAAGGAACAAAAAAATAGTGGAGAACCCGCAGATTAAATAAAGGAAATAGGTACTTGAACAGTAAACTAAGTCTAAAATAGCTACACAATAACTATAACAATCGTAATAAATGAACAATAAAACAGTAGAGAACCACGAATACAAGGAGAATAAAACAGCGGAGAAGCTGTGTAAAGGCTGCCTCACAAAAAAACAGCAGAGCGCCTTATATGGGCAGGCAATCAGCCAAAGAAGGGAATCAATAAATAACTATAATCGTAATAAAGGAACAAAAAAATAGCGGAGAGCCCGCGGATTAAATAAAGGAAATGGGTATCTGAACAGTAAATTAAGTCTAAAATAGCTACACAATAACTATAACAATCGTAATAAACGGACAATAAAACAGTAGAGAACCGCAAAGCAAGGAGAAAGGACGGACTTATATGGCATTCGTTTATAACACAGCGAAGAAGCTGTGTAAAGGCTGCTTCACAAAAGAACTGCGGAGCACCTTATATGGGCAGGCAGTCAGACAAAGAAAGGGAATGAAATAACTATAATCGTAATAAACGAACAAAACAACAGCAGAAAAGCCGCGGATTAAATAAAGGAAATGGGTACCTGAACAGTAAACTAAGTGTAAAATACCTACACAATAACTATAACAATCGTAACAAATGAACAATAAAACAGAAGAGAACCCGTGGATTAAATAAAACCTACATAATAACTATAACAATCGTAATAAATGAACAATAAAACAGTGGAGAACCCGTGGATTAAATAAAAAGGTTGCTTCGTTGGCGAAGCAAGGAAAAAGGACTTTCTTATATGTCGTTCGTTTATAAAACAGTGCAGAAGCTGTGAGAAAGCTGCTTCCTTGGTGAAGCAAGGAAAGGAATGAACACACCTCAGCGAAGAACGGCTTTATATGGGCAGGCAGTCAATTACGTGGGAGGCGTGCTGATTTCCGCAGCAGCCACACTTATGAATATGCTAAGCACAGTCCTTCACCCGCGAGCAAGGAAAAAGAACGGCCTTATATGTCGTTCGTTCATAAAACAGTGGAGAACCTGTGAAAAGGCTGCTTCCTTGGCGAAGCAAGGAAAGGAATGAACACACCACAGCGAAGAACGGCCTTATATGGGCAGGCAGTCAATTACATGGGAGGCGTGCTGAGTTGCGCAGCAGCCTTACTTATGAATATGCTAAGCACAGTCCTTCACCCACGAATATTTACCTTATATGGGCAGGCACTCAATTACGTGGAAGGCGTGATGATGCAAGACGCAACCGCCTCACACGGCGACCGAGCTGCCTGCTATGGCTGTATACAGTATACGAAAGTAGGTTCCAGTTATGACCGTTATGCGTAGAATTTCGAAATGAAACCTGCCCAACTTTTGTAAGGAAGCTGTAAGGAATGAGCCTGCCAAATTTCAGCCTTCCACCCACACGGGAAGTTGGAGAATTAGTGAGTGAGTGAGTGAGTGAGTCAGTGAGTCAGTGAGTCAGTGAGTGAGTGAGTCAGTGAGGGCTTTGCCTTTTATTAGTATAGATGACTTTTAAAACTCAATTTGAATATAGGTGTCTGACATAGATAGATAGATAGCCTCAGTTCTAAACCCAAGCATTGTTCATTGCTACGTATTGTCTGCATGCTTTACCTGTGTCCAGTGGCGGTTTTTAATATGGGCGATATGGGCCGTTGCCCAGGGCGGCATCGTGGTGGGGGCGGCATCTTGGGTATCGGCAAAAAATTGTATTTTTTTTTGTTTGCGCGCGCCCATGCTGCCCCGACATCATGCCAGCGCATGTTTGGGAATTTTATGGGCACCGATCGGTTTTCTATTGCCCATTTGTGGGGAGTAAGAGCGCCCTCCATTTGCAAGGTGTGCCTGCTGCTTGCAGCACAGGGAGAAGAGGGGCGGCGGGGGATTCTCTGGCTGGCTGGCGTGGTATCTAATAACCAGCTCACAAAATAAAACAAAATAAAAACAAACACAAAAGCACCAGACATTATGATATAGACTTATAATTTGCACTGATGTGTTTTCTAAATTCAATCACACCCAAATATGCAGGAAGTACATAAGGCACATTTCATTCATAATATTGTCAATCCAAGCCCATTATGTCACAATTAATTTTTCCTGGGTTGTGCGAAATTGCAGAAATTGTTAGATGGGCGCTCCTTGTGCGAGCAGCATAGAGCAGAGTACAGCAAACAGGAAGAATAAATTCTCCTGTGTGAAGCTGACGCCAGGTCAATGCGTGTGCTCTCTCTATTCTTTGTCACAGGTTAGTAAATTCGCCATAATTGGAATACACATTACAGGCTTTAAAACGGTAAAATATCGTCAATGAGATTTTGAACATGTTGATAAAATGATTTGAGTTAGTAAGAGTTTTTTTGTATGGATATATATGTTTGCGTGCTAACTTACTAATGCAAATGACTCGCGTAGTGGAGAGTGGTAGGCAGGGAAAGTTAACCCGAAATAATAAACTGACTGCAGCTCTGAGAGATAAGGTTTATGTAGTTGTTAATGACCTGGTGAACTGAGGACTGGAGATGGTACTAAAGTGAAAATTCTTTACACTATAACAAAATATTTTGGTGCTGTATAAATGTAAAATTTGATTTTGTCTCTGTTAGACATTACATTTCCAATAGTTTGTTTTATTGCACTGTATTTTTTCATTCATTTATTAAAATGCTTGGGGGGGTGCAGGGGAGGGGCACGGGGGGTGCCTGGGAGGCACCAGAGGGGGTGTTTGCCCAGGGCACCAAACAGGCTAGAACCGCCCCTGCCTTTGTCTATGTGGATTTTTAATCAGCTATTCCGGATTTCCCACTAATTATGAAAAATGGATATTTTGATTAATTGGTGGGTCTAAACCAGCCCTAAATCAGTGTTCTGTATATATTAATTTGCCCAGTGATGGGCTGGTGCTCCATTCAAGGTTGCTTTCTGCTTTCTGTTATTTTTGCTCCCAATACTGCCAAGCCAGGTTCTGCTACCTCACAATGCTAAAATAGATTATGCATGTCTTATGGATGGATGATAATAATAATATTAATCAAACTAGTTTTATCAGTGTGTAATATTATATTTACAGTACAAGAAATGTCATTTGTTATTGTTTTACTACAATTATATAAAATGAGCCATTTAAGTATATTTGAACTAATATTAACTAAATATTAAGTACCATTAAGAAATACTAGAATTAAGTATAAAGTATTAGTATAAAATATTAAGTAATATTAACTAATATCAAGTAAATTTGAACCACTGTGCCACAGCTGAAATTCATCAAATCACCAAATTTAAGCTGAAGAGAAATGGAACATTAACAGCAAATCATTACCTCTTTTTATTCTTCGGTTTTTGGCTCAACAGAACATAAGTGGTCTGCATTTTATTTATTTATTTTTTTTGTTTGTGTAAGACAAGAGAGATCTAGAACTCTATAAAAGTAACATAATGAAAGAATGCATTCAGTACAATTTTAGAAAGCAACTTGACTTCAATAAATGTAGGCTATTAATCATTTTTTCCAGAGCAGCCCTAAAGGCAGATTCCTTATCAGTGCTGTTATAAGCAGCCATTACATGTGTATTAGGTAAAACTCAAGTGAGAAAGTGTCTGACAAATGATATGGATAGGCAGGGATTCACAGACCACCAACACATAATCCCCTGTTTGTGAGTGAGAGCTACCAGCACATCAGAACTATAAATGAGCCATGCACACTAGCTGCTTCTGAGAAGAAAAATGTACCTTTATTAAGAGCACATAACTGTAATGATGACTTGGGTATGACAGTGTAAGGTTTCAGTTTAATTTTTGGATACTGTCTGCATTTAAATAGCCTAGTTTTGGAAGTGGCTGTGGTGCCAAGCCTGCAAAAGCTCTCATAAATTCTAACAGTTTGACTACAGATCTGCCAAAGGAGAAAACTGAATGATTACACGCCACTAGATGAGCTATCACAGGGTCATATATTCGCCCAGTCAGGAAAAGCGAAATTTTAGTTAAAAATGAAGAACCAGCAGCTTGAAATGATTTATTGTCTCATTGGGAATAAGGAAGACTAGATGTGAATCAAAAACACAAGAAAAATGAAAAAGCAAGAGAAACTCATCATGTTGCTTCTTCTTCAGGCACACAGAGCCAAATTAAACCAGAATCTGTCCTAATTATGAAAGATTTCAGTGTCTCCATTAATACTGTGATTAGGACTACTGTTCTGCAGATTCACAACAGTCTGTCTGGATGCTTTTTTTAATCCTCTTTTGTCTGCCACATTTACATGTCCTAAGCTTTCATTTCATTTCTGTTCCTGGATTCTATATACAATCTAGAAATTGACATCGAGCCCAATTTTCTTTTAATGTTTTTTTTTCCTTTTTCAATGATATGTCCTCCTAATCTTTTCTTTTCTGAGGTTAAAATGATTTAGTTTTTATAATCTGTATATTGTAGAAGTCACTATCCTTTCTGTTCTTTCTGTTTTTACATACTCCTGTGGAAATACGAAACACATCTTCAAGGTAACATTTTACGATTACTTTTGTCCATAAGAAAATAGCATAGCTCTGGCTACCGTTTTTTTGTTGAATAAACAGACTACACAGCTCAATATATAGAGGGATGCATTGCTCAGACTCTTAATCAATGGGTAATGTTTGACTATAATGGCACCCTGTGGTTACTATGATTTCTCCATTCCATTTCTGCACTTCATTTGTGAATTTTGAATTAACTATAGCTACGAAACTTAGTAAATCTGTGAATTAATGTTGTGACAAGTTGGTCCACATGGATGAACATATTTACTCTCCAGTGGGTTTTGCTCTTATCCTTACTCTGAGTTGCTAGAAGTTTGCATTAAAGAAACTTTGTGCAGGATATTATACAATCACACTACCAGAACACCACAACACACATTACATGGCTCAACAAAATGCCTGTGCATGACAGAAAATAACTCCATTGACTAGAAAACTTTTTTAAAGCCAAAAATGATAAACAGATACTAGCAGAATTTGCTCATAAAAATGCATAAAGTATGTATGTTAAATGTTCAACTTTCAGGGCCATTCCCATAATGGAGATATACAAACATGATAGATTACATGGACTTTGTTTCCTTTTTTGCAAAAACTGAAATCCTGAACTAATAGACTAAAATGCTGAATTGACATTGCTGAAATAGAGATTTAACATTGTTTACTTTATTTTAGCATTCTTGCATCATTCGGTTAACGTTTAATCATTTCTGTTTGTTTTTTTTTTTTTGTCAAAATGTTCATTCAAATGATGTGTTTGTATATTAATTATTTACTGAGTGTTTTAATAGTTTTCTTTAAAATAAATATAACAAGGAACCATGATTCAGCACTCACAGGATGGACATGCCTTATAGACAGGAGCTATAAAGTAGACAATAACCTAGAGTTAGGGGGAATAACATAAGCAGCTGTGAGTTTGGCTCTGTAACTAAGAAATGTGGACAGAGAATGAAGATCATCTTAAAGCTGCCACAACTGATGTAGAACCTCTGCCAATATTTCTGCTTAAAGTACTAAACAGATGATAGTGAATTGAAGAACAGTTTATCTTCACTACTAATGTACCTGTGGTTTTGCGCCTGGGAATTAACAGCTCATTAATTAATTCCAGGTCAGTAGAGGTGAAAATGGACAACCTCAGTAGGGTTTTGCATTGTGTGGTCTTGGTTGAAACAGCAATATATGAGTAAGGGTGCACTTTAATGGCTGCCGTCCCATATGGCAAGTGGACATGTGGCAGTCCCCGATCCCTGGGTCCAGGCGAAGATGCTATATATTACCACGTTTTGGAGTTTATGCTCCAACATAGCAAAGTGTTATAAGGCTGTTTCAATTTAAATCATTTGTGACTTTCTAGTGCCATTTTTGTGAGCTTTTTATGCTCATAATGGACTGTAAATTATGGGTTTCTTAGTTGAAATTTGTTTGTTATAGTTTAAATATTTTTGCACCTTCTTGTTTATCGTAGGTGCCACCAGTTTGTGAGCAGTTGCTACTGTGTTCCTAAGGAAATGACCCAGAAATTATGTCATTGTCTTCATGGTGTAAAGGTCAGGCTGTACACTTCCTCATCATCTGAGTTCATCGAGTGAAGACAAACAGTTCAGTGTATTATTATTTTTACCAGTAACGGCGGACTGCACAATATGTAGTGAATACGCTTGATTTACAGTTTTCATACTCTCTCTCTGTATGTGTAACATTCATTTGCTCAGAGGTTGATATGCTTGCTGCTTCCTGAGCAGCTCTTCTTTTTCCCACTCTAGAAGCCCGCTTCTTCTGTTCTTTTGTCGGCATCTTTTCATGTTAAAACTGATTAAGTCAGTGTTTGTGTTGCAATTACTTAGTACGTTTTCTTAATTTTTCACATAAGCTGGCACTTAACTGTTCAATTTGCCTCAAGAATGGTTTAAGATATGAAGAGGTAGGGGAGGTGATGGCGAAGGTGGTAGGGATGAGAACGGTGCCCATACACATGTGCCGCATGGCTGCCCTGCTGCCCACTGCCGAGAGTTGATTCTACAATAAAATAAAATTAAAAAAAGAGTAAAAAAAAAATCATCACCCCAAAAATGGACAGTACAGGTCACATAGTATATGTGTACCAAATTTCAGGTCAATAAGTCAAACGGTTTGCGAGCTGCAGGTGATTTAAAATTATGGTCAGACAAACAGACAGTCACGGTAGCGTATTATATAAGAAGATTGTGTTCCTGATAAACAAATCTTGGGCAAAACAAATCTTTGATGATTTAGGGTTAGAATTTTGGCTTTACTTGCATATCTATAGTGCCCTCCATAATGTTTGTGACAAACACATATTTTTCATTGATTTTCCTTGAGTTTAGAATTACCAATGAAACTATTCAGACCTGATTAAAATGCACATTGCAAATTTTATCTTAAGGTATTTGCATACATTACAGCACTCATATTTAGTGCCATGTTGCAAGTTCCTTGCATGCGATGACTTCTTGAAGCCTGCGATTCATAGACATCACCATGTGCTGAGTATTTTCTCTGGTGATGCTCTGCCAAGCCTCTAATGCAGCCATCTGCACCTCCTGCTTATTTCAGGGGTTTGCCTCCTTAAGGTATCTCTTCATGGCATGCTCAATTGGATTTAAATTAAGTGACTGGTCTGGCCATTCACAAATTTTCCACAGTACATGTGATACCCATACATGCCCAAGCCATAACATCCCCACCACCATGTTTAACAGATGAGATGGAATGCTTTAGGGCAGGTCCTTTTCATCTGCACACTTGTTCTGATACGGGTTCACCTTTGTCTCATCTGTCCACAAGACCTTTTACCAGAATGCTGGAGGCTCTTTTAAACATTTTTCGCAAACTATAATCTGCTGTCCTGTTTTTGTGCCTAACTAGTGGTTTGCATCTTGTAGTGTGGACTCTGTATTTGGGTTCATGAAGTGTTCTGTGGATGGTAGTATCTGACACATACACATCTGCCTCCTTAAGACTATTTCTGATCCATCAGGCAGGCTTTTGGAGCTTTTTCTTTACCTTAGTGAGGATTCTTCTGTCATCAGCAGTGGAAGTCTTTTTTGGTCTACCATTCCTTTTGCAATTACTGAGCTCGTCAGTGTTTCTCTCTTCTTAATGATATTCCAGGCAGTCAATTTAGGTAATCCTAAGGTTTTACTAATGTTTCTAATGCTTTTAGTCTTGTTTTTCAGCCTCATAATGGTTTCTTTGATTTTCATCAGCACAGCTCTTGCCCTCATGTTGAACAATGGCAACTCCAGACAGCACAGGGCCGAAGCACACCTAGGTATCTTATCCCTGCACTAATGAAGTAATGAAACACCTCTGAGTAATCACAAACACCTGTAACACCTGTGTCCCATACTTTATGGTGCCCTGAAATGGGGGGGGGGGGGCTGTAAGAAAAGTGTTATGACTTCTACATGGTGTGACTGAAATGTATGCAAACGGCCTTAAATTAAAGTCTGAAAAGTGCCCTTTAAACACTTCTGGATTGTTTGATTTGTAATTTTAAACTGTGGAGTCAAGGGGTAAATCAAGGACAAATTGTGTCTTTGTTCTAAGCATTATGGAGGGTATGTCATGTAAGTGCATATTGATTTATTCTTATCTATTATTTTTGGTATGGGATTTTATAATTATTATTCTTGTCTGTTTTTAATTTGATGTTATTTTCTTGCATCGTTTTCACTGACATCTTGTAAAGCACTTTGAGCCACCTTTATGGCACCATTTTCATCCTTTGTATGAAAATGTGTTATAGAAATAAATGTTGTTGTTGTTTCTGGTTATGGATCTTTGCCTGTTTCCTGGATCACTTTTATCTCATGGTCTCTTATTAAATTATTTCCTGCCTCTATCATTCTGGCAGAACACAAAGGTTTAGGGTCAGTGTAAAAGGCAAAGCATTTTCCATAATATTACTGATACCATTTCAAGAATTTCCAGTGATTTTCTTGTAATAAATAGGCTACGTGCAGAAGTGGCTAAAGTAATGAAATTTAAATGATAAAGTTGCCTGTTCAGTTCCTGCCTTCAGCTTATTGTGAGACTGTGTGACTCTACTTCAGATATACATATTGTGACAGGCGGCTGGTGTCCATACCCAGTCGGGATGCCCCTGCATGTGATATTCAGGGGGAGCAGGCCTGGACACTGCAATACCTCCCCCTGGACGCTAGATGGCCGCCTCCCTGGGGTGGTGCAGTGCCTTGGGTTCCTGCAGGGCATCCTGGGAATTGGAGTTGAGTGCAGCCCTGTTGGGTCCCGCACACACCGCCAGGGGGAGCTGTGTTTGGGACTCCTGAGACCGTATGGACAACATATTCCTCACACCCGGAAGTGCAGCCGGATGTCAGGAATCAAGCACCTGGAGCACTTCCAGGTGAACTATAAAAGGCAACCACCACTCAGTGGCCAGAATCGGGCGGAGGAGGAGTGGTGATGCCAAGGAGGAAGAGAAAGTGCTTGGGTTACTTGTGTGCTTGGGACTGTGTTGTGTCTGTGGGTACAGGGAAGGTGTAGCCCACAGACGAAGAAAAATTATTAGATTATTTATTTTACACATGCCTCCCGTGTCCAATCTGTGTCAGGTCTGGCGCTATATAGCATCAATCTTACAATATACTGTATAAGCTAATTTATAAATATCTCGATCTTAACAACTGTCTACCAGATATATGGTAGATATTTACCTTACCTCAAATGAGTTAAAATTTGAATTGGAGAGATGAATCTTAAATGGGGAGGGTTATGTCAGGAAGGGCATCCGGTATAAAATTTTTCCAAATCAATATGTGGACAACAATTTGAATTTTGCTTTAAAAACGAGCATCTAGCTTTGCCAGATTCCTTAAGAAAACTGAAAAATGTCTTTGATGCCATTTAAGTGTTTTCTGTATAGGTGAATCTTCTTCTAGTCATCCATTACTAAACCTGCTTTATCCATTGTGCACAGCATCCTAAAACCTTGGGCACAAGGCAATCAGCAACACAATTTAGGATTGCCAACTGACTTAATGTGGCCATTGTTTGGCTACAGAAAGAGCCTGGAGTATGCTGAGAAAAGTCCACAAATAAACAAAGAGAACATGCAAACTCCATAATCATGCCAGGAAAAAAATACTAAAGTAGGTAGGAAACTCCACTTACTACTGTGCTACAGTGATGGCCACTTCTGAAACCCAGTGCAATTTTTAATTGTCATCTTTTAAAGCAAAAAAAAAATAAAGCCACTTAATTTAGCAAACCTTTTGGGGGAAAAGCAAAAAGATTAATGCAGCAATGAAGCCTTGAGCTTGGCAAATGTGTTCTCATTAGAATATATTAATGAAGGTGTGCTTTGAGTCTCTATCTGGACATAACTGTATTTATCCATTTACTGCTGGATTTCTTTTCTGAAAGAAACTGAAAATTAACATAGTCAGAAAGTCTCTCAAGTATTTTATTAGTGACAGTAATGTTAAGGAATCTCCCTTTGGTATGTACAGCTTCCAAATAGAAAGGAAAGAAAGTTGCAAGTTTCTGAGTAAATACGTTTGCATGAAATATAACTCATGTGAAAACACAATTTAAAATTAAAATAAATCTTACTTATTCTTGGCAGCAGCTTCTTTTAATTGAACATTAACAACTGTATAGTAGAGCAGATCTAATGACACTTAATTTAAACTTGTTCCAATTTTTGTTTACGAAAGGAATTCTGTCTCCTTCTAAATAAAACACATAGCAAAGTAAGATAAAGCTACACTTACCTTATTTCTCATGGTTAATGAAGTCACAGTGCTATTCAAGATATAGATTTATAAGTTTATATTTGTATTGCATAACAATGGCACCATAGCTGTCTACAGATAAATAAATTAAATTAAAGTTTGCTCACTTCTTCTAGATGAAATCCTTATTCTTAATACTTTATAATCATTTTAGCCGTTTACTTGCCCTCCGGGCTACAGTTGATTTATTAAGCAGCTCATTCCTGAATACTCAGTACATTGGCTATGTGAAAGCTATTGATCAATTTGGATTATCTCCGACGTAAGGAGCCTTTATCTCCAATACCATTTGCAAGGCAGCCCTTAACTCTTGATTTCCTTTTATTAGACCCTTGCCTTCATTTTAAAATGAAATGGTGAAACAACAGAGAATGGGAAAAACAAGTTTTGTTTCTATTTTTGATTTGCCTGGTTCGCTTCCAAGCCAGTTACAAAGAGGAGCAGAAGTGGCATTGTGAGAGCTGTTCCTAAATAAACTATTTTCTGCCATATTGGATATTAATTCAACTCTCATTTATGGAAAACACATCAATGATCCAATGTGGAAGGCAACATAATCATCATCTATCATATTAGAGAAACTGTCCTGTGCTCTTTCTTCCTGGTACACTTATACTGATATTCTAGGAATTGAAATGTACTTTCTAATTAAATTAGGCAGAGTTGAAGAGATTTAGTTGAGCAGAGGTTTCTCCTGATTAATCAGTTTGGTAGGAATAATAGAAAATGGTGCTAATGTTTGAAAATGTTGAGCCCTTTAGAGATATTGAATTGGTCTGTTGACATGACTACGCCTGTATGTAACACACTTGAATAAAAGAAGTAGTTACAGAAAAATTATATTTTAGAATCAAAAATACAATGAAAGGAGGTTTAAAAATATATAAAATTATAAAATAATTAACCAGTTCCTGAAAACAATGTTTTTGTCTGTTCTAGCTTTTCCTTACCTATCAGGGGTTTCAATTCAATTACCTTTAGTTTATTATTATTAAGCACGCTTCCACTTAGCTATACAATAGTTGCATGTTCTATATGATATCATATAAAGTATATGAAGATTTAGAAGGGTGAACAGTGACTTAATGTTTGTCATCTTCTTCTTCATCTGAACCCACCTTGGACTTCCCAGTAACACCACCACTTTTCATCTCTGGGGTATTTTGCCTGAAGAAACAACAAGATCATCTCAGATTGACCAGCCAGTAACAGAAGCACACTGGTGAAACCAAGATGCAAGTTTTCAATCTATTTCCTATTTTCTATTTTTAATGTGGAAGTCAGAGGTGCAGCTCAGCTCTTTCTTGTTGTCTTCTATTTACAATTGTTGTTGTGATCAGAGTTTGTATTTAATTTTTTGTGAGAAACCCAGGACAGAATTTAACAATATATATATTTATCTGTTTGTGTCTGAAGTTTTCTTACTTAAGGAATCTTGTTTTTCTAAATGCTTTCTGGTTACTGAACCTTCTTTCTTATATTAAGACAGGGGTGCCTAACTCCAGTCCTGGAGGGCCGCAGTGGCTGCAGGTTTTCATTCTAACCATCTTTTTCATTAGTGACCAGTTTTTGCTGTTAATTAACTTCTTTTGCCTTAGCTTTAATTGATTTGACTCATGCCCCTGAATTGTTTCTTTTTCCATAATTAGCAGCCAAACAATAATGAGGCACAAAACAAAGCACCACATGACCAGCTCACCTGTGCCCATCACAAAATTACCTGAAAATAAAGAAAAATGAAGATCTTAGTATGGTTGATCTCTCAGGTCACCAAAACATTTTGACGGTGTTTATGAAAAAAGAAAATCAACAGTTTTGGAAATGTCTGCTGTGGCAGAATGAGAGCAGCAATAAGCCATAGAATTAAATAACGGGTTTGATTAACAGGCAAGAACAGGCTACACATTAAGAAACTGGATGGAGTGAAACTGATTGAAGTCTGAAGCTCCAGTTTAGCTGGTCATCTGTCGGCTCGTTTCACGTTTCATTTCTGTTTGGCTGTCATGTAATGAAGAAAGGAATCAATTCAGAGGACTAAATCCTTAAAAACAGGGCTATTAAAATTAAGGTTAAAGAAGTTAATTAGCAGTGAATAGTGGTTAAGTTTGAAAACCTGCAGCCAATGTGGCCTTCCAGGTGTGGCGTTCGGTACCTCTGCATTCAAGTCTTTAATTTCTGCTTAGAGTACTTTGGCTTCTTTTAGACCTTGCTTAATTCTCTTCTCTCTCCCTTTGGAGGCAAAATAGTTGTTTTTCTGTGAAACAAAATTGTGAAAATGGGTGTAAGGCCTCAAAAAAGGAGAAAAACCAAATGAGGGCTGTCATCAGTCTGCCCAGAAATGAACCTTACTCCTGGTAGCCTGACCCCAAAATCAACAGACAGGCTTCAAGCTCTACTCAGTTCCGAAAACAGGACACATGTTTTTAACAGTTCAATAAATCAAGAACAATCCAAACTAAACAATATTAACAAGTAAAATTTCTACTCCACAAACTCTAATGACTCACTCCTGTGACCATATTTAAAAGCTCAATATAAAGACTGAGGGCGGTCCCAAGTAGTGACATCATGGTGTCTTGGGGTTTCCCCAACACAAACAGGAATCAATTCAAACTTAAATACACAATACATAAATACTAAATAATACATAAACATAATGTGAGGAGGATGATTGTAAAATTTGCTCTAACCTTACCTGAAGGCCAATGATGTGACTTTAGAACTAGAGTTATATGGTAATACATATTTCTTGTTATTAATACTTGTTTATGTGATCCAATTTAATTGTAGAGTAATAAAAATATAATTTAAACAGCCTGACCATAAAGTGCCCCAATAGTCAAATAAATAAACAAAATATGTCTAGAAATAAGACATGCGATTATATTAATACTGAGATTTCAAAACATTGTGGAGATAAATTCTACAGGCAGCAGAACTCATGCACTTAGGAGCAGGGGAAATACCTTGTAAAATCAGGACATAACAACCATAAATTGAGACTTTTCCTTTAACATTCACAATGTTTTATTTGGCCTGACTCACTTCTTCATTATAGCATGAAAGGAAATTTACCATAAGACTGCTAGAAAAAAATTAATGAGCAGTGTACCAAAGCAAATGTTTTCAGTTTTGTATTTTGGAAGAGGCTACACAAAATACTGATTTGTTACTTTTTTTAATCAATGTGCTTTTACATTTAATTTAATGTTATATAGTATTTTTACAAGGAAATGAATGCTTACTGTAATCATAACTAGATTTTAAAATTAATTTTCTTCTATGTCCTAAGACTTTTGCCCAGTACTTTAAAAAAATTCTCTATACATTCCCCAAACATGTTTCATGTATTTAGTTATAAGGTAATTGAATACAGGAGTAAAATAATACAAGGTAATAATAAACAATGAAGGAGTTGCTAGTCTGTCATAAAGCACATTTTGACACGTCTACTGTACATTAATTCATACAGGTCTTGGAATTCTATGAGGAGACAACAAAAGGATATGATTAAAGTGGAGCTTATGATATTATTTATCTTGACTTTCAGAAAGCATTTGATAAGGTGGCACATGAGAGGTTGGGCATCAAACTAAAAGAAATGGGAGTTCAGGGTGATGTTTTTAGATGGGTGCAGAATTGGCTCAGACACAGGAAGCAGAGGGTGATGGTGTGAGGAACCTCATCAGAATTGGCCGATGTTAAGAGTGGTGTTCCACAGTGGTCAGTGCTAGGGCTGCTTTTTGATCCTTCGATGTCGGCTCTTCCTATCATTGTGAAGCAGAATTCACCAAGCGTTGGATTGTTCACCCACTAATAGGGAACATGAGCTGGGTTTAGACCGTTGTGAGACAGGTTAGTTTTACCCTACTGATGATGGTGTTGTTGCAATAGCAATCCTGCTCAGTACGAGAGGAACCGCAGGTTCAGACATTTGGTTTATGTGCTTTAATATGTATAAATGATTTAGATAGGAATATAAGTAACAAGCTGGTTAAGTTTGCAGATGGTACTAACATAGATGGATTAGCAGATAATTTAATCCGTTATACTGTATCATTACAGAAGGACTTGGATAGTATACAGGCTTAGGTAGATTTGTGGCAAATGAAATTTAATGTCAGTAAATGTAAAGTATTTCACATAGGAAGTAAAAATGTTAGGTGTGAATACACAATGGGCGGTCAGAAAATTGAGAATACACCTTATGAGAAGGATTTAGGAGTCATAGTGGACTCTAAGCTATCGACTTCCCAAAAGTGTTCAGAAGAAATTAAGAAGGGAAACAGAATGTTAGGTTATGTAGTATGATGTGTGGAGTACAAATCCATGGAGGTTATGCTCAAGCTTTATAATGCACTGGTGATGCCTCATCTTGAGTAGTGTGTGCAGTTTTGGTCTCCAGGCTACAAAAAGGACATAGCAGCAAAAGAAAAGGTCCAGAGAAGAGCGACTAGGCTGTTTTCAGGGCTACAGGGGTTGAATTATGAGGAAAGATTAAAAGAGCTGAGCCTGTACAGTTTAAGTAAAAGAAAGATTAAAAGATTAAGAGGTGACATGATTGAAATGTTTAAAATTATAATGGAATTAGTACAGTGGATCGAGACTGTTACTTTAAAATAAGTTTATCAAGAACACGTGGACATAGTTGGAAACTTCAAAGGATAAATTTCGCACAAACATTAGGAAGTTTTTCTTTACACAAAGAACGATAGTCACTTGGAATAAGCTACCAAGTAGTGTGGTAGACAGTAAGACGTTAGGGACTTTTAAAACTCAACTTGATGTTTTTTGGAAGAAATAAGTGGATAGGACTTGTGAGCATTGTTGGGCTGAATGGCCTGTTCTCGTCTAGAGTGTTCTAATGTTCTAGTTTAGAGCTACTGAGTACAAAACCTTCATGCCTCTCAGAGATAAGCAGAGTATCTACACAAACACTGTAAAACTTAATAAGTTACATAGACAGTAACCAGACAGGAACTGAAACCCAAACTCTTAGATCTGGAACTGTGAAGCAGTATCGCAAACCACAAAACAACAAAACAAATCATAGCATGAGAACTGAAACTGATATGCCTGTTGACCTTTTAAAAAAATAATGTTCATATTAATACAGGTTTAAAAATGTATTTACTCATTGCTGCATTTTAGTCCTGGGCTACTTGGAAAGCCAACATGGACTTCAGAAAAATATGTTGATTCTATACAAGAAGAAGTGGGACTCGGATTTGAACATAAACTGCTGGAGCTGTGAGGTAGCAAAACTTGCCACTGTGATTTTATCATTTTACTTCATCATCATCAGTTACTTAGCATTTCAGTATTTATTATATTATATCATATTATCCATCCATCTATCCATTATCCAACCTGCTACATCCTAACTACAGGGTCATGAGGGTCTTCAGGAGCCAATTCCAGTCAACACAGGACGCAAGGCAGGAAACAAACCCCGGGCAGGGTGCCAGCCCACCACAGTTATATTATATTATATTATATTATATTATATTATATTATATTATATTATATTATATTATATTATATTAT
>JANRMT010028174.1:124898703-124912552 GCA_026402145.1 Polypterus bichir lapradei
TATCTATCTATCTATCTATCTATCTATCTATCTATCTATCTATCTATATACAGTATATATAAATATATCTTACTCTATATATAAACATCTATGCGTGGAAGTGTGTGTGTCTGTCTGTCCAGCCTGGAAGTGTGAGGCTACAGCATGAAGCTCAAAGAAAGTGACTCTGTCGCCAAAGTGAAACTGCTGAGAAAAGAGAGAAACTCACTTAGCCGCTAATATACAAGCGAGGCGAACACATCGGCAAAACGAAACCACTGAGAAAAGAAAACCTTAACCTCTTAACCGCTAATGCACAACCGATGCGATTGATTGATTGATATATTAATTATATATATATATATATATATATATATGTATACCAGTAATGGCACACTGCACAATAACGTGCAATGAATAAACGTGACTTGAGAATTAATAGCTTTCATAATCTTTCTTTGTACATTTAGCATTCATTTGCTCAGAGGTTGATGCGCTTACTGCTTCCTGAGCAGCTCTTCTTTTCTCCACCCTAGCGGCCCGCTTCTTCTCTTCTTTCATTGGCATCTTTTCGTGTTAAAAATGATTAAGTCAATGTTTATGTTGCAATTACTTAGTATGTTTTCTTTAATTCTTCACTTAAGCTGACACTTAAGTGTTCAATCTGCCTCAAGAATGATTTAAGATATGAAGAGGTAGGGGATGTGACAGCAAAGGTGGTAGGGATGAGAACAGCACCCCTACTCATGTGCCACGCAGCCGCCCTGCTGGCTGCTGCCGAGAGTAGATTCTACAATAAAATAAAATAAAAATAAAAAGACTAATAACCTTTGAGGTCAATCATCGCCCTAAAAGCGGATAGTAGATGTCATGTAGTATATGTTTACCAAATTTCAGGTCAATAGGTCATCGGTTTGCGAGCTGAAGGTGATTTAAAATCCTGGACAGACAAACAAACAGCTATGGTAGTGTATTATAGTTAAAGATACAGTATGCTGATTTGTCATAACATTAAAACCACAGGTTAAGTGAATAGCATTGATTATCTTGAGGCCCCATCTCACAACTTACAGGACTTAAACAATCTGCTGCGTCTTGGTACTATTTACCACAGGACACCTTAAGGAGTCCATTGCTCGACAGGTTAGAGCTGTTTTGGTGTCACGTTGGGAACATACATCATATTAGGCAAGTGGTTTTAATGTTATGGCTAATCACTCTATATAGATAGAGAAGGAGGGAGTGAGAGACAAAGAGAGTATAGAGGATAAAAATAAGGAAGGGTTATTTCTAAGATGAAATAATAAAATAGAGTGTCACTTTTTCTATTCCATTTTTATTTTGTTACTTCATAATATGTCCCATCTTTGAAAAGACTTGACCCCATATAAAAATACTTCATAAACATATTTCTGTCCAATTAGGTTTATAAATTGTAGAACACATACTGTAAACACCGGGCACTGTGAGCTCCACTTCCTTCAGAGCGACACCTGCAACATCTTTTAAAATATTTAACATGAGTTGTATGTGCTGTGACACCATGATTCATTATTTCAATTAACCTGTGTGGGAGTATCTCTCATCATAAAAAGAATATTTCTGGTGTCAGTTTGCAATGATCAAAAGAGGAAAAAATAAAGAACAGTAACAATATACTTAATTATCATGAACTTGAGTTCTTTCTAAAGAAGTATCTATGAAAAAAGACACCTTTCGGAAAACTTTGATCTACTGTACAGTAGTAACACACAAACAGAGAGAGAGAGAGAGAGAGAGACACACACACACACAGAGATTTTCATATATAAAGTCACACAGCAGGCATATGCAATAATAACGTTTTTTAAAGTAGTTAAAATCACTTCACTTGAAAACCCTTTTTGAACGGCTTATGCTCTTAATGCTGAGAAATTACTTCACTAGAAAAGAAACATTTTTTCCTCTAAAAGGAATGCACATTTATAACACGCAGATGAGATCAGAATTTAGCAGGGTATGGGAAGCAGGACCATTCCTTTCACCAGTTTGAGAATATTGCCTTCAGGGCAGAGAACAACACTGTATGCACTTTCAGTAGAAGCAAGTGAATTAAATGAACTTAGCTTGTATGAACATCATGAAAGAAAGGAACATTTAAGAACTACATTTTTTTTCCAGAGCAGAAAGAGAGAAGACTTTCTACAGGAAGGGAATTCTTTATAATGTATATGGGCAAAAGTCCAGCCATTTCACCAGAATAAGATCCTTAATGGGGCTGGGTCAGCATAAAAATTCTTTTGAAGGAAAACATGTAGACCTATTAGAAAAGGCAGCTTAAAAATTCTTGGCATCCAGATGAGGAGTGTGGCCATCCACCAATTGTCAGAAATCAACATTTCAAGTGGGCATGCTGACATCAGTCACAAATACCAAGGCCAGCAGAGAAAAACACTCTGAAATTTCCATTCTGCTCAGTTTGCCTGTTTTAATGTTTATGGAAATCTTTTCAAGACCCTCTCCAGCCACCTCCTAATTTGTGAAAGCATGAAGAGTTACCAGTCTTGTTGACTTTAAGAAACTTAAGACTTGAATAAAACAAACACACAAAGATATGAGCTTGTGAATCTGATTGGTAAATACAAACGGCCAAATACAATAAGGCCCTTGAAAAGAAGGTCAGCCAGTGTGACAAATGGACACATTTGTACAGCTCATTTCCAGACAGAGTATTAGTGCTGAGTTAATTGGTGTGTCCAGATCAGTTCGGCGTGAATGAGTGTAGGGTGTGTGTGTGTGAGAGCACACTCTGCAATGGGCTCATCTTCATCCCGGTCCATGTTTGATCCTGATTTGTAGCTAATGCTCTCAGGACAAGCTCGAGCTCTCTTGGAAACTGTAACAGTAAGAGATGGAAAATCCTTTTTTTCCAGACTTAAATTTTTAATTAGTATGTTAGTTATTGGAGTTTATCAGTCTAATAAGAACTGCGTAATAAATACATACTAAGCCTGGTAGATGGACAAGAAAGATTATTATCAGTGAGTTAATGAATGATAAGAATATCACATCAAGAACAATTAAATAGTTAATCAAATGCAAAATGCAGCACCGTGACTATATTGCTCAATTATTGTAGTGCATTATAAAACATTATACATTTATGGTCTTGTTCTGATCCAGCCCTCTCCTAGTTTTGAAAATACAGAATATTTAAGAAAATAAAAAGCTTTGGAGTATATTTATTTTACAGCCTAGTGGATAAAGCACTGGACTTGGTGATTGCAGCCTGTGAACTTCAGCCTGTCATATAAGTTGGCAGTTGCCCAAATGTAAGCTGGATGAAAACGTCTATGCTATGGGAAAGTACTACACTGTATAAATTATTTTTTACTAACACATAAGTACTAATTTCAGTACAGTTTCAAAAATTTGTTTAAAGCATGTTACTCAAAGAAGCATTATAGTTGTATGGACAAGCTTTAATCCAAATTGAATCTTAACCACTTTGGATAATGACTATTGTAAAATTCAATTACATTCGTTCAATTTTATTGCTTAGATATCATGTTATTACAGTCACTGGTTATATTTTCTTTTGATTTGTGTTCAGCTTTGGTGCTCATATTACTTATTGCTGTTTTAATTTCGTATGAAATGTGAGTAATGTAACATATTAAATCATCACAGCCCACCTATGCAATACTGTTGATATCCACGTCTATGGAAAAATCTCTTTAAAAAACAAACTTGTTGCTCATAATTTATTGTTTGAAAAGTCTGTTCAGTTAGTTTCCTATTTTTTGCCTCATAATTTTGACTTTAGGTTTACTGATCACCTTTGCTTTATTTTTTCTGGTACTCTGAGCTTTTTTACCTGTCCTCACACTTTGATTTTTGCCTGCCCCTTTTTTAGTCTTTTAAGATTCAGGGTCTAATATGTTCACTAATGTTCATATCAATGGCAACAGAATTAAGAAAAAATGTTTATAGGAAAATGAAAGCTGTGTATTTTACGTGTTTCATCTAAACAGTGAATGAGGAGCGCTTCAAAGTGCACAAGCTATAGCAAATGAAGTACTTGGTATCAATGTGCATATTATGTATTATCACTAATAATAAACCTTACAGTAGGGCAGTTAGGACCTACTTGACCATTCTAATGGATAACTTCTATTCATTAGACACAGCACAAACCAACCAGGTGTCATTTTATACTGACCAAATATTCAACAATCTGTTTGCTTTTACTTTTATGGTCTTCTTAAAGCTGGTGTATGAAAGTCCACGTGCCATTCTTACTAAGAGGCATTTACTGTTACTAGGCAAAAACTGTAACAGAACACTTGCAGCACTAATGTCTGATGGCACACTTGAACCCTTAGACTATTTAAACATACAGCTTCAATGCACACATGTCTTGAATTTAGATTTTGCAGCCTGTGCACTGTTCACAATTATTCTTTTTGTCTATCTATTCTGTTTTTGACCTTTATGCTTGCATTTCTCAATAATGATTTACCTTATTTCATATTAGGCTTCCGTTTTTTAATTTATTTATGGCCCTTTTCATTTTATTTCTCTATCAGGATTTGCCTTAAGCCTTCATTTAATTTGATGCTTGCTTCATGTGCCGACCTTTGCATGTTACCACTACTCCATTAATCCATGTATAATTTTTCCACTTCCATCCTATTTTCACAAACACGCAATGGTAAGTTTAAATAACTTTTGTAACTTTTCACAGCTATGATCTTTAATGAACTCACATTGGTTATTCTTTCAATCTGAAATAGGTTCCACTGAGTATAGCCTACAACAGTTGAGAGGTTCCGTCTTATCAGCTTCTGCCAATGCTTCTATTTTATTTTGTCTTTTGCAGTCGTGGTGCATTACCTCTTCATGGCTAATTAAGGGCAGGAAAGAAAACAGTACATTTTAAAAAAGAAACTCAAAACAAAAGTCAAAATGTCAGTGAACCAAAAAAAAAAAAAAGGACTGGAACAGAGAAGCTTAAAGAAAGGCTTTTGCTGATGTAATGCCTCACAATGTTTAAGCAAAGGCACCCTATGAACTTCTCAGCTCTGTTTCTTCTGCTCACTAATCATGTGGCAGCTGCAGAATAGGTGGAGCTAGGGGAAAGTGATACCCAAAAAGAGGGACCAGGGTGTATGCCTCTGAGGTTTATTGTGAGTGTCCAAAGACCAGGAGATAAATCACAAAACAAAGACATGGTCAGATAAAACAAAGAGTCAAAACTGAGCAATTAAACATAAGCAACTGCCAATCAAAGGGCAAGATAATAATCAGGAAACAAATGCAAAATGAAAGTCAAAACCTAGAACACCATCATAATGCTAGGCCTACTTGAAAAATAAGCTCACTGATACTTAACTATAATGTAAATTCAAAGAAAAACATGACGATAACAAAAATAACTTTATTAATTCAATTCCAGTTTAATAAAAAAAATATCATAAATGGAATCCATATATGCCAAAACCCCAAAATAGACAAAAACGCATGCATAATATGTTATCATACTAGGAGAACCAAAGCATGAAATTCCCAAAAATGTCCACTCGTGAAGGGGAGGATTTCCAGTCAAACCTGTGCTAGACATAAGGGCAAACACAGTATCTTTATAAAATAAAAACTTTATTCTCACAAACTGTTCTGTTACACTGTGAAGCTCCAAAGAGCACAAAAAGACAATATGGAGCTGCTAGCAAGACAATCCAAAGCAAACAAAAGTCCCCAAAATAGTTGAAAAATAGAGCAAAATATCAAAAATCCTATAAATCACTAGCCCCACTAAATTCAAAGAAAGCACAGGGACTCACCACTACTAAGTACATTCAAATGAACTTCCAGTAACTGTGGGAATCCCTCCCCTTTATAGGCCTATGGGCAGTCTCTAGTGGTGATGGGCAGATAGTCCCACCTATTGGGGATCTACCCACCAGACTCAAAGACAACTCAGAAAACTAAACCAAACTAATAACACAGCATTGTGTCTGGGCTGCTGAGTTGCACTAAAGACCAGTAGGGAAGAACTGAGCAAAAAGTACTTTTATTCTGGCACTTGCAAGACCAACACTCAACCTTTATTCAACAATGGTGCCTTACACAGCCAAGAAGACAACTTCCTAATTGCCTCCATTAAAGCAACTCCAGCCCATAAGTGTAAACTAACTCATAGTTGTCTTCCTCAAGATGACTCGACTGTAGAGAGGTACAGCAGAGGTAGGGACCGGGTCAGAGGCGGTCTGCACAGGACAAGAGAGAACGATACGTGATTGGCACTGACTTTGAAGACCTTTATTAACATGAGTGCATTATGCCATTTAGCAGCTGCTGAACCGAGAGCTGCCATCCTGAGAGTGTGTTTCTTTAGCACTAGAATGCTGTTTAGAAGAGTGTTTGACCAATCTGAAAGTGTGCTTCTTTAGTATTATGACACTGTATTAAAGAGTGTTTTCCCTGTAACTGAGGTGGCTGAAGCTGTGGCTGGGGACAAGAGGACACATGAATGTTCACAGTACATAAGTCATTTCTAACTTAATTCACAATGTTAAAATTAAACAAAATTCAAACAAGAACAAAAAAGACATAAATCAAAGGTCTGAACCCCATTTGCTCAAGGAAACCTTGCTGAAATACAGCATAACACAATACTGTAGGGTGGGGCTGATTGGGAGGGGGTAAAAGAAACAATTAAGCACTTTGAATCGTAAAATACAAGCCAATTAAAATGACGACCAACTAGTACAGTGTATATGCCTTTAGAGAGCAGTAATTGGTTGCTAATTCAGAAAGCTGCTGGAATGAAAACCTGTGATCTGAGTTTAAAACTCTAGGTTAAAACTTAATTAAGGAATTTTTTTTGTTATTTTTGAGATCAATTTTTTTATTAGATAATGAAGGTTTTAATAGTACCAGATTGCACACAAGTACTTTTTAAAATAGTAAAACACCCACTCCAACTCCAATTTAATGGAATTCAAAATAGTGTGGTTGGGGTTTTCCAGCAAGTGCCAGGGTCAATGTTAGCATTTATCATAACCAACAAGAATAGCCTACATTATAAACAGAATAAACAGAGAGACTGAGAGAGCAACATCTATGAGATGAATAGTTTGAGGGGAGAAAGGAATTTTATAGACAAGAGTAGTAGAAAAAAATTTTGAGACCAAAAAATAAAAATCCAGAATCATTGGAAATTACTGAACATGTGCTAGGAAGGTACCTTGGGGCTTGAATCATGATGCATACAGGAATGGTGTAAGTTAGCTGATAACACTAAAATGAGTTCTGAGAACAGAGAGGCACAGATAATTAAGGGTACATTTTGAGAATTTTTAAGAATTAGATAGTCTTCTTTATGTAGTGAACTTTATATATATACAGTACATGGAAAGCATACTGAGTAGTTTAATAATAAGAACAACCAGGGGGTCCTGGAATTTTCATCTTGTTTGATAGTTTGAAAAAGTTAGATCAATAGGGATTGACAGCCTATGCTGGACTGAATGACCTGTTCTCATTAACAACTAGGGTGCTTTGCCCACTGCTCACTTCTTTCGCCAACCCCTCCGGCCAGCGCTACGCCCCAGCCACTTCACATCTCTGCCACTCGCATATGTGGATTTCACTTTCACCAAACAACAAATCTTCTAATTCTCGCGGATATGCCTCGCCATTGGCTACATGAATTAGATGATCTACATGTCTCCGACTTAAAGTTTAAATCTGAACAATATATTTGATCTCTTTTCACTGTTCCGTTATTTCACCGTTTGTTTACGCTAATGCGATCTTTACTATCATTTTTTTGAGACTTTCGAATTTTACTACTTTCATTATCTCTAACCTGCTCTGTATGTGTATTGCGTCAACGTTTTTGAATTCTTTATGACGTTCTACTTTGTCATCTACTCTTTGTTTTTTATTTCCGGATCCGGGCGTGGTTAAATCTCTTGGCACAAAGTCTCGTCTCGTGGGACACGACAGTATCTCTCTGAAAATGTCTCGTCTCGTCCCAGGATTTTTCTTAGGTTCTTATGGGAAGTTCATCTTTAACTAGAATTACCTTATCTAGTATTGCTGTGGGGACTCAAGCTAATGATGCATGGAAGTGATAAATGCCATGCAAACCATCCAAATGCACAAAAGCTTAACTTCTGTACCAGGTACTTTTTTCTTTTTTATTATTTGTGTTGCTACACTTAGAATTTTCTACAGTACATCACCCTCCTATCTTAAAAGCACCAACTCAAACCTAAAGCTTTCAAGTTAATTTTGCAGAGTGTGGTAGACAAATTTGTTTTAGGATTATAGTGAAGAACCTGAAAAGTGAATGAACATGTGTACAGTAGTTGAAAGCATTAGCATGCCATGCCACACTCTTAAATAAGGCAGAACAAAAAGAACATTGTTAGATTTACTTTTATTATAATGGTTTATACTCTTGAATTCTGTGGCATGGTATTGTAGTAAGTAACATTTATAGATAAATTATGTGAAAGACTGTCAAATAATTCAGTAGTATTTACACAAAGCATAATACATTTTAGCTCATTAGAGAATTTCATTTTTGGACCTACCCTAAATAGGGGCAAAACAGCTTAAAACTTGAAATATCCTAAGACAGCCATTGATAACGTTATTCATGAGAAGAAGCAATTGAGCCCATTTATAGGAGGGATAGTGGTCCTTTAATTTAGACTCAGCAGCAATTGCCTGAAGTGAATGACAGGCAGACAATCGGAAATGGTGCCTGCCAGAATGTATATTCTCTGAAGGAGACTTTGTATTTACCAGCTGAAAAGCAGTTATCCAGCTAGTGGTTCAATTAGAGGACACGAGAAAGTTCCCTTTACTCTTGGAATGTTAGCAGGGTGCAGGAGCACAGTGACAGAGCTACAATAATTGCAGCCAGAGATGGATGCAGAGAAAAGGGCACATGTTACTGATACCAAAGTCTTAACGAGGCCATTCAGGTTTTTATTATTCCCTTTTACGTGTACTGAATTCTTATATAGAACATGTTCCATTGCATTCTTATCATCCTAAAAGGGTTTCACCCATACATTGGCCATAATTTTATATGAATGTTTTAAAACGTCAATTGCTGAGGAATTTGTCTGTTGCATACACAATGGTACTGAGCCTTAACCCAGCTATCCACCACAATATAACTGTTAGTGTAGCTCTTTTTTAAAGCTGAGAATAACAACATCTGCATACCCATTATAGAGTCATGCCTAACTGAATTTATTTTTTGGCACAACGCTACCTCTTTTTTTAATTATTCAGGATCATTAAAAGGGCAACGTCAGTGGTTGGTTTGTAAGTCTCACAATTAACAAATCCAGTTCAGAACAGTAGTATTTTGTGATAAATATAGTTTCATTTAACTTTTGATGAATATAAACACTATTGAAATCTCAACTAAAGAATAGCCACATTGCATGCCTCATTAAGGCCAACCACTAACCACATTTGCAATCTTGTCCTTATGGCTTTAATTTAATTGAAACTGTCAGTTGTCACATATTTGTCATTTAATAGAAGCAGTATTGTCATGATTACTAAATTAATTTTTACCTGCATGTCTGACCATGTGCAACTCGTCACTAATCTCTGATATCATGATAAACAGCATCTCAACTGAAGGATGAATGATGGCAATGGTGTTTCTTTTTATGTCCCAGTTAAATGTGTGACCGGTTGAACTTTTATGTGTGTATATTAGGGACAGTGGGTTCTTTCTAATAGCGATGTGATGTTCTTGTATGCATGTTGCAAGTGTTTTAGATGTTCGTCCCACGTGTACAACTGGGCATGCACTGCATGGTATACTGTATAAAGTGTTCCATGCCTCTGATGCAGATTTCTTACTTTAAGCACTTTACTGTTTAATATCTATGCTACCTCTTAAAATGCTTAAGATGATTGCTCAGTTGGTGTTAGTTCCCTGTGTTGTCATTTTTGTTAAGGTACATATTTCTGTAGTGCCAGTATGTTAAGTACACACTCCCATTTATATCAGTTATCTGTATTGTGACTGAATAAATAATTGTCCCTTATACTGCCAATTCTGATAAGAGCACAGTGCCTATAGAGTCTCTAACAATGTCTTCAGAATCCATCCATCCATTATCCAACCCGCTATATCTTAACACAGGGTCACGGGGGTCTGCTGGCGCCAATTCCAGACAACACAGGGCACAAGGCAGGAAACAAACCCCAGGCAGGGCGCCAGCCCACCACAAGGCACACACACACACACCAAGGACAATTTCAGATCGCCAATGCACCTAACCTGCATGTCTTTGGACTGTGGGAGGAAACCGGAGCACCTGGAGGAATCCCACACAGACACTGGGAGAACATGCAAACTCCACGCAGTGAGGACCCGGGAAGCGAAACCAGGTCTCCAAACTGCGGGGCAGCAGCACTACCACTGCGCCACCAGTCTTCAGAACAATGGTGTATTAAATCACTCTTTCCTGTATGAAGTTTGCTATTAATGAGTGTAGGCACATGAAAAAAAAAAACTACCTTTCATATCTGCCTCTTCTACTTCTTTTAGTACACATCTTCTGAAGCTTCCGCTTGTACTTCTAATCTGACTAACAAATTCAAAGAAGATGTTTCCTCTTCAACTTTGGAATTTGATGAAGTTGTTAGGGAGGATATGTCACAGGGTATTTTGGATGTGAAATTTAATATATTAAGCAGTTTCAGACAGATTTGTGAATAAAACCACCGTCACATGTTTCAAAAGAAAAAATATATGCCCTTTCTCATTCATATCAGGCCAAAAGTCCCATCTAAATTTAGAAGCTGGCATCTATGACAGTTTAAATTCAAAGAACAGCATAACCCAGAGCAACACATTCCTGTGTAATAACATCTCTCCCACTGTCTGTAGTAGAAGTAATAAAGCAGTAAAATTCACAAAAATATGTACAATGATATCAACTTTTTTGAGATTAGCTGCGTACTCTTGACCCCAGCTAGTCCTCTGATGTTAAGACTTTTCCCATTTTCCAAATCCCAAGTTAACTTCTGCATACATATCAATTAATATTGTGGAAAGTGGGAGCCCTTATGCCAGCTCTCCACTTTTATTAGTAGAAGGATGATGTATAATAATAATAATAATAATAATAAATATGCTGCTCTGGTGGGCTTTACGTGTGTTAGGCTCTGTTATCCAGGCAGAGTTGCCTGTCTCAAAGTACCAATAAAAGCACTCTCCCTCTTACCTGTCATCTCTTTCTTATACTTTCACTCACACTCTTTGACCCTTCTTCCTTTTGCAGTTGATCTTCTTCTTCTTCTTTCGGCTATTCCCGTTAGGGGTCACCACAGCAGATCATCTTTTTCCATATCTTTCTGTCCTCTGTATCTTGCTCTGTTACACCCATCACCTGCATGTCTTCTCTCACCACATCCATAAACCTTCTCGTAGGCCTTCCTATTTAACTCTTGCCTGGCAGCTCTATCCTTAGTATCCTTCTCCCAATATACTCAGCATCTCTCCTCTGCACATGCCTCTCTGACTTTGTCTCCCAACCATCCAACTTGAGCTGACCCTCTAATGCACTCATTTCTAATCCTATCCATCCTCCTCACACCCAATGCAAATCTTAGCATCTTTAACTCTTCTACCTCCAGCTCTGTCTCCTACTTTCTGGTCAGTGCCACCGTCTCCAACCCATATAACATAGCTGGTCTCACTGCCATCCTGTAGACCTTCCCTCTCACTTTAGCAGTTTATTAAACTCTAACTCCCATAATGTAGCTTTATGTCCCGTCACTTCCAGTCAAGCCCTGGAATCACTTCTGAAGTTAGGGGCAGCTCTACTTTTGTTTCAGGGATATTACACCAGTACACCAGTGCAGCTTCTGGTGTAGCTGTACTACTGAGCCTTATGCCAAGTTTAAAAGAATTGATTCTCCCAGGCAGAACTTATACTGTCTGCTCTCTTACAGGAACATGCCACCTAAAAATGATAATTTCTTTATCTGTTACTTCCCCTGCATTGTTTATAGTGATACAGAGAAAAAGTTTTTATCTCCTGTTTTCATGGAGGATGGAAATAACAAAGTTTCTGTCATAACAGGTCTCAGTGGGGACACTGAATAACAGTAAATGTCAAGATGTCCATGAAAAATATCTCAAGTTACTCAGGTCACATAATGCACATATCAGGTATCTAGCTGTATTCTCACAATGCCCCAAGCACATGTATTTTTGTCAAACTTTTGTTAAATAAACCACTTTTATTTTTTCCAGTCTTTCCTGGCATCAGCTTAGCTTAGTGTAGAGTATCTATATACTGTTAAAGTGAATGAGAGTGAAAGAGGATTAATGTGACATGCTGTAGAAAGAAGACCAGGAGTTGATAAACAGTTTGAATGTAAACGGGACAGGCCGAGGTCAAAACCGAGAGACTGAAAAGACGAAGCTAACAAGAACTAAAGGGCAAACTGAGATTTATGAGTTGAAGACTAAAAGAGAGTCAAAACCAAAAGACAATGTGAGGCCCTACTTAAAAATAAAGCTACTTACACTACAGACTCTAAAAAAAGTTGTTTCTCCACTGCGAGATAGTACATTCTGGAACAGCCACCATGTTATAGCTTCACTTCCTTGACATCACTAGTGTGATGATGAAGATCATGTGATGCATGTGTAAATAATGAAAAATGAGAAAAGAAAAATATTAAACTTTGTCAAAATGAATTGAAACTAAAACAGAATATTGATAGCAAAAAAAATCTAAAGAGACCAAAATAAACATATAAACCATATTATAAATATCTCCTATACATCACTGAGAGTCTAATGTAGTAGCGTCTCCAGTAGAGAATGGCTATACATTGCACTCTGTACAGGTGAAAACACCATTACTACTACTATTACTGTTAATAATTATAATAACAGGACAGTGCAGTCCCGTACATTTCTGCTTAGGACAGTGTGCTATCTAATGGTCAGGATGTTCGGCCACTTCTTGCCTTTCCTCTTACAGGATCATTCACTCCTGACAACTTCTGGGCTGTATACGCTTTAGTGTCCTTGGGGAACAAAATCATTTTTCTAATACCCAGCACTGAAAGAGGGTATAGTCCACCAGCACAAATTGTGCTCCCTCCGAAATATGCAGGAGATCTTTTCTGGAGGATTTCTATTGGACTTACAGCTGTCAAGTCAAGTCAAGTTTGGGAGCATGCACTGGTTGCCGCACGAAACAGCTCGGGATCCCGGTTGGCAACCCCCAGGCAGATATGCAGTCCAGTCCCACCCTCCAGAAATTACCCTCTATCTGCCGCTTCCAGGTGTTATGAGGGCTTCCCCTTGGCCTGGGAGAAAGCCCTCGGGAGCCCCATCTCCAGAAGAGTTGAATCCGTTGAAGAGCCAATGGGAACAGGTCTGTTGGGGATTGGAACTGGTGTGGTGCTGAGGAATCGCCCGCTGCGCGGCAGCACTCAGATCCCAATTTATAGGTGGTCTGTACCATATATGCATCCATCCATTTACTTGACCTTTTTATACTCTAGCATAAATGGTGATGTGGTTGCTAAGGGACTGAAGTTTAAACCCTAAAGATGCAGTTCACTTCCTGCTTGTAATTTACTGGATGACCTTGAGCAAGTCACGTAAACTGCATGTGTTTCCCCTGCAAACAAGTGTAATATACAGTACATACACTGTACAGTATAATGATATTGTAAGACACTCTGGATGAAGTAAAATAATAATTACTAGAAAACACATGGACCTCCAGTTCTCAAATAAATTTGATTCATAAAGAGCAAGCTGAACTTTTCCAGTGTTTTGTTTTTACCATTGTCAGACCTTTGGAGACCTTCC
>JANRMT010028174.1:124912952-124981675 GCA_026402145.1 Polypterus bichir lapradei
TTTTTTTTTGTGAAGCCCTTTATAGCAGTTAAAATTTGGTACTGCACTCTGGATATACAAAGCCAGAAAGAAGTTAATGGGGGTCAGCCATCACAAAGCAGTCACTGGGAATATAGTGATGTGGGCCAGATTCCATTACATACTGAAGCAAAAGAGACTGAAAGCAATGATAGCATAGTATTCTGAAACCAATAAATATAGAAGAATGTCTGCCTGTCTGTTAAACTGACGGCAAAACCACTTTGAGGTTCCTGAAACTTATCTTTTGTAACAAAACACACAAGAACAAAGTCAAAGTGTTGGGGACCATCCCCGTTTAGTTAAAGTTGAAACTTTTGGTCAATATAGGAATGGCAGACATATATATAATGGAACAACAGAAAGTGATGTAACAAGCAGGTGGCATTCTGGGATTCAAGTGTCATCTTCTGGACTTTGAGGGGTGGACCCGGAAGTAACATCATATTTGTGATTATTATTGGGGTGATTCTTCAGTTGTTCTGCTGAGGGAAGGGGAGAAAGAGTTAGAGTACAGTACCAACCCCCAGTCTGGCGAGCAAATACAATTATTTGAACCTGTAAACTGTCTCCTATTCGCACGTGTGTGACACTCTCCATTTCCTGAACAGGCATTTTTGATTACTGGGTTGAAAGGAAGTAGAAGGTATGCTGGTTACATCAAGCAAAAAGCAGGAATTGAGTCAAGGCCTGTGTTATTATATTGTATGATTTTTTTATTTTATTTAATGGACAATCTGGTCTTTTCCTAAGATTCTCGGTGTTTGGGAGCATGCTAAATTTAAATATTTTAGCTATCCTGAGTCCGGAACTGAGAGGGACACATTCTCCTGGATGCTATGGACTGCAGTTGAGGTGGGGATGCCCATCAAAGCCGGTTTTGTGGTGTGAAATTATGTATATAAGTTGAGTTAAGTCTTTATTTGGAACTTAGACAAAGCAATGTAATATTAGTGCTACATTATTGATAAGAACAGCAATGGTTTGATGGTTAAGAACCTTCCCTCCCCTTTAGGACTGAGTCACGGTAATTTTATGACAGGTTCGGTGGAAGAGCCTAAAACCAGTCTGGCAAGTGATTGATTCTCTGCAAGACTCTCTCAATCAACCCCCGCATGGAAGCCAAATACCTAGCTGGCAAGCTTCACCTTAACAAATGGTATTGGGAGCAGGTGTGAAACCATTCTGCCACACCAGAATTCTATTGGTCTAAATTTGCCTGTTTGACTTTAAATCAGAAGCCATTAAGTACCATGACACCCTATTGGCTGTAAGGTTTGGACAGAGAATCTATAAATTTGCTTGCTTTACCCCTCCTTCTCTCTCTTATATCATCATCATGAAGGAGCATCTCTCACACCATTTCCATAAAAAGGACAACACAATGAAGAGCACAACTCAGCAGACATATTGAGACAGGCATGCGGCCTGTTCTGAAGAAAGCTGACCAAAAATAAGGACTTAACTAGAGACGTTTTAAGTAACAAACACGTCTGTGTGTTGTCTGAAAGTACACATCAGCATGTATCACACTTGTACTTTGCTTATTGTTATTTTTTATGAATATTATCAATAATACATTATTTAAAGTGTAACTTAACTCCTACTGCATATTATGTTAGATGTGGTCTGATCTTGCAGATATTAACAAAGTAAATTTTCAAGATTGAGAAACCATAGCAACATAATCTCCAAAGGACAGCTGGCCATCAAGCACCATCCCTAGATTACATACCAAAATGGCGGCTGTTAACAATAGCGAGCCAAGCAGAACATAGATGGGTAACTAGATGGCTGACTAGATGGGCAAGCTGGGTCTGCTTTAATAGGCTGAGCTGGACATGATATTCCTTGATCCATGTTGCAATATCAATGAGGCACACAGAGATTCTAGTTGATACTGTGGGGTTCTCAGGACAGAATGACAAGAATAGTTGTGTATCTCAGCAGAGCACTGATAGGAAAAACCATAGGGCTGGATGTTGGGACCTAGTGAAAAAGTGTATAGAGAAGAGGAGAGGACCCACCAATGATCCTTGGGGTACTCCAGTTCTTGCCTGGTGCACTGTTGTCATCTCTCCATGCCAAGACACATACAATACAATACAATTTATTTTTGTATAGCCTAAAATCACACAAGAAGTGCCGCAATGGGCTTTAACAGGCCCTGCCTCTTGACAGCCCCCCAGCCTTGACTCTCTAAGAAGACAAGAAAAAACTCCCAAAAAAACATCAGTAGAGAAAAAATGGAAGAAACCTTGGGAAAGGCAGTTCAAAGAGAGACCCCTTTCCAGGTAGGTTGGGCATATATTCAAAAATAAGGTGGGCAATACAATACAATACACAGAACAGAACAAATCCTCAATACAGTATAAAAATAATATCACATAATATGATTTGGATTTGTTTAGAGTCCTGGGGCCTCATGTATAAGGCCGTGCGTAGAATTCGCACTATAACATGATGTAAGCACGAAAGCCGAAATGTGCTTACGCACAGAAAAATCCAGATGCAGGAATCTGTGCGTACTCCAACTTCCACGTTCTTCCGCTCCATAAATCCCAGTCAGCGTGAAAAGTAACGCTCGTGCACGCACCTTCTGTCCCACCCCAACTCCTCCCAGAATTACGCCTTTTTGAATATGCAAATCAATATAAATCGCCCTTAAGCTCAGCCTTCTGTGAAAAGACAATGGGAAAAGCACAGGAGAAAATATAAGAATTTCAGCGAATATCAAGTGGAGGCAAAGGAAAAACATACTATTTGTTTATTTAAACTGTGGTATAATCAACAAAAGGAAGTTGATTGAGTGACATAGCGTGTTGGAGAAACTTGAAAGCTCACGTTCACAAAGTCGCACAGTGCCGAAAATAAAAAAGAAATTGTCAGATATCAAAGTCGCCGTGAAAAGGCGAGTCGTAGCCCACCATCTGAGTGTCATATGAAACCTTATTAGGGTACAGAGAAAAAAAAGGCACACAAGGCACATTTCGTACGGAAAAAGCACGAAATGTCAACTTCAATCTCGAAATTTACACTTTAATCATGTAGTTTATTTTGTCATTAAAGTAGAACATCATAAACATCTTAAAATCGTTTAACCAGGTTCTCAAATCACATCGTAATTAAAGTAGCATGTTAAATGCTTTGTTTTGTACAGTATGTGATCTTCTATGTGCTCTATGTGTGTGAATCACTAGTGCTTCTTAAACCAGCTCTCTTCCTCCGACTGGACACAGAATCCATTACATTCGTGATATTACAACTCTCTGAATAACTAAAATTCTGAGATGTATACGTGATATCATTTTCATGACATGAGTTAAAGCACGTTATTAAACATGGGGTTTCACGGCACAGTGATTGTGCGTGACCTTCAATGAAATTATTTGTTGCAGCAATACTCATGGGTGGCTCTAGGCTTGTGGCGGCCCTGGGCAGAGAAAGAATTGGTGGCCCCTTCTCCCGTCAATGTCAATATGGTATCTTATGCACGTTGGATGGCCACATCCGTTGCGGACACTGCATAGCCGCCTCGTGCTCATGACACAAGCATTTAACTTTTGTTGAAATTTGCCACTGCGTTTTTAGCTGTGTCGTTATTTTCTCTTTCTGTTTTATATTCAATATATATTGGCGTGGCTGCCCCTGCAGTCCTTGCTTTTCTTTCAAGTAACCGATCGCCAGACAATCAGCTCTGTAATAGACGTTAAGCCATCTGTAAGCTTAGAGCGCCGATTCTTCAAAACGTTTAAGGAACATTGAAATATCTTCGTAGTACATGTTTAATTATTCTATCCTTCACGCCAGTCCCAGTGAAAAATAAAGATTATTTAAATGAAGTTAAAGTTTTATCTGTATAATATAAGCATATTTTGCTGCATTTCATCTTAAAAATGATATCGTCATCATATGTAAATACGCGCTTTATAAAGTGGCTCAGGTTTTGCAATATTATAACTGTAGTGCAAGTTTACAGTGAGGTAATTCTACTTATAAGTACAAACAGTTCTACAAGGAGCAATTGATTGAGTGCGTTTAAAGTTCTTGGGATGAAACTGTTTCTGAACCGCGAGGTCCGTACAGGAATGGCTTTGAAACATTTTGCCGTGGCTGAGACAGCGTGTGCTTGATGCTGCATACCGATAATTCTCTTTCCGATCAGCTGCTTCTGGGATTCACATTTAGATACAGTGATATAAATACTTCGAGTGGTGCAGTGAGAGTAATATGGAAAAAGATGATCCGCTGTGGCAACTCCTAACGGGAGCAACTAAAAGAAGAAGAAGAAGGTGCAGTAAGAGTAACAACGCTAAAACAGTTATGGTATTTGGAATGCTATGGCTATTCCCTGGACCATTATATTGTTACAAGTTAATTACAATCAGATGCATTACACTAATCAACAATATGCGGTTAGTTTCAGTGTATTTATAAAGCTGCGTCAGGAAAATAAAGAGAAACCACACAGGAATAGTAGCACTGCTTTGACGCTGGGTGCCGCCAGTCTGCAAAACTGAGTGGAGAACTTGCGTATGACAAGGTATGAGGTACCGTGGAAAAGTGCGTGGCTTTATGCCAAGTGTAGGTTTTATACATCGCAATTTGAACATGGAAAAGTTCTTATGCAACATTTCTGTGCGTACGCACTGAGGCCCCTGGAGACATCATCTATAAAGCTGCCTCCCCCATTTGGCCATTCCACAGCTGAAACAGTGCTGGGACAGCCAATCCGATGAAAGGACCCCTCTTTCCCATGATTCATGTGATCCTCCATCAGGGATGACTTTACCTTAGGCAGGCAAAACAACTTGGCAGGTGGGCCGTGGCACCAAGTGCCACATTTGAGTACAGAGAAGAGAAACAGAATAGGTGAGGGTTAGTAACAAATTATAACTATCATGCTACTTATGTTTTAGTGCTAATGACTAACAACAGAGATACAGTCTGTACAGTTAATCAGAAGCTCTAGTCAGGATATGCTAAACTGAAGTAGTGAGTCTTCAGCCGGGATTTTAAAGCTGAGACCGAAGGGGCATCTCTTATAGTAGCAGGCCGACCATTACAGTTTAGGGGCCCTGCAACTAAAAGCTCGACCTCCCACTGTTATTTTATGAATCTTCGGAATCATAAACAAACTGACATCTTGAGATCTTAATGTGCGCTCTGGTTTGTAAAGTCATGATAAGTTTAGGCAAGTAAGTCAGGACCTTGGCCATTTAATACTTTATATGTTAAAAGGAGGATTTTGAAATCTGACCTAAACTTAACCGGAAGCCAGTGTAAGGATTTAAGAACTGGAGTTATGTGTTCATATTTTCTTGTTCTTGTAATAATTCTTGCAGCAGCATTTTGGATTAACTGGAGGCTGTATAAAGAACAGTTTGAACATCCAGTGAACACCGCATTGCAGTAGTCAATCCTACTAGAAATAAATGCATGAATTAATTTCTCAGAATCCTGTTTATTTAGAAAGCGCCTTAATTTCCCAACATTTTTAAGATGGAAGAAACATGATTTGGACAACTTTGTAATATGCACTTTAAATGACATGCTAAAGTCAAAGATAACTCCTAGATTGCGGGCTGATTCAGTAAAATTAATGGTCATTCCAACTGAACCTCCAACAATTAACATCTCTTTTTTATCTGTGGATCCATGATAGGATCTTCCCAAAAGGCAGCACTCAAGCCACCTGACCTCAGTGAAACCGAGGTCAGAGATGGTGACAAGGAGGTTCAGAAGGCTGAGTACTTGAGTTGGGTCCAGAATGAGCTTCTTGAGTAGAAGGGTTATAAGGACCTGTTTGAACAATGTAGGAAAAGTGCCTATGCTGCATGAGATTTTGATGATGTGTGCAATTGCAGTAAGGAGTGGGAGAACAATAGCCTGGAGGACATGAGAGGGGATGGGGTCAAGTGGACTGGTAGTGGGGTGACTAGAGAGGAGTTTGGAAATATCAGAGGTGGAGAGGTGAGAGAAAGAGGGAATGGTTGTTGTGTGTTCTGTATGTAGCAGCCTGGCTGTAGGTGGTGATGAGAATTGACTGCTGATGACAGACACCTGTCCTGATAAAAAGGTTTCAAATTCATCAACAGTCAAGGAAGTTGAGGATGGAGGCAGTGAACAGTTAAGGAGAGAAGTGAAAGCAGAGAACAAGCCACAAGTATTAGAAGTGTTGCTAATCCTATTTTTGAATGAAACCTAACTTTACCATTGGTAATAGCAGAAGAGATGGAGGATAGTAGAGTTTAATACCAATCCAGATTAGCCCAGGCCTTTGACTTCCCACATTTCCTTTCAGAATGCCATGGGCAGGAGGGTCATCAGGGCACTGGTTTACAGGCCAGTGTTATGGACATCCGGGTTGTCCAAGATTGAGGACAACTTCAAAACAAGGCATGCATGTTTTCTTTAATTAAGGTTTTTAGGGCTTTCATTTTTCTTACATTTATTAAACTCAGAATTTTGGTTTCTGTGTAGGATTTTAGTACAAGGTATAACAACAACAACAACAACAACAACAACATTTATTTATATAGCACATTTTCATACAAACAGTAGCTCAAAGTGCTTTACATAATAAGGAATAGAAAAATAAAAAACACAATAAGAAAACAAAATAAATCAACATTAATTAACACCGAAAAGGAGTAAGGTCCAATGGCCAGGGGGGACAGAAAAAACAAAAAAACTCCAGACGACTGGAGAAAAAATAAAATCTGTAGGGATTCCAGACCACGAGACCGCCCAGTCCCCTCTGGGCATTCTACCTAACATAAATGAAACAGTCCTCTTTGGATTTAGGGTTCTCACGGAAGGGCTTGATGATGATGGTCACGTAGAATTCTGCCTTTTAATCCATCCATCATTGTTGGAGCATCATGAAGCTTTGAGTAGGTGGAGGTGGCGCAGGCCACCACCACAAAGAAACCGGAAAAAGAAACAGAAAAGAGAGTAGGGGTCAGTACGGATTTTAGAGCCACCATGAATAGTTATTATGAAGAATTGAACATACAGAGTATCAGGATTAAGTTAAATTGGTTATAGAAAGGCCATGTTAAAGTAATGTGTTTTCAGCAGTGTTTTAAAGTGCTCTACTGTATCAGCCTGGCGAATTCCTATTGGCAGGCTATTCCAGATTTTAGGTGCATAGCACCAGAAGGCCGCCTCACCACTTCTTTTAAGTTTTGTTCTTGGAATTCTAAGGAGACCCTCATTTGAAGATCTGAGGTTACGATTTGGAATATAAGGTGTCAGACATTCCGATATATAAGATGGGGAGAGATTATTTAAGGCTTTATAAACCATAAGCAGAATTTTCAATCCTGAATGACACAGGTAACCAGTGTAGTGACATCGAAACTGGAGAGATGTGCTCGGATTTTCTTTTCCTAGTTAGGATTCTAGCAGCTGCATTCTGCACTAGTTGCAAACGATTTATGTCTTTTTTGGGTAGTCCTGATAGGAGTGCATTACCGTAATCTAGTCGACTGAAAACAAACGCGTGAACTAATTTCTCAGCATCTTTCAGTGATATAAGAGGTCTAACTTTACTTATGTTTCTTAAGTGAAAAAATGCTGTCCTAGTGATCTGATTAATATGCGATTTAAAATTCAGATTACAGTCAACAATTACCCCTAAGCTTTTTACCTCCGTCTTGACTTTTAATGTATCCAGTTTATTTCTAATAGCCTCATTGTATCCATTATTGCTAATCACTAAGATTTCAGTTTTCTCTTTATTTAACTTGAGAAAGTTACTATTCATCCATTCTGAGATACAAGTCAGACATTTTGTTAGTGAATCAATAGAATCGGGGTCATCAGGTGCTATTGATAAATACAGCTGTGTGTCATCAGCATAGTTGTGGTAGCTCACGTTGTGCCCTGAGATAATCTGACCTAACGGAAGCATGTAAATTGAGAAGAGCAGCGGACCCAGGATAGAGCCTTGTGGAACACCATATCGGGTATCATGTGTCTTTGAGTTGTAATTACCACAACTAACAAAGAATTTTCTCCCTGTCAGGTAGGATTCAAACCAATTTAAGACCGTGCCAGAGAGGCCCACCCATTGACTAAGGCGATTTCTAAGAATATTTTGATCAATGGTGTCAAATGCAGCACTCAGATCTAAGAGGATGAGAACAGATAAATGGCCTCTGTCTGCATTCACTCGCAAATCATTTACTACTTTAACGAGTGCAGTTTCTGTGCTGTGATTTGTTCTAAAACCCGACTGAAATTTATCAAGAATAGCATGTTTATTGAGGTGGTCATTTAACTGCATAATGACTGCCTTCTCCAGAACTTTGCTTAAGAAAGGCAGGTTAGAGATGGGTCTAAAATTTCCAAGAGCCGAGGGGTCAAGATTATGTTTCTTAAGAAGGGGTTTAACTACAGCAGTCTTAAGACAGTCTGGAAAGACCCCCGAATCTAATGACGAATTTACTATGTCAAGAACATTATCAATTAGTACGCCTGATACTTCTTTGAAAAACACTGTTGGTATTGGGTCAAGGACGCAGGTGGAGGATTTTAATTGAGAGATTATTTTTTGTAAATCAGGTAAATCTATCCTGGTGAAAGAGTTTAATTTGTTTATAACAGAATGCTGGGGTTTAGGAGGATCCTTAGTGTTGGGGAGATATACTATGTTATTTCTAATATCATTAATTTTTTGATTGAAAAATACAGCGATAGCCTCACAGGTTTTACTGGAAGTACTTAGTAGACATTCCTTTGAGTTACCTGGGTTTAGTAGGCGATCAATTGTAGAAAATTGTATAGCAGTAATTAGGGTTATCAACTTAGCAACATTTAACGAAATACTGTATGAGTGTGTTTAGTAATTCGGATTTGGAGCAAGATTTTTTTGTCTTCCTGGTTAACAAACTCCTGCCTGATTTCCTTTGTATCCATCTATTGGAATTTTTAATATTTGCTGCATTCTTCTCAGAATATTCTGTTGCAGGACATGGTCACATGAGGACAATTTAGAATTTTCAGCCCACCTAATGATGTGGAAAGAAGGAGACGTAGCTGGAAGCAACCCTTATAGCCACAGTGAGAGTACGCAAACTGCCCATAGTTAGTGTCTGAGCCAGAATTTAGATTGAGAACCCTGGGGCCCTGAAGCAGCAGCCCTTTCTACTAAATATTTTGTGGCATTAATGTGTACACATGAAAGTATTGCTACTGCTATTACTACTATAATGTTTGTTATGAAATCAGACATATTCCTAACCAAATTTGATTATTTTTCCATGTAGAAAAAAAAAATAACTAAATGAGAAACAGTACCAGTGAACAATGTTTTTCATTGTTATTGATAGTGTGATTTACATGGGAAGGGGACTTTACATATTTAACTCTGGGAAAACGGAAGGGCTGGGCTGCTCATACTTATTGACATTTTGATTTTGTGCTGCCAGGATAGGCTCTGACTCTCTGCAAACCTATAAACTGGATTAACGGAATCAGCAAAAGGATGGAAGGATTTGAATTTGTACGGCACCCCCTTGAAATAATGAAAAAAAAATTCATTCACTTTACTACTTCTTACATGCCTTCTACCTCTAAATCTCCAAATCTTCCTGAAAAGCTGTTTACAGTTGGTGTAACAGATGCTGCTCTTCTTTCTTATAATATACTCCTGCAATTACAGGTGCTGCAATTATACGCAATTTCTAGAAATGGGTGCATCAAAACCAATCACAGATCTTCACCAAGGGGTGTTGAGCTCAGGGAGATTGTTAAGGTCAATGAATGCAGATTTTTCTGTATCTCCTTTACTATCTAAGGAGCCTGCAACTTAGTCCTCGTCATTCATAGCACCCTCATGTTCTTGTCAATAGAATTTCACTCTTACTGAAAGTGATTTGGCATTAAAAGCTGCTCTTCATAAGCTTAAACTAGAATGCTGTTCTTGAAGATTATATAAAAAATATAACCACTTATGCTAATAATAACTTTACATCTAATCTCATAAACAGAACGTGTTTTACAAAGTCGTGCTCTGAGTCTATTGTGCAGCTTGACATTCAGCATTGTGCTCATAATCCGACATTTTTCACACGCTTCTTACACTTCACAATAAGCCTATTTTGTAAGCCTCCTCAGCTTCAATAGACCTTATCCCCTCTGTAACTCAATTAGCATCACCCACATCTTGTTCTGCATTAGCCAATATTAGCTGAGGCCCTAACAGCTAGATGCTGAAGGGCAAGAAGTTGAATCGATAAGCCTCCCACATCTTTTGCTCAGTAGTCAGCTTTTTGCTAGTGAATGGAAGAAATCAGCTGATGAATTAGAAGGATTTGCCTAAATATTTATAGCAGATACCATGCTGACAATCAGGACGCCTATGATTAGGAAAGAACTTAAAAAAAATAAGTGAGGGAGGAAAAAGGTGAACCTCAGAAGACAGCAAAAACATACTGTAAATCATCACTTACGGAAATAAGCCTGCATAGGAAGATACCCAAGCACAGAGTTGTGAATCTAAAAACAAGAGCACACCCTGACTTTTTTTTAATTAGTCACTTCACATAGATGAAACAGTGAATGATTAATTTTGCTGTAGCTTAGCATTTCAGAAAATTAATACACCACCATGTTACAGGATGAAGTGACAAAATATGAATGCAGAAACACATCACTAGATTAAGTGACCATATTTAATATGAACAAAATAAATTGGCTACTGTACCCTCCTGAATTGAATTACATTCTTGTGATTGATTAGTAAATGTTGTAATTACTGCGATTTTGCTGCACGCACGAATTGCTCAATTGCTGAAAATTGATTTGCTATATTTTCAGCTTTCCACAGTAAGGTGTACCCTATGTTCAAGAGCATTTCAGCCTTTGCTAAGCCTGCAGTAAAAGGAGATATCGGTATTGACAACCTTAACTTCACATCCTGAGCCAATATTACAGGCACCTTAGGGACTGCCAGTGCATTTTTTTTCTATTATAAATGCTCAGAGATATCCATTAAGTCACATGTATGCTATTAACCTCTTTTTCTTATACCAAACGATCTTGTAGACAATAAAGCAGACTGAAATAGAAGGATGGCATGCACTAACAGACACTGTCGGCTTGCAGTCTCATTATGAGGTAGAACATGCTCGAGGATTGGGTACAGTCATCAATAAAAGGACTTGAAGACCTGGCTCTTTCCATATCTGTACACAACAAAATTGCCAGTGTTAAATGATCTCTTACATATTTAAAGTGTATATATTGGAAAAGTGATTTCATATGCAGTGCCTTCAGACTTTCAGACCCCTTCTCTTTTTTACACATTTTGTTATATTGCAGCCCTATGCTAAACTCATATAAATTAATTCCCCCCCCCCAGCCCCACCCCTAAAATAACACTCAATACCTTAGATGGGCAAAGCAAAAATAGTATTTTGGCTTGGTTTTTGTTCTAATGCACATTAAGAATTGTGACACCTTATATAAAGAGTTGTATGCCTTTCCTAATTATGTTCAATTTACCACAAGTTGACTCTAATCAAGGTTGTAGAAACATCTCAGCTTTGATCAATAGAATGGGATGCACCTCAGCCAGATTTCAAGTGTCATAGCAAAAGGTCTGAATGCTTTTGTTAATGTTATATTCCATACTTTTATTTTTGATAAATTAGCAAAAATTCCTAAAATCCTGTTTTTGCTGTGTCATTCTGGAATATTGAGTGTTGTTTGATAAGGGAAAAAAATTAATTCAAATGATTTTAGCACAATGCTGCAATAGAAGAAAATGTGTAAAAAGTGAAGGTGTCTGAATGCTTTTTGAAGACACTGCACATAAGAAGTGTGTTGCAAATGAACACAAAAGAGCATAAAGAGTTGTGGCACTGTATGATGATCACTGGGAGCCACTGGGGGAGCTGCAGAGGCCTACTTTGTTGGTCTTTCACCACACCTGGGAGTGCTTCCTGACCTTGCTAATGAGCCACCTGGAGTACTCCCAGGTGAAGCATAAAAGGAGTCGCCTGCCTTCATTTGAAGAGCCAGAGTTGGGTGGAGGAGGATGAAGCTTGACAGAAGAGGAATGGAGGCAGAAGGAGAGACAGAGAGAAAGAAGAAAAGAAAGTGCTATGCTTATTGCTGTGCTTATTATGCTGTGCTTGAGGCTGGTGGAAAACGAAAGGAAAAAGTGTTACCCGCTGAAAGCCTTGTGTGTTGCTGGACTTGTGCCTGGTGTCTGTTTGTCTCAGGTTTGGGGAGCGGGTGCACCTCCTGCTGGCCACACTAAAAATGACGAAAATAGGCTACAACGCATAGTTATGGGTATATCATTGGTGACAGACTGCCCACCTTACAGGACCTGTACTATTCCAGAGTCATGAAATGGGCAAGGAAAATCATCATCGATCCCTCACATCCAGGCCCCCACTCTTTTTGATCTTCTTCCATTGGCTAGGTGTTTTAGATTAATATATACCAAAACAAGCACATATAAGAACAGTTTTTTTTTCTTCCCACAGGCCATCAAGCTCACAAATGGTTAATTCAGCTTAATCTGGCTGGGCGACCAGGCCTCCCACAGTCTGTAATACTTGTTAATATTTGTTTTTAGTCTTTATTTCAGTACTTCTTGCATTCAGTTGCACTCTGCACTTTGTATGCATATATATGTTTACATTCTGTGTATCTCAGGTGTGTGATTAACAGTTATGAGTATGCCAGTTGAGCCCGCATCACTCAACTGACAGTGATGCGGGCTCTGCATCGGTCTGTCGTAGTGAAAAAGGAGCTGAGCCGTAAGGCAAAGCTCTCAATTTACCAGTTGATCATCGTTCCTACCCTCACCTATGGTCATGAGCTATGGGTAGTGACCGAAAGAACGAGATCGCGAATACAAGCAACTGAAATGAGTTTCCTCTGCAGGGTGTCTTAGCTTTCCTTTAAAGATAGGGTGAGAAGCCCAGTCATCCGGGAGGGGCTCAGAGTAGAGCTGCTGCTCCTCCGCATCAAGAGAAGTCAGATGAGGTGTGTGACGATGCGGGTACGGCTCCACGCTCCCATCGCTATTTGGAAGCCCTTGAACCCTACACCGTCGATAATGTCACCGAGATGAGCTAAACAGTGAGACAACATTTGAGCAAGGGGATGGTAAAAAGTGCAAAAGTGCTTTTATTTAAAAGAGTCAACAAAACAAAGTGTACAATAAAGTGCAGTGATTCCAAATCTTCAATAAATTATCCAATAAAAGGAAAACGTAGAGGTAAAAACACACACAAAAAAAAAATCCTTTAAAACCAGAGGTTAAAATATTTCTTAGGAAGCAGTCTTTCACAACAACAAACTCGGTGCTTCTTTTAACTTGTGACTCCCCTGCTTCTCCCTGTCCAGGCTTCGCAACAGGGGAGCCACTCTCTCTCTGCAGCTGACCTTTGTGCCTGCCTCTGCTGTCAGTTGCCTTACCGATCATTGGCTCCGGTCGGCTCCTCCGGACAGTGACTTGGGAATTCCCCACGACCAAGGCTCTCACGCAGGGAACACCACGTCCCAAGTCCCGACTCCCGCTACCCTCTGTGGAGAGTCCTGCGCCTTCCGGTCACTCCCGCCCTGCAAAACAAACTCTGCGGGAGCGACCACAACCACTACTTCTCCCGGGTGTTGGCCAAACACCCAGGCTGCCTTCAGCTGCCTACGAGCGTTCACTCGCTTCCTGCTGCACCGATTTGCTCGCTCCCCCTCCTTACTGCTTCCTACTGCCAACCTCTGTTTCCTTCTCTCTTTCTTTTTACTTTTCTTCCTCCCCTCTCAACCGACTCGCGCTTCTTTTATAATGCAAGGGGCCATAGCAGCTGTAGCATATTAGCCACGGGAGCAATCACGGATGTGGGCAGTTCCTCACCTGTGCACTCGGTGAGAAACGGCCACACCGCTGATCGCCCCGTGGCTTGCTATGGCCCAACGCCCCCTCGCTAAGCCGCCGCGAGAGCGGTGATTATTTAAAAACTGGCCCTTACTGAGAGCGCTGTGGACCTGCTCGCTATACCACAAGGTGGCTCGGGCATCTGATCAGAATGCCTCCTGGACACCTCCCTGGTGAGGTGTTCCGGGCACGTCTAACCGGGATGAGGCCCCTGGGAAGACCCAGGACATGCTGGAGGAACTATGTCTCCCGGCTGGCCTGGGAACGTCTTGGGATTCCCCTGGAAGAGCTAGAAGAAGTAGCCCGGGAGAGGGAAGTCTGGGCATCTCTGCTCAAGCTGCTGCCCCTGCGACCCGATCTTGGATAAATGGAAGAGGATGGATAGATGGATGGATGTCAGTTGTGTAACATACAAGGAGAGTCATCAGAATTGGAAACAAATTCCTTGTATGTGTGCATACTTGGCCAATAAATGTTATTCTTATTATTACCGGACAGTAATTAACTAATTAATAGTGAGGTCAGACTGTGGTGTGATGGTTAACACTACTACAGTACTGGAGAACAAATAATGTTTGCACGTTCATTCATTGTCCCAGAACATTTTGTGAGGGATACCAGATTTCTCAAACACTCCAAAAAGCCGAAAATTACTTTGACTGTGGCACATTTAAAGAGTGAAAGAAAGTACCCTTTGATGGACTAGTGTTGCATCTAATGTTGGTTCCTTCATTCTTCCCAGTGATGCTAGGGTAGGTGTCAATGGCAAGTCCTATGCATTGTAGTAAACTCCTTCAGAAATGTAGGAATGATTAATCATTGATTACAGTTAGTGGAGGATTAACTTGAATGAAACATTTTAACCTTTGATTTTGGCCATCAGAGTGCTCCTTAAGTTTATTGCTTCCAGTATGGTGATCTTAGAATGGAATAGCAAAATAGAGTAACTTTAATCGAGCACACATACCATTATGCTCCCTGGAATGTAATTGCTTCATAAAGCTCCATTTTTTGTCTATCATTCCCATACCAAGTCTAACATGATGAAACAAACAAACCCCATTTAGTGTGACAGCTGAAATGTGGTTTGTAACCCATGTAGGTACGCTAATCCTTATGACACATTCAAGGCAGAGATCAGCAAGGCTTTTCCAGCTGTATGGCCATCTGGGCTGGCGCGTCTGCCTGACAGCTTGAGGCAATTTTCATCAAAACAGAACAACATGTTAACGATGTAGCGATTGTAAATAGGGCTTCTGTTTGACCAAAAGGTCTCATGATTTATTTAAAAATCTTAGTAGTCCAACAGTCTGCTTTTACCTGCTCTTTGTTTTTAAACCATATCTACTGACTCTGAATGCATTTTACACTCAGTCCTGGTCAGTACTACCACCATAAAGGCTTTAATCACCAATTACATTAAAAGTAATTTATGCTTTTACATCACAGCATCTTATGAGACTTCTTTCAAATCACATAGATAAAAGTTTAGTGGCACACTTTAATGCTGTCTTTGATTCTTCATGTACCATCTATTTATTTTAGTAAAGGGCACTGGGGTAGTTACTGGGTGCAGTGTTGGAAATGAAGTTAAGTCTCCAGACATTTACTTTTAACTTCAGGCCATAACACCTCTTTCTGAATGAAATTATATCTTTAGTCTTGAAAAGATATTCCTGCCACATGTGCAGCTGAGACACTGCAATGACTGCAGGCGCTTCATAAATGTGTCTTACATCCTGTGCAAAAGGTCATGCCAAATAGTAGTTGCATTCCATTGATTTTTCTCATTACGGAGATTATTATGGTGCATAACAACAGCATGTTACAGATATAAACTTAGGAGCAATTTGGCAGGAGGCTGCATGGTAGATGACACATTTGATTCCATAAGAAATTACTTGGCAAATGTGTGGCTCAATAAAAGTAGAAAAAAAAACAAGATAAGCCTAACACTCAACCTTAGAAAAACAGTTTGACTTCTAAACTTGCTTTTGATCACCTAGCATAGTGCATCAGTGTAACAGTTAGTGACGCTATGCAGCACTTTTTAAAAGCTAACAATTGTCTCATCTAAATTTACACAGCCCCCATCCCCACACCACCTGTTTATTGTTTTCTGGTAACTTCTTGGCTCACACCTAAGGCTTACTGGAGGTCAACTAGCCTTATTTATTTTAGCAGGCACTAAGCACTGACTCAGTATAGTCTTATTATTATGTTAATAATATATTTTAGACATTTAGCCTTTTATTAATATTTACATTTGTTTATAAATTTTTATATTCTCACCTTTATATTTAAATTTTCCTTGGATTTAGCTTTTAGTGCCGGATGGTGTATTCGATCTTTGTTTCAATTTATTACTTACTTTTTGAGCACAATTTTGCCTGTTTCTTAAGACTGCTGATTTTGATAACTTATCATCCTGAAACATTTTCCACCAATTCAAGCTTTTGTGTTCCGATTCCCTTTATATCTGCCTTTATTTAAAATTACTTGTTACTCTCATTTCTTTTCACTACCATCAGTCCATTATGCTTATTTAAAACTTTGAAATAGTGAAAGGGTATGATGACCTAAGTTGCTGGTGGTATAACAATAGTAAGATTGTTTCTGCATAAACACAGGATCCAAACAAACCCATGGTGTATCATGTTACAAAGGTACAACAACAGCAACTTTTATTCATATAGCATGTTTTCATACAAATGATGTAGCTCAAAGTGCTTTACAAGATGGAGAAAAATCGTATATAATCTTATAAAAATAAGATTAGGCAATACTAAGTAACAAAAAATAAAGTAAGGTCTGATGGCCAGGAGGACAGAAAAGTAAAAAAAAACTCGAGAGGCTGGAGAAAAAAAAAAAACTCTGCAGGGGTTCTGAGGCCAAGAGACCACTCAGCCCCCTATAGGCATTCTATCTAACATAAACGATCTCAATCAGTCCTTGTGGTTTTCAGGCTTGATGTGGAAGAATTAGATGATGATGATCATGTGGACATCTGGCATTCTATTCATCATTGTAGGGATTGCATTGGTGCCTTGATCAGGTGGTGGTGGAGCAGATCGCCACCACAGAAAACCGGATAAAGAACAGCAGAGAAAGTAGGGGCACATACAAAGGGGTACATATAAAGTAAAGTAGGGGTATATATTGTGACATGTGAGTTCCTGTCTTGCACCCCAAAACACAAGGCTGAGTCTCAGTACTTTAGCCAAACCAGCTTTATTCAGCTTGAAGCAGGAACAGCATGGTTATTTATTGTAGCGGGATCTACCATTCTCCTAAACACAGACACAGCAATCAGGCAGGGTCGTGACCAGGTTAATGGCCAAGTAATACTGTGCCCTGCATTTACAATATTCCTTGCATCACCCATCAACAGCAGATGCTCATTGCTCGAATGCGATCTTTTAGGATTTTGCTCCGGCAACCGATATGCAGTCTTCCACAGACACAGTGATTGCTCTTTGGGTTGCTCTTCAGTGTGTCATCCTGTTGGGGGGCAGCCCCAAAAGAGTTTACAAACCTTACAATATATACGTATCAAAAGTACATAACAAAGGGTTCATCAAGCGCAAATGCAAATATTGGCAGTTTCTCCGCAACATTTGTCGATTTTCATAAAGCATTCGACTCAGTTGATCAAGCTGCCCTGTGGGACATCCTAAAAACTTCACAGGATCCCCAAAAAGTTGTTGGATATCATGGCCAGCCTGTGCCCTGGTACTGTGAATGCTGTGCAGAGTGGAAGCAGAACCTATACATTTTTTCCCAGTTGATTCTGGGGTTCATCAGGGATGTGTTCTTGCTCCTACACAGTTCAACTCTTGCATGGACTGGGTGTTGGTCAGGCCTGTGGAGTACAGTGGCTGTGGGGTGAAGAAAAATTAAATGATCTTGATTCTGCCAATGGTGCTGTGATCTTCGCAGAGTCAATGTAGGCTCTGATCGGTGCTCTTGAGAGACTGAGTGAGGAGTCTGATTGTCTCGGCTTATATCCTGGATAAAAATCCAAATCCAGGCCTTTAATGACCTCTTGGGCATAGCTATCAGCAGTTGGTCTGTCTGTGGAGAGAGTGTTGAGCGCATTGAGATGTTTACTTACCTCAGTCGCGACATTCATATCTCTGGTGAATATTCCTATGAATTCGGTACTTTTAAAAGTCTTTTAGCTTCCTGTTTTGCTATATGTTTGTGAGACATGGATGCTATCTAGTGACTTGAGATGAAGACTGGACTGCTTCACAAACTGGGCACTTCTATAGACCCAACAGATTTGTAAGAGCCCTCAGCATCTGCCCATGAGGATGAGATCAATCTCCTTCACCGCAGCACCAGTACTCGAGTACAAAGTCCAATGATGCATGTGACTCAGGGCGCCAGAACAAGGATCCAGCAATCCACAGCCCCTGACATTTTGCAAAGTCAAGGAACATGGAACTACTTTCACCACAGTTGCCAGACCCACAGGGACAATCTACATAGCCAGCACTGTCGATGCCAGTGGTCACATTAAAGTTACTCAAGACCAGATAAGTGTCACTTCGCAGGTACCCATCAACCACTGAGCAAAGTTTTGAATAAAATTTCTCAATCACTGAGACATCACTCACCACTTTCAGAGCATTCACTGAGACAACAGACAAGATACCCAGAGAGTGCCTTCATCTGAGTCTCATAATATGCTCATTGCAAGGAGTGTCAAGGAGCCAATCCGCCAGAGCAACAGCTACTCTCTGTGTATAACAGCCATCAGAGTGACCAGACCAATCACCTACAGAGAGTGCCACCACTAAAATGCAAAAATGACAAAGACAAATTTTGCGATAGAGACAAATGACAATGAAATGGATTGACTGGCCACATGTGAGTTATTGAATTTTATAGTGCATGCTGAGATCCTCTTGTTGAGGATATTGTAATAAAAAACTAACAACAGAATTTTTGAGTAAGTTGACGTGATTAGTAAGTTTCATTGTTTCTTCCTAGTGGACATTTACCCCACCTCATAATAAGATGAGGTAGTCCTGAGTTATGACTCACAGCAATCTTAAATCAGCTTTTAGTTACTTTTCTCAAACATATTGAAGCCTGCGAGTGATCATAAAGAGTAACATTTTTCAGTGATTATTGTCTAGTTGTCTACATATTTTCATATCTAAGCAACAACATTCAAAAATGTCAATAGCAGCACTTGGAGATGACTATGTGAAGTAAAACACCATGAAGACCTTTGATAGACTGTATGAGTCCTCTTGTGGTAGACCACCTGGATCCACTGCAGTTTTTCTATTGGACAAAGGCTGGAGTGAAGGATACAATTATCTATCTGCTCCACAAGGCTTATTGTCACCTGGACAAAGCTGGCAGCACTGAGAGGATTATGTTTTTTGATTACTCCAGTGCCTTTAATACCACCCAGCCATCTCTGTAAAGAGTAAACTCAGAGATATGCAGGTGGATGAGCTTATGGTGTCCTGGATAATGGACTCTCTGTCAGGCAGACCACAGTTTGAGAGACTCAGGAACTGTGTTTCTGATTTGGATGTGGGCAGCACTGAGCACCACAAGGAACAGTCTTATCTCTTTTACTCCTTACTCTGTACACCTCAGACTGTAAATATAACACAGGTCATGTCATTTGCAGAAATTCTTAGATGATTCTGAACTTATGGAGGTGTATTGATAAAGGAGGTGAGACAGAATATAGGAGTCTGGTGGAAAAGTGTGTTTCTTGGTACAAAGAGAATTGTCTGCATCTTAACATCAGCAAAGCCAAGGAACTGGTTATTGACTTTCACCGCACCAAACAGCCTCTATGTTAGATCTCTATTCAAGGAGTGCATGTAGAGGTGATCCACTCCTACAGGTACTTGGGAGTCTACATTAATAACAGGTCGAATTGGTCAGAGGAACTATATAAGAAATGACAGAACAGGCACTTTTTCCTTAGGAGACTGCATTTCTTTAATGTGGGAAGTGACATCCTTCACATCTTCTATAACTCTTTGATGGCCAATGCAATTTTAAATGCTGTGCCCAGCGAATCAACAGACTAATTAAAAGGGCAAGCTTAGTTATAAAACACAATCTGGACCTCCTGGAGGTCATAGCAAAGAAGAAAGCTAAAACAAAACTGAGTGTCATTATGAACAATGCTGCACATTCTCTCTCTAACACACTGAGGACTTTCAGCCAACAGATTATTCAGCAGAAGTATGTGAAGAAACACCACTGGGGATCCTTTATACAAACAGAAATACGTCTACATGATGCCTCACTGTGACCATGACAGCCAAGTCAGAGCATTTCTTTTTTTTTTTTTTTTCATTTTCTTGCTTTATAGTCTTTCTGGTGTGTGTTCAGACCAAAATGTGTGTTTATTTATTTATTTATGTATGTATGTATGTATATATTTATTTATTTAGAGAGCTTCTGTAAAAAGCCAAATTTTTCCCTGGAACAAATAAATATCTATCTATCTATCTATCTATCTATCTATCTATGCCCCTGGTGCTGATAGGTAGACAATCAGTGAGTTGAAGTGCACAGCTGGTCTCTTTTTAAAATGGTTGAATGTTATAAAAATGTTTTGCCTTTTGCTTTTTTTCCTTCCATAAATAACAGGTTTTCAGTGTTTTGAAATATGTGTGCACTCTCAAGGCATAGATCAATCTATACTAATAAAAGGCAAAGCCCTCACTGACTGACTGACTCACTGACTGACTGACTCACTCACTCACTCACTCACTGTCTCATCACTAATTCTCCAACTTCCCGTGTAGGTAGAAGGCTGAAATTTGGCAGGCTTATTCCTTACAGCTCACTTACAAAAGTTAAGCAGGTTTCATTTTGAAATTCTACACGTAACGGTCATAACGGTCGATAAAGGTCAACAACGTCCGCCATGTTGAAGTTTCTTATTTATGGCACCATCTTCACAAAATTTGGTAGGCGGCTTCCCTGCGCTAACCGAAACCGATGTATGTACTTATTTCAATGGTATGGCGCCACTGTCGGCCGCCATATTGAACTTTCCAACGTCACTAATTTTCCAACTTCCCGTGTAGGTAGAAGGCTGACCCCATCTTCACGAAATTTGGTAGGTGGCTTCCCTGCGCTAACCAAAACCGATGTACATACTTATTTCGGTGGTATGACGCCACTGTCGGCCGCCATATTGAATTTTCCAAACATCACTAATTCTCCAACTTCCCATGTAGGTAGAAGGCTGAAATTTGGCAGGGTAATTCCTTACAGCTTACTTACAAAAGCAGGTTTCATTTCGAAATTCTACGCGTAACGGTCATAACGGTCAACAATGTCCGCCATGTTGAACTTTCTTATTCATGGCCCCATCTTCACGAAATTTGGTAGGCGGCTTCCCTGCGCTAACCGAAACCAATGCACATACTTATTTCGGTGGTATGATGCCACTGTCAGTGGCCAAATTGAACTTTCCAACGTCACTAATTCTCCAACTTCCCGTGTAGGTAGAAGGCTGAAATTTGGCAGGCTCATTCCTTACAGCTTACTTACAAAAGTTAAGCAGGTTTCATTTTGAAATTCTACGCGTAACGGTCATAACGGTCAACAACGTCCACCATGTTGAACTTTTTTATTCATGGCCCCATCTTCACGAAATTTGGTAGGCGGCTTACCTGGGCTAACCAAAACCAATTTACGTACTTATTTCGTTGGTGTGACGCCACTGTCAGCTTCCATATTGAACTTTCCAACGTCACTAATTCTCCAACTTCCCGTGTAGGTAGAAGGCTGAAATTTGGTACTTATTTCGGTGATATGATGCCACTGTTGGCCGCCATATTGAACTTTTCAATGGTCTTTGTTACTTATGGGCCCATCTTCAAGAAATTTGGTACGCGGGTTCCCACCGCTAACTGAATCCTACTTACGTACATATATACGTCCATAGCCTGCAGCTCGGTCACCGTGTGAGGCGGCGTTGAGTCCCCCATCCCAACGCCTCCCACGTTGTTGGCTGCCTGCCTATATAAGGCCGTCTGTCGCTCCAGTCTCTACATTCCCTTCCTTGCTTCGCCACGGTATTCACATCTCCCTGCTGATAACTACAGCCTTTTTATTTAATCCACGGCTTCTCCGCTGTTTTATTGTTCATTATAGTTATTGTGTAGGTATTTTAGACTTACTTTACATTGTTCAGGTACCCATTTCCTTTATCATTCTAACCGTACCCCCATTAACATGTCTATCGAGGTGATCACCATCGATCAAAGAACTGTCACTTACCAAGTGGTTTCCATGCCTGGATATGGCACCTGCCTTTTCCATTCTCTTTGTTACATATTGCACGGCCATATCAGGCTCACTCTTGATATCCGGAGGAACATTGTGTCTTATGTATTGAATGACTGGGACAGGTTCAAGGTGTGGACTGATGACGGTACAGGAGATAATTATACTACACAGGAGCACTAGAAGAGTGAAATGCTTAAGCCCTTCAGCTATGCATCTGCATGTGAGTTGATGGCTGCCGCTGAATTGTTCGGTTGTCGCTTTCAAGTGTACCGAAATGGCCAAATATTTTACACTTTTGGACAACCGCCAATGCCTCTTAAACATCTTAGATTCACAGGTGACGATTTCAGTAGTGGACACTTTGATGTTTAGAAATGTTTAAACTCTCAAAAGCTGGATGTGAAGTTATCAATGAAACTGGTTGTATACTTACAACGCTTGACAGATGCCGAATGTCTCTTCAACACAAGTCCTACAAATACTGTCATAATTGAAACAAACCATGAAACTCAAACCGATTATGACAGCAGCAATCCAAGCTGTGAGATTTGAAACAGGATTACTGTTCACATGGCCAACTGTACGTTGCATGCTCAAGAGTAAGCTCAGCGCACAGCTACAGCTTGGTCATATTACAACTGGAGGGCCGAACTGACAACGTGGCATACAAAGAGATCCTTAACAAATAATTATTGGTATATTTTCCCTCAGTTTAAAAAGGTTTAGTTTTCTTCTTAATAAAAATTTTAAGGTAGTACTTCGCCGATGTGAAGCGCGGGTATTTTGCTAGTACTTGATAACACTCAAATTGAAAAATAGATTCATTAGGCAAGAATTTGGACCCCATCCCCTTCAGCTCCATTTGAAAAAGAAAAAAAGGCTTTTTATTTATTAAAATGCTTCACTTTTGAGCATAATTTTATGTGTCAATTAATATATACAGTGATTGTGAAGAAATACCTTATACTTGAAAAATGTAAAACTCATGTGTTAAGCGAGCATCATGCTACACAACTTTTTCAGTTGTTTCTTTCATTTATATAATTTTAGCAAACCATGGCAAGTCGCATTGCGCACCCATGATTACCAGTCATGCAGAATGATATCCCCAGCAAGTCTGTCAAAGATTTGTCTAAAGTTGTACAGGCGGAAAAAAAGTCTTTTTGAGTGTACAAATTGTAAAGCCTTGTTTGTCCAGTGTTTTCTATCATGGCATACCATGATAGAAAGGAAAAAACGAAAAAGACAGGCCAAGACTGCAAAATACCAACAAAATAATCGAGCAGCCACCAGTACTGTCCGGCAGCACGCTGAATGGCTGTCAAAATAATTGGCAAGCTTGTGATACTTTGGAAATTTGAAACTGTATTGAAAAGTCATGAGTAATGTAATCCATCATGCCTTGAGATTTCTAGTTGTGTAATTTGACATCCTCGAGGTGACGAGATTCAGCAACTGAAATCATTAAGTTTAATGTTCTCTGACTCAAAGTCATTTAGTGTACCACTGGACTTACCTAAACTTTGGCAGTAAGTCTCTTGGGACCTGTTATAGGATCAGTGTGCAAGAGCATTACTGGAATTAAACCAAATAGAATACAATATTCAGGGAATAACGGTAGGTTTGTTATCTGAGCCAAGGTTACTTCCCCAAGCAACAGCAACCTTTGCATTGCCATGCCTGATCTGGAAGAGAGCTTGCCTCCTAGGAGGTATTTTTTTTTCCTCACCTTTTTTATAGTGTAGAATACTTAAAAATAAACCAACACAAACATTTCCAGCAACCAACCCCCTCCTAAACTGGTCTTTTATATTTCGTACAATTTCACTCACACATTCAGATATTTTGGTACTGAATAAATTATAACATTTCCCACTAGCAATTTAGCACCCTTATTTAATTTATTTATTCCAATTAAATGTTTAAATATTGTGGAATAAATGAAACTCTCACTTTCAACAGGTATGCACAGCACTCTCCATTACCAAACTAAATTTTACTTCGATAATCACATGCAAAGGCCAAAGCAAGAGTATAATAATAAAGAAGAATGGTAACCAGATTTCATTCTTCATTAAAAAAGTACCATTCTAGCATACTCTTCTATTTTTAAAATTTCTACATGTAAGATAAAAGCTTTTATTGATAATGAATTTTAACGGTGAAGAGAGGGTCTCACTGCATGCCCTACGGAATTGGATTTCTCTGATGCAAACTGATATCAACTGTTTTTGACAGACATCTAAAAAGAAGTGTTTTGTTTTTATAATGGTACTTAATTATATATTACATTTCAATTTTTTTATCCCTCTGGAATATAAGATGCATTAAAGGCAGAAGGAGATTCACTTCAGAAGCCAAATGTAACACTCTCTGGGTCGACATGTCATAGCAATTAAGAATTATCACTCAGTCCCCAGTATAAATTAAATCACTGAGGTGCAATTCCTTAAAATATGAAATGGAATGTGTTAATTTTTCTTTTTTTGAACTTTGCAGATATAGCACAATTTGGAAACCCCATTATATAAAACTCTTAATATTTTTATACCCATGCAGTGCACATAACCTTAATTAAGAATTCAGTATGGATAAGGGACTTAATGCAGGGTTTAAAATAAAACTAGAAGCAATCAACGCTTCCCGGAATTAAACTATTGCCCACATGCATGTTGTAATGCCCTTATTCATCAATTTTTCAAGGAAGATTTTTTTTTTTCTGTTAGATGCCGCTCAGACACTCCACAATCAGGCTTCTACTCTAAGTCCAATTTCTGTGTTATTAATAATGAGAGACACTTCCTTTTCTTCTGCTCACACACACCTAGCCTCAGAATGTAAGCAGCTGAGAGCATTTGCGCACCATCTGGCGTCATTAGCACTGGGCCACATTCTGTGTCATTCAGGTCATGTTTGGTGCCAAAGACAAAAAATAAAAATTGGAAAAAAATGTTTCACTTGTGTAGCTTTATGAATTTCTGCATTGCAGATAAGAACTGTGGATCTGCATCGACTAGATATGGAAGTCTTTCTTTCCCTCACATCAGTTGCTGATGGCTTCTCCCAGCCTGTGCTATTAACCCTTCAGATGTCCTGGGTAAGTGTGAGGATACTCAAGAATATTATGGAATAACTAAAGTTTGTTCCAATGCATGATATGGCTATCTGAATGTGACTCTACGAGTACACAGGAGAAAATGGTCTTCTTTGTGCCTGTGCATCCCATAACTATTCAAAACATAGAACATTCAAATGGAATTTGATATGCTGTGGTCAACAGGATACCTTCAATTGACTTTCTAGGGAATTACTTGGTGGGATGTGATGGAAATGGAAATGGCCTTTCTCATATGAAATAACTGAAATTATTTTTGACTTCTTCTGTGTTCATGGATTCACCATAACAAGGAGACATCTGAAACATAAGGACCTTCTTAATATGCCTCTCCTGAGACAGTGCAGGTCACGTCTCGACCTTGCTTTTTCTTCCACAGACTCTCTCACCCACGGTCCCCCTATATGTGACGTTGAGTGCCAACAACAATTACCTTGCTGTCACAAAATACAGAGCATGTTGGTGAAGATATAGGAAGAGTTATGCATTTCATCAAAAACAGTTATGGTGAACGGTGGACCAAATAAACAGTGAGTGGCTGCTGGGAATGTGTAGTTGATGCCACCACACAGGAGAATTTCATCTCCCTTCTCATGAAAAAAGAACATGGACTCCAAAAGCACTGTTTGAAAGTTCTTCCTTATTCAGGCAGCATTTAAGCATTTCTATCAAAAGTGTACTAACTTTAGAAAAATCATCAAGAAGGAAGCCTTCCAATCACTCCTCCTTGGTGGGAGCATTTGGCTGAGCATTACTAGCTGGCCTGGAAGACTGCATCTGAAGAAGTTATTAAGTTAAAAGGCCCAGATATAGGAAAGTTTGGGCCAGACCATGAAAAATCTCTGCCAGATGGATACATTAAGGTTTCTAGTAAACAGTTTAAAGACTGAGAGGGATTTTGCCCAAATTATTCAGTGCAAGAGTTGTTTGGATTATTCATAACAAATGACAGTTTGGTCTGTGCATTTGCTAATTATGATCGGCATGTTTTTGCCTTTAAATCAAGAAACAATAATCTTAACTGGTGATATGGAGAATTGGGAAGTACATAAAGGATTCCTAAATTTAGTAAAAACATATTCTTGCCAAGAGACAGTGCTTTCTTAGACTATAGTTATAGTACTGGTTACAATTTTTCTTTTCTGTATGGCCACAAAAGATCTGAACACACATGATGTAGGCATTGGACATTATTACAGGTGGACATTATTAGACATTATTAGCTATATTTATGCATTATTAAGTATTTATGTATTGTGTATTTATGATTACCTATTTTCCTCATTTCTGTGGGTGGATCCCCATGAGGCAGAGCCACAATCGCATCATTGCTGAAGGACCGCCCCCAGCCTTGATATTTCAGGCTACAGAGTAGGTCACTCAGAGGTTTATTGTGATTGTTCTGGAACGCATTTTAATTGTAGGTACTGGATTGGATTTCTCCTGGTTTATAGTGGATTTTTGCTGGTTTTGGTTTCTGATTAGTTGAATGTGGATTTCAAGTTGTTGGCTTTGGTTGGACTCTTTATACAATCCTTTTTTGCCTTATTTTATTATTTCTTTCTTCTTTTGTTTATCTAATGAATCCTTTGAATTTTAAGAACATTGTTCCTGTTTTGTCTTTGCAAGTCAGAGTTTTTAGTTTTCCTTCTTCTTTGAATGGTTATTTTGTGCATTTAAAGTATTTTTAACTTATGCCTACATTTTATCATTTATTACTAAAATATGAAAAGTGTTTCTGTTTTAACAATGTGTTTACACAGATTATTGTAGAAACGGAACACACATTAAATGCCTGTGTTCCAAATAACAATCTATTATTTCCACTCTAAAACTCCAGCACTTCACTTCCAGATAATCAAGGCATTTAGCTGGGAAAACTTTGTGCACATTCTGCAACAGTGGGGGGATGGAATAGCAGGCTGCTTGCTGCTTGTCTTTATTGGCATATTTATAGGACAAAAGACGCTCACAGAGAGGTGTGAACGGATTTAAGGTGGGCTGGATTTACAAGTTTTTTCGTAGGCTTTGGCAATTGTAGTTGTTAAAAGCCTAGTCCCCTTCACAGCCTATGTAGGCCTTGAAGCCTGATTTTTATGTTCAGGTCCAGGCTGCCTGACACCATGCCTGGTTTCCAGGCAGATCAATAAAGTTCTGGTATTGTTTTTTTGTGATATTATATGGCATTTTAACGCCTACTGCCATCTTTTTGTTGCAATTTCACGACACAGGTAATGACTACAAAAACACTAGCAACATATAAAATGTGCAAAAAAGATAGTGGTCTGTTCATCTGAAAGTTAATTTCAGGTTCAGTTTAGTGCAGTGTTTCTCAACCTTTAAGTGTACAGTACAGGCCAAAAGTTTGGACACACCTCCTCATTCAATGTGTTTTCTTTATTTTCATGACTGAAGGCATCAAAACTATGAATGAACACATGTGGAGTTATGTACTTAACAAAAAAAGGTGAAATAACTGAAAACACGTTTTATATTCTAGTTTCTTCAAAATAGCCACCCTTTGCTCTGATTACTGCTTTGCACACTCTTGGCATTCTCTCGATGAGCTTCAACAGGTAGTCACCTGAAATGGTTTTCACTTCACAGGTGTGCCTTATCAGGGTTATTTAGTGGAATTTCTTGCTTTATCAATGGGGTTGGGACCAGCAGTTGTGTTGTGCAGAAGTCAGGTTAGTTGGACGATCATTTATTTTTCAACAGGACAATGACCCCAAACACACCTCCAGGCTGTGTAAGGGCTATTTGACCAAGAAGGAGAGTGATGGAGTGCTGTAAATGGTCATGAAAATAAAGAAAACACATTGAATGAGGAGGTGTGTCCAAACATTTGGCCTGTACTGTATGTGTCCCAAGTTTTCATAACTGTTTTAACATTTTTTTGAAATGTAGATGCATATTTTACTATACCTACTTAACTTTTATCGACATGTATCTAACTCTATATTTATTGTTCTAGTATCAGAATGTAGTTTAAGTTAATTTGTTTTGGTTTCAACAGATATTTTTTTCATATTTTTGATTCTTGTTACATAGTGTTTGTTTGATTCTTTAACATAGTGGGATGGATTAACATTAATAATATTCTGTTTTTATATAAACACTTAAAAACCATATTAGTTACAGTATGTTCATGTTCATGAAGTTCTCTCCCTTTTAAAAAAAGTGTTTGCTAAGTAAGAAAATATTAATATCTTGTTGCTTTTGCTGACTAATAGACTTAATTGACATGCAATTGTTAATCTTCAAGCAACAGTTTATCTAAAACAAGTTTTGCCTGTTATGACAGGTTCATTAACACCTTATAATATTACATCTACACTATTACAGCTTTTACTAAGAAGTCATCACGTTCTTCCTTTTGTTACTGAAATACAAAATTTAAATTCCTTGGAAGGATTTTAAGCTATTTTGATTTCTACATCTTTATTGAGAAATATGGTTCCATGCTAACCTTTTGAAATTGCTGCACATTTTAATTAATTATAGAGGATTTATCTTTAACCATTCTTCTTCAAATATATTTAAAATATAGGTAATAGAGAGTATAAAACCATTAAACTAGCCTTCCAGACTGTCTAGAAAGATCAATTTATTCTTTCATAATTTTGCCAGTGTTAAGACTGTGTTTTTGCATGTTTGGTCTTTTTTCCCTTTTTTATATTTACTCTACTACTGAACTATATTTTTTGTGTCATTTTTAATTTTGCTCTTGTCTCTTTACCCATAATTTGGGATAACATAAGTTACTAATTAATTATTAATTAATATAGCTTCTTGCTTTTCTTTTTAGCTCTCTTTTGTGTTTCCTTTTTTTATAGGTTTTTTGGTATTTTCACTGTTTTCATTTAGATTTCTTTGTTTTTTATATTCATTTTTTTTTTTGGTTCTTGATTCTTGGTTAGAGTTCTTGCTTTTGTTGATGTTTGAACTGACTTTCCAATTTCTTTTTGAATACTTTGAGATTTTGCTTTTCATTGTATAATTAGTATTTACTTTTTGATATATAGTATTTTTAAAATGTATTCTTTGTTAGGAAATTTTTGTATTCTGTGATTTTTTGCATATTTTTATTTAACTGAATAAATTAACATTTTGGCCAGGGTTATTGACAGTTTCCTTTGCTCATATAGCATTGCTTTTAATGCTAAGCAAAACAAGCAGATCATAAAACTCTGCCTTATTTTGTCATTTGAATCAGTGAATGGCGAAGGAGACTAGATGTATTTGCTACAGTCCCAGCTTTTCCTAAATAATATTTGTCATTTTCTTTGGCCTTACATCATGAGATTTAGGAGCAAGCATCACCTTCTTATACCAATCAGAAGTCTATTCTCATAGCCATTTCTTCACTTATTTAACACCCTTGTCAATATTCCCATACTTTCAAACATATTCCTAAAGATGGCATCTAAATGTGCAAGTCTGGGCTTAAACACAGTCCATCCAAGTTATGTGGTTGCTTTTTGTGTTTTCACACTTATCTTTGATTGTGTATTGTCACATAGAAAGATGATATTAGAAACAGTTTTGTAAGAACAGACTCACCTTTAAATATGTCTGCAACTTTTTAAGTGTTTGAAAGTACAAATAAACATCTGAGTCAACTGTGGAACCACATGGTGTAATGTCTACCAAAATCACCTATTTTGCATTTCAAAAAAACAGTGGCTATGAGTTTCCCTAGTAAAGTGATAACCTGAAGTGTCTTCTGCGAAGAATGTGTTACATGTTGGTCAGACATGCAAGTAAGAATTTCACTATTCTATATACATGTGGCAATAAACTGCAATTTGTTCTCACTCCATTAATAGACTTTAGGACTTTTTTTTGTTTTTATCTGGAAATTGTCCCTTCGGGCTATGTTTCTGGCTCCTTCCTTCCTTCATTTTCTGTAGTATTCACATTTTTTTAGCATTCCTGAAAGTGATGAGGCCTTGAATTAATCTATTTTACTCAAGTGCTGTCAAAATTAGCTGATCAGTCACCTGAGCGATACTTAAGGACAGCTGCCACTATTATTAAATTGACCTTGCTCGTGTGTATTCTTAAGTTGAAAGTTTTTTTTCCAGGCTTTTGATCCATGTCTTAACCTGGCCACCTTTGTTTTCTCCACATCTAAAATTGTCCTTCTTGTAATCAGAAAATAGGAGGTGTTATCCAAGGGTGAAGCATGAACAGTATGGGAAAAAAGTGATGGCTCAATATGAGATTTTTTTATTAGCCTGTGGTAGTGTGATAACAAATTAGAACAACCTTCACAGTTGTACTTGCTAATTACGATGCTGGGGAGAGGTGACATGTTGTATGGTGATTAGCATATGTAAATAAGAATATTAATGCGGTGGGCTGGCGCCCTGCCCGGGGTTTGTTTCCTGCCTTGCGGCCTGTGTTGGCTGGGATTGGCTCCAGCAGACCCCCGTGACCCTGTAGTTAGGATATAGCAGGTTGGATAATGGATGGATGGATGAATAAGAATATTACTGTACTCTTTACATGTGATAATAATGATGCAATAAACTTTCAAAACTTCGGTAATTCTGTAGGAAGTTGTAAAAAGATTAGGGGTGATTACCCACAGTACTGCTAAGTAAACACACTTAAATATTAACATGATATTAATAGGTTAATGTACAAGAATATAATACATTTAGAAGAAAATGCTAGTCTATACAGTTCCCTGTTTGATAAAAAGTAAAAGAAGTGCAATGCCTGGGGTAGGAAAAGTGAATAAACACCAAGCTTAATCATCCCAGGAATCACACAAATACGTAGTATTAGGCAAGCCGGAAAGAAAGAAGTCAACACTCTTCCACTTTAAACAAGGATTTTTAGAGATCACTTCACTTCTGAAGAAGCTTTCTACAGCAATGTGCTGTAAGTTTGAACAATTTAGCCAAAAGCTACCTCAGAATAAAAGAGTCCCACAATATCTGTAAAGTATGGTTGTGGGAACAGTTATGGTGTGGCTTACTTTGTTGCTTCAGGGCCCTGACAGCTTGCAGCCAACCATGAATTCTGTAATGTACTTAGCAGAATGTGAGGCCATCTGTCAACATGCTAAACCTGAACCAAAAATGGATCTGGTAAAGATAACAATGATCAAAAATGATCGCAATCCTCAACAGAAACACATGAAAATAAGAGGTGGAAAATGTTATAATGACTACGTAAAGCCCAGGGGTATAACTTAAAGAAATTCTATAAAGGTGACATGAAGATGGTGGCACATGTAAGACAGTCTTCAGAAATCACACACTTGAAGCTGATCTGCATGGAGGATTCAAAGTTGATGTAAAGTATTGATAGGCACAAGAAACATTTAGTTGAAATTGTTTCTGCTAAGGGGTGCAAAACTAAGTATTGTTGAAAAGAATTCACTTACTTTATCCTACCCAGAACCAGTGGTTCCATTGATGTTTAATGAATTAGTGCAATCATTCAGCATGTCACTAATCGAATGACAGCATTAAAATGAGGATCAGATATCTACTTGCTTACATATTGTAAAGGATAAAGAATTTTAGGTTTGTGCTTGCTTTCTCATGGCACTGTATGGTTTTCAGTGTTTCAATGGCTATTTGGAAAACAATGAAGTGAAATTGTCTGCAGCCTGGTGCAAATGATTGCTATTGGATTGTACATATTTCTGAATATCTGGCAATCCTTAATGCTGGCCAATTTTATCACCAGCCATTTGCTCTCTGCTTTGAGCAAACTGGCATTTTAACAGCTTCAGAATGTGAACATCTTGTTTTGGCATAGATGTTTTTTATTATTTCAGTCACACACCCTGTGTACATAGCTTGAAATAATCACATCAATTATAAGCAGCAGATGAGATATGTAATTTCCTAAATGTAAGTAAATTTAAATTTAAATTAAAAAGTACTCTGGTTTCTGCAAAAATAATTTTATGAGCAAATGTGTTGGGGGTGCCAGTCTGTTTGGTGTCAGCACTTGTTTATGATGAGAATTCTAATGCGGTTGTTTCATCTGTGCTTAGACCTTGGATCCAGCTCCTCAATGAGACCATGATTAGTTTAACATATTCAAAGAAGGAATAACCTCAATTATAATGATGTCTTCATGGTATTGTGGGATTGGGTACATCTGCACAGGTGGTACTGGCAAGGAACTGGGGGAAAAGTGGTCTTGATATTTTTCTATTTTTTACTTTTTTTTTTTTTAAATTTAACATTTTATCGCTGATCACATCACAAAATCAAGTTTATAAACTGCATTCTCATTTTTGTTTTCTGAAATAGATCCTGACACATGTGCCAAAATTAAAGCAGCAGATTTTTATTCCTTTTTTGCTTACAATTCCCAAAGTAAAGCCAGCAGTAATGTTTAGCCTGTTAGCACTATTTTTATATGACCATCTATAAATAAGCTTCTAAGGGTGGCAGCTTTCCATTACAAAGCACATTTAGTCCTTTAAGGAATTCTGTACTTTAAAGCAGAAGTAATGTTTATTGGATTTAACTTAACATCAAGCAGCTCATATTTTTGTTTTATCTCTTTCTAGCTAATATAAATCATACTGCTATTCTAGCAGCATTCCTGAAAGAATCCTCAAAGGCTCACGTTTGTGTTTGTTAAGGCAGCATTAGACACTAACATTGCAACCTAAGAATAAAGCCTGAAGGGGTTAGAGGGATCTAGTGTGATTACCACAGTCCAGCCTCAAATAAACAATGGGAAACCAAATGTTTGAAGATGTTTAGATTCCCAGATAATTTCTCCTAAAAAGAATAAATCCTTTAGAATACTTTCTCAAGAAAAGTAGTGAAACTGAATCCTTTAGACCAGACTATGAAAAAACTTGAAAAACTGCAAAGGGGTGATCAGTACGTCTTGGATTTCCTCTTCCCAGATGTATAGTGTTCCTGGTGTATTTTGGACACAACATATGTTAATGGGGAAATATGATTACTTGCAACAATTAACAGTAAACCAGAATTGAAAAAAGTCAACTAGAGGCCAGAATTGGTAATAATGCCCTTAGTGCTTCATTCAGCATTACGAAATAGATATAGCATATTAAGAGCAATAGGGGGTTGGGAAAAATTTCAAGATTGCCCTACAAGTGGAAATATTGACTTTTCTTGATTTATTTTCTACCTTCTTTCTAAGTGGGGTTAAGGATATTTTGTTAGGTTAATGGTATGACACTCTAGAGTTCACAAGCACATTAATCCCGAACAGTTCCAAAAATACCCAATAGAGGGGGAAATCCTTCCAAAAAACCCAGCTTGTAACCCAGACAGGCATTTATTACAAAATAAAGGATTCATTATTAACAAAAATCCTCTGTAATAACATGATGCTCAAGAAGCAAAAAACAGGCAAAAGGAATTGGCTGTAGCAATAAAGGCAATCCGATGTGAACAAAGCTCCAGTACAAAATCCAAGGCGAAGTCAAAACGCAGAGCAAAATGGCCAACAATCCAGAAAAATCACAATAAGCACAACGCACTGCAAAACCTCAAGAAACACTCACCATTCCCCAGTGCATTCGAATGTGGGAAACCTCACCTTTATAGGGATGAGGGCAGTCACTGGCTGTGATGGGTGGAATGTTGCACCTCTTGGAGAACCACCCACAAAATGCAAGGTACATAGCAAAAGCAACATTAATACATGTAAACTAAGTAAATAACAATGTTAACACTACAAGAAAATAAAAATTGAATAAAACAAACATTAAACAAGAATCTGAACCCCAGCCAGGCGAGGATTCCTGGCTAAAACATAACAGATAATTGGTGTCTCTAAACTGACACAGTATGAGTGTATCTGGATATGTGCACAATTTAATGGCCTAGAGCCCTCTCTGAAGTTAGCTCCTATCTATCTATGTCCAGTTTTTCTGGTTTAGCGTTCAGCATCCCTGTCTCTTTCTAATTTGATGTTTTCATAAAGTAGTACATGAATGAAATTCCTGTTTTGAGGAGCCTCATTTTGCAGTCTGATTTGCAAACTCTGCAACCCAAGGTGATAATGCACTTGAGAAGGATCAAATTCTACCTTAGCAGATTTGTGTGGATTCATTCAACCTACACCAAAGGAACATTTGATGGTCATTATTGCCAATATAATTTGATTGTGTTTAGCATTTATCTTATTAAAGTGTCTTTGGAGTCAGGTTAACTTTAGGCAAGGTTCTCCCCAGGCTCAATCAATCAAATTTTGCTTTATGAAGTACCTGCCACATTTTACACTATCACAAAGCACTTGATACAGCAATTTACGTTGCTTGGCTCTGCTTTCCTTCTTAATGGGGTGAAACTTTTTTTTTGCCTCATTTCTGTCAACTATATAAAATGGTATTAAATTATATTACACATTAAAAAGAGTGCCTTGCTTGCTGAAGGGACGAAGACTTGTCAGATGCACCCTACTAAAATCCATCAACTGAATACCCGCTTCTGCTTCAGTGCAACTTTGGACAGAGTGTCAGAATTAAAGCTTACCTTTTTTTTTTAAGAAACTGCTTTATATTCTGAAAAGCAGAAAGTCTGCACCTATGTTTTGTTTCTTGGCTCCATGTCTCCATTTCTTTCAGACAATGAAAGAAACAGATTTGCATAAAAAAAATGATAATGCCAGAGTTATGAATTCATCAATCAGCTTGGGAATCTTTATACATATTATCACTGCAAGTCTGGCACTGAAGCACCAGTAAATGCTTAACATCACAGAGCTGAACAAAATACTGAATTTGCATAGAGCCTATTACTGTTCTGTCATAGAATATAGATTATAAAAGGGGTTGGCCCTAGCTAAGGGCGCTCAGATCATAAGGTTTTTCATGAAAAGACTTTCATGGCTTTGTTCATTATGGAAATGAAAAGCTAAAGTTTATTCTCAAAGGCTAATGAAGGCATCTGCGTAAAACAGCTTTTAAAAAGTAGTGGTGTATACTAGTCACAGGGGAAATTTTAATTTTACTGTGAAAGTACTGAACCAGACGCTAATGATCTGCTTACATTAGTGCAACTATTCTTTTCAAAATGTGAATAAAAGACCATATTATTTGTAATAGATAGGATGCTAGAATGTTGATTTTTCTTCACAGGAATATCCCTGAAGCTGAAGCTCAATTCATTTCCCAAAAAAAATTCATATTCAGTTTGAAATTGCAAAGAGCTGGTGTCTGCCTCAGGTAGGAACTCATCCTAAATGAGACTAGGTGTACACACACACACACACACACACAAGCAAACATATTCGCTGGACGCCATCATTTAGCTTAAACTAGACAGGCAGCATAGCATGTGGTTAAATATTTGGAACTTAGTTTGTATAGGATGATGCTATTTTTTGGGGATGCAAGTGCGCTGGAAAACTCGTGCATAATTCTCAGTGAACAATCCAATTAATGTCTTAGCTTTGCATGAGATACTTGAGAGTAAGTGTGGATAGAAACATTTATAAATGCATAAATAAAAAAGAAAGTTGGGGTACACACAATACACTCTGAACAAATGGATATTGTGAAATAAGCCAAGCTGTTTTTGTTGGTGAAGAAAGATTCACGGATCTTGACTTTGCTGATGATGCCGTGATCTTCGCGGAGTCAATGGAGGGGCGCTCGAGAGACTGAACGAGGAGTCTGAGTGTCTGGGCTTGCGAGTGTCCTGGATGAAAACCAAGACCCAGGCATTTAATGACCTATTGAGCACAGCCATCAGCAGAGTGTCTGTCTGCGGAGAGAGTGTCAAACTTGTCGAGAGGTTTACTTACCTTGGCAGTGACATTGATGTCTCTGGTGACTCTTCCTATGAACTCAGTAGACGGATTGGGAGAGTATGGGGGGTCATGAGGTCGCTGGAAAGGGGTGTGTGGCACTCCCGATATCTATACAAAAGAACGAAGGTCCAAGTCTTGAGAGTGCTGGCGCTTCCTGTCTTGCTATGTTGTTGCGATACAAGTATGCTATCCAGTGACCTGAGATGAAGACTGGACTCCTTTGGTACTGTGTCTCTTCAGAGAATCCTTGAGTACTGTTGGTTTGACTTTGTGTCGAATGAGCGGTTGCTCATGGAGTCCCAAATGAGGCACATTACCTGCATTGTGAGGGTGCATCAGTTACGGCAATACGGCCATGTGGCGCGTTTCCCAGAGGGTGATCCGGCTCGTAAGATCCTCATTGTTGGGGACCCGAGTGGCTGGAACAGGCGAAGGGGTCGCCCCCGTAACACCTGGCTGCGGCAGATAGAAGGTCATTTCCGGAGGGTGGGACTGGACCACATGTCTGCCTGTGGGGTTGCAAACCGGGATCCCGAGTTGTTTCGTCATGTAGTGTGTGTGGCAACACACTGTACCAGTGCATGCTCCCCAACTTGACTTGACTTGTTTTGCCATTAATGTCCAACATAGAGCCAGAAATGAGCTATGCAGGACAGTGGTTTAAATATGGAAATTCCTATTAATTTCAGAAAATTATCATGTACAGTGCTGCTAGGGGTAGTCATCTAGGACCCCAAACAGTAATTATAATGGGTTAACCAGAAGTGAGATTCTGGTTTTAGCATTTAAACACCCCTTCCAAAATATGCCCAAAAACTTCATATGGTTCTAAATGGTCTTTAAACGAAATTGATCAGGCTAAGGGTTAGAGAGTATCACGCCAGAAGTTTGCTTTCCAGGTTACCTAAGTTATGTGGTATCGCTCTGGGATGAGAGGGGTCACTGTCGCTGATGGTGTTGTCTCCTTTATCTCTCATTCCCTCAAAAAACCACCCCTTAAGGGCAACAAAGCCAAGGAATCCCTGCCCCTTCCTGTCAACTCAGTATAAAATGGAGGCACTCGCAGAAGGTGTCATCTCATTTTGGACCAGACTTCACAAGAGAAAGAAAGAAAGAAAGAAAGAAAGAAAGAAAGAAAGAAAGAAGTGTCTTGCTAGAGTGACTAGTTTAAAAGGTCAACTTTCCAAGCAATATTGCAACATCGAGCACATGTTTTGTTTGAAGTTTTGTTTTTTGTTGGAATTAAACAGAGTTTTGCCTGGTTGTTACCCCAATTATTCCAGTTCACTCTGCCTCATCATTTAATCCAACACAAGGGACAAACAGACTTTGTTTCTTTCTTCATGGCTGTGCCTAAAACATCTTCTCTGGCAATAACTCTTTTATGCATAATAAAGATGGTTCCTGCACATACAAATGAGGTAAAATAACCAGTACTTCATCCAGGGTTGGTTCAGGAAATTTTCAGTGCTTTCATATAAAATGAGAAGGAACCAAATGTCACATCTTTTTGTCTCTACATCTGTCTATCCAAATGAATAAATTTGACTCCAAATGGCCTGATTATGTTGAAATCATTTAGGTAAATTATTTTGTGTTTTATATTTGTAATTCATTTAGACCACTTTGAAGCGGCTTGTTTTCACCTTGACATTTGGGAGTCTATTTCTGTTTTCAAAAGGGCCAAATTAAAGCTGTTTTGATTCAGTGTTATATACTGTAAAAATATAATGTGAAAACTTCCAAAAGGGTGAATACTTTTTATGGCCACTCTTACATTGTACATGTTTAACTTTGTAAAAATGCCACTAAAAACATGTATTTTACATACACTACTAATACAGGGAATGACGTTCTATAATCACTATTAAATAATAATTCATATTAATTAAATACTTAATAAACAAAAATGTGATTTGTAAAATACTCCAACTTTTAAAATAGTTCTTTAAGTCCCTGAGCACACCTGAATGTCAAGCCATACTCTATAACTTGTTTTATTTGCACAAGGAGCTTTGCTGCTGTTCAGGCTGGCTTAACTTTTCCTATAAGGGCAGACATGGCACCAGCAAGCTATTGAGAGTTTATAGTTTAAATGCTCCTGATTGAAAGACACATTTGGTCACTACAGCATTTGGATGAACATGGCAAGTGGCAGTACTGCTTTCTGCTGTGCTTCTGGTAGTCTACAAATGTACTGACCATTTTAGCTGTCAACCAAATATTATTTTGGTTGCACGTTTATATCTAGCCTTAGGAGTAAATGTAGAACTGAGCTCTCTTTGATCCACTTTAAAATTTTGTTCTCTACCATTTGATAACCTTTGAACTACTTACTGATCATTACAGTGCAACTGCACATTAAATTACATTAAATATGTAGTTCTCCACATTCATTCACAAGGCAATCCAGATCAATATGCCATAGCAGAAACTGGTGCCCCTTGACCACCAGGCTCACAGCCGTTGCGAAGGAGGATGTGTTGCTTCATGTAGTCATAATCATCGAGCCTTTCAGGAGGGAGATTCCGTAAGGCTTGGAGGGCTTCTCCGGATAAAAAAAGGGGCTAAAATAGCTGTCCAGGCTCCCCTGCCCCAGCACATCAATGTTACCATACGTTCAAAGCAGAATAGGAAACACGGCAGCGGTGGCCGCCGGAGCCTCATCTTCCTCTGGGTTTTGCTGCATTTCTTGGGGGTCCATCAGTGCAAAGACCCCACTCCTGGTACCATGTGAGTCCCTGTCTTGCACCCCAAAACACGAGACTGAGTCTCAATACTTAAACTTTATTCAACTTGAAACAGGAACAGCATGGTTATTTATTGTAGTGGGATCTACCAGTCTCCTATAGACAGACACAGCAGGCAGGCAGGGTTGTGGGCAGGTTAATGGCCAAGTAATCTTTTTCCCTGCATTTATAATGTTCCTTGCATCACGCATCGATGGCATGCACTTATACCACAACTGTGATCGACTTGGATCTGCTTTAGTTGCGAGCTGTTTCTGTGTTGGGAGCCTGCGGTTGCTCCGGCAACTGATAAACTGTGTCGTCCCGTTGGGGAGAGTCCCAAATGAGTTTAGAAACTTTACAACGTGAAGAACGTGAAGAATCGAGTTTCCTCTACTTAAAATATAAATTACTGCTCACTTGTTCTTATCAAGTGTTTGAATATAGTAGGTTGGTGCACTGGCCTTCTACTATAACTGAAAGGACCACTCTGCATTTCAAAAGGAAAAAATATCTTACTGAACTGAATGATGCCCTGCTCTTTAATCATTATAGTACTAGTTGTAGCAATTGTGTAGTTTTGTCATGTGTACAGAGTACAGTAAAACTTATTTGCCTGCCTGACTAATAATACTATCTATCCCATACTATTCTATTTCAAACGGAAAGCACATTTGAATACAATTATTTTTATCACTGCCACTGCTATGAATCCTCAATTCATCCCAGACGGAATTATCATTTGAACATTTTCTTTGGTTGGGAACAAAGTTTTGGCTTTAGTGTGGTCGGGATATTCAACATCTTGTCTTTGCCACACTCTTTTACTTTGCACCAAACCGATTTCTGACTTTAAAGTATCTGTCAGCCTGTGACGATGTGGGTTCAGCTCTATGCTCCCATCGCTGTTCGGGAGCCCTTGAACTCAACACCGTCCGTAATGCTACCGATGAGCTAGACAGTGAGGCAAAACAATTGAGCAAGGGGATGGTTTAAAAACGTGCAAAAGTGCTTTAACTCAAAACAAGCAAGTGTCCATAAAGTGATGGACAAATGAAAAGCTTGGTGCTTCTTTTCTGTTTGCATCTCACCTGCTTCTCCCGGTTGGGCTTTGCTGCAGGTGAGACTCTTTCTGCAGCTGCCCTTTTCTACTCACACACACAGGTCTGGAGACATCCCGATCCTGGCTTCGGTCTGGCACTCATCCCAGGCCTGAGACTTGGAACCTTGATTTCCAGGACGCCCATATCAAGGACTTCACCTCCAAGCCTCCCGACTCCCGCTGCCTTTCCGGTCTTCTGTGGCCAGTCGCCCTTCACTGGTCACTCCCGCTAAATGATCGCTCAGCGGGAGCGACTTCTACTTCATCTCCTGAGTGTCGGCCTAACACACAGGCTTCCTCGCAGCTGCCCGCGAGCGCTCGTTAGCTCGCCCACACATACACACACACACACACCGTGTCTCTCTCTCTCTTTCTTCTGCACCGACTTGCTCCCTCGCCTCCTGTAAGCTCCGTTCCTTTCTTTTCGCTCGTTTTTTTTCGTGATCTCCCCCTCTCCTTCTTAACCGACTCGCGCTTCATATATTGGGGCAGACATTGTGGGATGTGAACACAGCAGCTTATGTGAATACTTCTCAGCACTCCCATAAAATCAAAGAAGCATGAAGTGAATGTAGTTCTGCTGATTTTGCAATGAAGTCCAGTAACCATGATAGATCATTTCTCAAACCAATGCTTTTATTCTTTTTGTATGGAATACTCCTCATGTCCATTTACACCATTCTTCCTTGGATGCATTGTCTGCATGGATGTCTGTATACCCAATGCCCTCGAACCATTCATCCATTCAAAACTGATTTTTTCCGGTTCAAATTTGTGGGATGCCAGAATCTACCTTGGGAGCATAGGGTACCAAGCTGTAGATAGGGTGCCACACCATCACAGGGCAGGACTACATCACAGGGCATATGCAAACATATAAAAGTTACAAATACAGGAAAAATGTAAGAATTACTAACTAATTCAGTTAATCATTAAAACCCAAAGCACCCCAAGAAAAGTCAGGAAAGAATATTTATATTCAATAAAAAGTCTAGACCAGGATTTAAAGCCTGAAAGTGTGACGCAAGATGCAAGATAGAAACCTTAACCATTATACCACCATGGCACATGTCCACAAATACATTAAAACTCTTTTAAGCATTATCAGAAAACTCTTAGGAATGCAACAAGGGCTTAGCATTCAAAAAAGGGCTAGATTTTATTTGTGGGTCATAGGGTTTATATAAATGGCAAAACATGAGTCGTAATGCTTTGGTGAAGCCTGGTTAAATTCCCAGATAGAATAGAGGATTCAGTATAATACTTCATAACAACAGACATATTGTCAAGTGAACAGCATGATCCTTTAATGATCTACATTGTTTTAGCTAGTAAGTTCTATTTCTTTCAACATTTGCAGTCAGCCTACTCCATGCCATGAAATAGGCTTATGTAGCAGATGGTTCAGCTACTCTCCACTGCATGTTGTCTATTTAAAAGAGTTATCCACACATTCTCATTACTTGCTCTCAACAGGCAAAGTCACAGTTTTGCTGACTTAGGCCATATGGTATCCTTTCACCTCGATAACATTGTATAACTTCATACACTGCTGAAGTCCTCAGTTGTATAAAATTAAGCAGAAATGGTGGTCTAGTACTTTGATAGTATTCACTGAAGCCAAAAGATTCCCTGCACTACATTTGTCTTAGAGTTTCTACTCAGCCCAGTGCTCTGGATTTCATAGTTCAAGAAAACAATAACTAAAAATAATTATTTAACTTTGTCACCCTTTAGCTCTCTTTGGGTAACATTCTTCTTTTATTTTAAACAAAATGAGACAAATAATGGCAGTTTCTAACCTGATTTTCTTAGAGTTCTGAAACAGTTTACTTTTATATTGAATAGTATACTTTTAGCCATACTGAATTATTAACATTGTAATGATAATGGCAGTGAATTTCCATGGCTGTGTTACCTGAAGGCATTTGTACCGAAAACCATAAACAACAAAATGGAAAAACAAAAGAGGATATTAAAAAGAAGTGTCAGAATCTTCAAAACAGTATTAAACCAAATTATAACAGCATCAGAATTTGATAGCAGCAGGCTCTTTTCATACAACTACAATATTTATTTATATAGCACATTTTCATAAAATGATATAAAAATATAAAAATATAAAAATAAAAGATTAGACAATACTAAATAACAAAGAATAAAATAAGATCTAATGGCCGGAAGGACAGAAAAAACAAAAAGCAAAAAAAACTCAAGGGGGCTGGAGAAAACAAAAACGAAATCTGCAGGGGTTCTGAGGCCATGAGACCACCCAGCCTCCTCTAGACATTCTACCTGACATAAATGATCTCAATCAGTCCTCATGGTTTTCAGGCTTCACATCGAAGAATTAGATGATGATGGTTATGTGGACCTCTGGCCTTCAATCCATCAAAGTAGCGACTGCATGGTGCCTTGATCAGGTGGTGGTGGTGTAGATCGCCACCACAGAAAACTGGTAAAAGAACAGCAGAGAAGGTAGGGATTAATATGGATTGCAGATCCATGATAAACATGATAATTCAATGCATATACAGTATATCAGGGTTACACTGTTACAGGTTTACAGGGTTATAAACAGTGCAGGATTTACGTATAAGCTACACAAGCTATAGCTTAGGGCCCCCACCTTCTTGGGGGCCCCCAAAACAAATTGTCCAAGTGAGCAATTGTCATATATCTATACTAATAAAAGGCAAAGCCCTCACTGACTGACTGACTCATCACTAATTCTCCAACTTCCCGTGTAGGTAGAAGGCTGAAATTTGGCAGGCTTATTCCTTACAGCTCACTTACAAAAGTTGGGCAGGTTTCATTTCGAAATTCTACACATAATGGTCATAACTGGAAGCTGTTTTTCTCCATTTACTGTAATGGAGATGAGCGCGAAAGCCGTGGGGGCAGAGTTTCGTGTGACATCATCACACCTCCCACGTAATCACGCAGTACGTAGAAAACCAGGAAGCGCTCCAAAAACCGCTGAAGAAAACATGCATTATATAATTGAGAAGGCAGCGAAACAATAAGAAGCGAGCAAGTGACATATACTACCATATTCATGAGTGGTGCTACTACGGAAACAAAGCACGGTGTAAACCTAAACTTTAAATTAAGTTCATAGACAGGCTGCCGCTGGCGTTTGTAATTTAGTGCCTGCCCATATAAGGCTGTCCGTCAGCGGCAATCCAATAGAAACACTGCCACTAAATATTCATGGGTGAAGGACTGTGCTTATGCAGAGGAAGATGAGATGGTCAGGGTGGTGTTTGGCACAAACTCAGCGAAACTGCGAGAGAAACTTTTAAGTGCCGGGTCTTAGCTGACATTACATACAGCCATGGACATAACACGAGATGGCACCAGCACAGCTGGGAACCTTCGATGCAAGAACACCAAGCGGCTCACGTGAACTGACGCAGTGCACAGACAAAAAGCAACAGTTTCAAAGAGCGCTGAACAAAAACAGAATTACACAATTGAGAAGGCAGCAAAAAAATATGAAGCGTCTGATACATACAAGCATATTCATAAGTGCAGCTACTGCAGAAGCAAAGCACACGGTGCAAAAAGTGAATGTCCCGCTAAAGGAAGACAGTGTGTCACATCTCAGATAAAGAGGAAGACGAGCTGTTTATTGATGCAGTAAGAAACGAATCGATAAATGAAACCTCTTATCTTTACAACGATTGACAAACACGGAATGTAACTTGAACACAACACATCGTACAAATACGACCCTGAATGAAACAAATAATGATAATCGAATCCTTGATGACAGCAACACTCAATAACACTCACAAAACAATTACTGTATATTGACGATCATGTTACGTTATTTTTAAAATGTTCCCTTTTCTTTTTCATAGCTTCTTTAACACACTACATCTCCGCTGCGAATATATATATATACCCCGATCTACATACTCTCAAATAGGTAAGCCACACACCATGGCGCAATTGTAGAGGCTTCGCCTCTATCGCCTACATCCGAGGTTTGATTCCCGAGAGGGGATGTACTGAGTATGTACGCGCGCTTCTCGGTTCATTTTAACCTCGCATCTCCTTGGTTTGAGACGTATGAAAAAATATGCGGTTAACGCAGAATCATGTTACGTTGTTTTTAAAATCTTTCCTTTTCTTAGCACAAGCACAGCTGAGAAGCTTCGATGCATGTACTCCATAACAAAAAATAACGCATTTAATCACACTTTCAATTCCAAGCAATGGGGAACTTTTGTCAATGCATGATTTCCTGGTACATCGATTACACTGATGCACACATCACAGCTACAAAAATGTTAGAGTCGGAATGAAGCGCGTTTTAACGACTGATCGGAGGAAAATTTCATTTCAAAAAACTACCTGAGCGAAGCCTTGATAAAAGCATGGTTTTGTGCACACTGAAAAGCAAGCAAAATTAGATGCATTACAGAAAGCGGACTTTGTGGCTCTTACTGGGGATCATTGGACTTCTGTGACCGTTAGTAATTCTAATTACATCTAATTACAAAATGTTCAATGATCACACTGTTTTAGCCTAATGTACAAAATAATTTTGGCTAAGGTTACTCAGAGTTTAAAGATTAAGTTGGTCAAATTACCTTTTATGTTTCTGACTTATTTTTTTAAGAAGAAAAACTTCACTTTATGTTGAAATTTTGGTTATTATTATTTAAAGACAATACCATTCTGAAAGTGTACTTAAAAATACTTAAACTACCACTTTATTCTGCCCAATTTTAACCAGGGATAATATTTTTGTTTCTGTTTTGAATTCAAATGCAGTTTAAAAGCATTTTTTTTTTCAGAAATTAATAGAGCTTGAGTTTACAATATTCATGTCCATTTCTATTATTTGATTCTGTCGGCCATTAAAACCCTTTTAAATTTACGTGTGCGATTACATACGATTAATCAAGATTAATTATTACACAGCCTCTAATTAATTGGATTAATTTTTTTAATCGAGTCCCACCCCTAATATATATATGTAGATATATATGTAGATTTGTATATACAGGTATATATGTGTATATACAGTATATATGTAGATATGTATATGTGTATATATGTATATATATGTGTGTGTGTGTATATATATGTGTATATATGTATGTATATTTATATGTATATGTATATATATGTATATATATATATGATGTGTATATATATGTTTATATATGTGTGTGTGTGTGAGTGTATATATATATGCCAGCAACACTCATGACAATGACAAAACAATTACATTGTCAATCATGTTACGTTGTTATTAATATGTTTCCTTTTCTTTTTACATCTCTGCTGCCAAATGTGGGTATTTTGCTATGTATGTATATATATATATATATATATATATATATATATATATATATATATACAGAGAGAGAGAGAGAGAGAGAGAGATGACAACAACACTCATATCAATGACAAAACAATTACATTAACAATCATGTTAGGTTATTTTTAAAATATTTCCTTTTCTTTTTCATAACTTCTTTAACACAGTACTTCTCCGCTGCGAAGCGCGGGTATTCTGCTAGTACTTAAATATACTACGCATATCTGGACTTATAAAGGCCCCCATGTCTCAAATAGCTTAGGGCCTTATCAAGTCTAAATCCGGCCCTGGTTATAAAGAAGCTATAAGTAAGCCATGTTAAAATAATGAGGTTCTAGCAGTTTTTTAAAGTGGTCCACTGTATTAGCCTAGAGAGTTTCTTTTGGTAAACTATTCCAGGTTTTAGGTGCATAACAGCAGAAGGCTGCCTCACCACTTCTAAAATATAGGATGGAGTGAGATTATTTAAGGCTTTGTAAACTTTAAGCAGTATTTTAAAGTCAATTCTAAATGGCACGGGTAACTAATGTAATGACATCAGAACTGGTGTGATGTGCTCAGATTTTCTTTTCCTAGTTAAGATTCTGACAGGTGCATTCTGCACAAGTTACAATCAATTGATGTATTATTTGGGTAGTCCTGAAAGGAGTGCGTTACAGTAATCTATCGACTAAAAACAAAAATGTGAACTACTTTTTCAACATCTTGCAAAGTTATAAGGGATCTAACATTTGTTATATTTCTTAAGTGAAAAAAATGCTGTCCTTGTATTCTGATTAATATGTAAGTTAAAACTTAGGTTGGAGACAATAGTTAACAGTAAATTCTTTATATCTGTCTTGACTTTTAAGCCTAATGGATCAAGTTTATTTATAATACCCTCACTATATCCATTTTGCCAATCACTAAGATTTCTGTTTTCTCCTTATTTAGTTTAAAAACGTTATTACTCATCCAGTCAGAAACACAACACAGACACAGTGGCGTAGCTGGAGGGGGCAATGGGGGACATCTGTCCTTGGGCGTAGAATCCAGGGGGCGCCAAATTGATGTTACAAAATTTTAGAATGAAATGTTTTCCATTCTTAAATGAACTAAAAATTAAATAAAAAACATTCACATACTCAGTACATCACTCCATCAGTATGAAGATATCTTTTTCCTATGTTTTTGTCTCTTTCTGATTTTGAAGCACGTATTAGTTCTGTATACTCAGCAGACAATAATTTATCCCCTCCACTACTCTAACATGCTTGACTCCCACCCAGAAACATTTTTGACGCTATTAAACAGGTCGTGCAACTGACATGAGGCATTAGTGTATCATTGTCATAGGGTATTAGTGTATCATTGTCATAGTTGTTGCAAACGCCATTTTTTGTGTGCCAAGTGATTTGTGTTTATCTGTTTGATAGAAAATTGATTGGGCTGTGGTGAAATAGTCTAGTAGATGGCTGCAAAAGTCTAGACGTTTCCCCATCATATTTTTGTACAAATAAATTGCAAGTAATTGCTATATACTTTCTTTAAAATCATTTTTAAATGTGGAAAACAAATTTTTCTTACAAAAACTAATGGCGGATTTAGATTTTAAAGAACACGAGGCGGTGTTATCATTTTCGGAGACTTATATGAAATTTTTTTCTTAAAATACTATTATTTTAAATACATTTTCAAAAAGTTTCTTTCCCTTCCCCATTGCATTCTGACAAACAGGAGAGGGTGCGAAATCTTCAGTTGTCCCCAGGCGCTGAAAACCCTAGTTAGGCCTCTGCACAGACATTGGGTCAGTGAACCAAGAGTGTCAGGGTCATCAGATGCTATTGATAAATACAGTTGCATGTCGTCAGCATAGCTGTGGTAGCTCACATTATGCCTTGAGATAATCTGACCTAACGGAAGTATGTACAGTAGATTGAAAAGATCAGTGGACCCAGGAGAGATCCTTGTGGAGCACCATATAGAATATCAAGTGTCTTCAAAGTATAATTACCACAACTAACAAAGAATTTTCTAACTGTTAAGTAAGACTCAAACCAATTTAAGAAACTGCCAGAGAGGCCCACCCACTGACTAAGGTGATTTATAGTGATTATAGGAATATTGTGATCAATGGTATCAAATGCTACACTCACATCTAAGAGGATGAGAACAGATAAATGGTCTCTGTATGCATTAACCCACAAGTAAAACTCGTATTTTCTTATTTATTTTTTGTCTTGCTTATTTAGCATGTATTTACAGTGTATGTTCTGCATTCTGAGTTGTTACAGCTGAGAACTAATTTAGTCCTGTCACACACGTGTGCATGGAAGGCAGCTAAACGGCCTGTATGAGAGTAATTCTATGCCAAACCAGGGGGTGGAAGAGTACACTAACTCTTTCTCTCAATCCTCCGTAGACCAGTTATGGGAAAATCTGCCTGGCCTCGATGACGTCACTTCCAGTTCCGGTCTCAACGATGCCACTTCCAGTGAGAGATGGTGTCACTTCCGGTCATGGGGTTAGCAACATCACTTCCGGCCCCAGAGATGATGTCACTTCCTCCGGTCTGCTTTAAAACCACCATCATTTTGCCAACAAGACAGTTCTGTTCCTGAATCTGATTGATAAACATCTTTGTGACCATTTATTCCATTTAGAAGCCAGGAAATAATATACGTGTGACTGCTCCAAACCTTTTTTTGTGTGGCTCATTCTCAATTGTGCAACAGAGCTAAGAACAAATATTTCACAGTATCATTAAGACTGTCTTCAAATCCTAGTCACCATGTCTATCCAGGTTTTCCTTCCACATCCAAAATGTGTGCATATTTGGGTAATTAGTGACTATAAACTTCCCATGTACAAAGGGATGTGGGTATGTGTGTCCTGTGATATACTGATGGCCTCTCCAAGGTTGGATCCTAAATTGTCCCCGAGATAATCTTCTGTTTATGCAGCTAAGACCTGGATTAAGTGAGATTAAAAATTGTATGGCTTGAAGAAATAAATGGCAAATGTGAATAATAAAAATACACGAATAGACTTTAGCAAACATTAAAAAAATAAGATCTTAAAAGTGAGTCCGGTAAAAATTGCAGATATCTGTTTTTGAAAACAACCAAATATTTACCAAGTTTAAGCAAACGTAAAGCCCACACTGCTGGGAGTTTATATAGTGGCAGTCCTAATGCAGCATCAAGAATCAAGAAAACAACGTTTAATTAAGGATTATGGATTTTAATTAAATGCATAAATTAGCTTCTGATTAAAATGTGTTCTGATTACAACCCTAAGAGGTCACCAGAACCGAATCCTGGAACCCTTGAGATACGAACAAAGTTACAGAGCCTATAACATAACAAACAAATAGAAATGCTGCCTGTAAATGATTTGGATTTCACAATCAGTGTTTGGGGAAACATCTTGTTGAGAAAAGAATAAATATACCAACAAACACCAGCAGCACAGAGAATACTTGTGAAGAAAAATTCATTTGGAATGAAAAATTAAAGCATAAGAATAGGATTCTCCCAAGAATAAAGCTTGGTAAACATTCTTTGCAAGATATAGATTAGGGTTAATCCGAAGCACAATGAAGTTTCAGCCTTTATCTTTGCCTTAGGAAATTGCTCTGTCTTTACGATTAACAAATTGTGGGCCTTGAAAGGGGACACCAGCTAATCATCATTAAGTGTTTCTGATAATTAGGAGAAAAGCCAAGGCTAAATAGATCACCTTTTGTTTTACCAAGAAAAGGATGCTGCTATTACAAAAAAGCTTATGCAATAAATGTGGTTTTAAAAACTGGCTTGCTCGCCTTATTAGATGATGACTTTAGATTAGCAATCAATATTCCACTGAGATCTCAAACTCTGTAGTTCTTTGCATCATAAAGTCTTTCTTTCCTTATAAAATGGAAACTTAGTGACTGTCATAAAACTGTGCTTCATTCAAGTCATTACTCTGGTTAATTTGTGGATGAAATCACCTGCATGTCTGAATATGACTCACAGCTTAGACAAGTCAATCCATCTACCTTTATTCTAATTATAGAAGTCTGTGTTGTTGTGAATTATGCTCGGTGACAGAGCAGTGAAGCAGGTTGCACTCTCTCATTACAACAGTTGGGCCACACCTTGAATTCCAGACTAAGAGGCTTTCTTAAGATTTCTATTTTTTATGTTCTCCCTTTATTCCCATGAATTTCCTTTCTTTCACAATATAAAGACATTGCCTCAGATCAAAAGATTTCTCTAATTGCCTCTTGGGTAATGGTCTGTTTGATTGGGTATGTGGGCACCATATATTCAACTGGCACCTCTTTCAGCTTTGCATTTGCGCCTGTAGGGTTTGCCTTTAACCGTTCTGGACATTCAAACTTGACAATTAACATAGATAACAAGTAAAGTGTGCTTTAATGTATATTTAAAGGATACAGGGATGAATGTAACTATAAAAAAATAATACTTAAAATAAGTTTTAGAAGAGCTTTGACAGCATGTTGCCTCCAGATCATATTTTTAGGTTTGTGCCTAATGGCAGAATCATGTTTCTTCCTGTCATTCCTGGAAGACAAATTGCCTTGGAGGCAATTACTAACAAAAAACAGCAGTACAGTTTTTAGCATTGCCACATAACATATCTTGTTTGGCTCATCATTTACAAATGTGTGAACACGTAATGATAACATGAATATTCCTAAGCAGAAAAGAAAAATTTTACTAGTAATTTCGTTTATTGTATTAATTCTCCACGAAAAAAAGATGTCAGTTGAGGTAAGGATTAAGTTTTAGCCATGAAAAGTCCTCAGTCTCGACACCTGCCTTTGAGAGAAAATAATATGCCACCTCAAAAATAACACTTATGAAGAAATGTTTTTCCTTTAAAACACAATGCAGTGCTTTAGACTTCTAAGAGCCAATCTTAGAAAGGTAAAACTTTGAGTTAAACTCATATTAGTGTTTGCTTAATTTCAATAGAATATAAATTTCTTTCATAGTCATAGACAATGATATAGTCTTTTTCCCCTGTAAGTTAGTATGAGATAGAACTTTCTTGCTATAATTAAGATACAGTGTGACATTTGAGTCAGTTGTTGTTTAAGATAAGATAAATCTTTATTGTCAATGTCACTTTTACAAAGGAACAACGAAATTGAAGGGGAACAACGAAATTGAAGGAATAGGTCCTAGTACACAGGGACTTAAAAGACCCATTTTCAATATAGAAATGGGATAGGCATACAGATTTCTGACTGTTTTGAAATGGTTCAGAAACGTTTAGAAGTGATTTTGTAATGCAACAAGATTTAAGCTTTGGACAGAACTTTTTCTTAACAAGAACTTTTCTTTTTTTTGGTATTTCAATTTTCTCTTTTTTGTGTGAACTGTTTTACTTTGAATTTTAACTAAAACATTTAAAAACGAAGATATTTTGTTTGTGGAATCATTTCAGCGCATCAGGCTTTTGTTGAATCCCAGTTTTTATGCTAGAGCTGCTGAACTTTGGTAATTTTGGGAAAACACAGCTACAAGACTAATACAGTATTTGCTAGTGTTTACATATATGAACAATACAAAGTGATAGCTTAAGGATTTGGATTTTTTTTTTTTGTTTGTTAGTTTTTGCTTGTTTGTTTTTCATTTCCTCTCACTGATGACTACATAAAATGTGTCTCCTACCGTATGGCATAGCTACTACCTACATGGCACCTTTTGTTTACACCCAAAGCAACCTGGAAACACCACAAATAAGGGGAAGCATTTGGCTTCTTTCAAAACAGATGGATATGTCTGGTAACAGGAAACTACATGATAAAGCAGTTGAGCCTTAGATATATAACATCAGAATAAGTCAAGCTATTTTTACCTTGTTTTTTTTTTTTTTTGTTATGAATAGACAATTTACTTTTTCTTATGGTTAATATTGTATATTGGCTGTATCTGTCAGTTCTGCTGCTCTGCAGCAGTAGCATAATGGAAATCACTAAAATTAAAATTGAATTTTGTTATCTGCTTGCCAGGTGTGTTTAGCAGTGACTTGCATGTATTTTGTCCGTGATGACCTTCACGTTTTCTGTATATTGCCTCCTACAAAAACCTGAATGGTTCAGTTTACTGACTGAACAAAAAAAAAAATAAAATAAGGAAAGAAGCAAATACTACTGTTCAAGTATACTGTTGTACAATCAGATGAGTCAGCAAGGGAAATAAAGCACAAATATGCTTTAGCTTCTTTATCTTAGTTGAAGGACTTCTGGCATGTGTCTTGTGGTTTGCTATATAATAGTAGGTGAGGTAAATAACCACATGCTGAGAAAGTTGTTTTGACATGAGGAGTTTTTACTACAACACCTTTATTTTGTGGTGTTCTCATGTTTAATTGGAAAAATACTTAGAAAATTGCCAATTACAGTGGGACACAAATTTCTAAAACTATCTGCTTGTAGTTTACTCTTTGTTTAATCTATAGAAAAGCCTAGAAATGAGTGTAAGTCAATTGTGTGATTTAGCATGAGTTTATAACATAACACTCTGAACCCCAATTAGTCTAATTCAGAGTCACAGAGGGGCCAGAGCTTTTTGGAGTTTATTCTGTATACTAACTTAAACTAGTCATGATCACTTTAGCCAACACTTACAAGCAAGCGACTCTGAAACACTTCCCAAACCCACTTGATCATATTGAGTGTTACAGGGGGTCCAGAACCTATCTAATCAATGTGAAAACCAAAACAGGAACTCACCCATGACAGGGTGGCAGGCCATCATGAAGCCAAAGCCAGAGTACTTGTGGGAAAAAAGAAAACAAAAAACTTATCCAAACAAACAAAGAACATGCAAACTTCACACTGATAAAAAACTGACAGGATTTGAACCAGAAAGCTAGATATGTGGGTTCACTCACATGATATTATAATATGTTACACGTGTATTTTGGTCTATGTGATGTTTTTTATTATCAGAATTACATTTCTGAAGTTTAAATTTAGTTTTAAAAAGGCTTTTATTCTTTTCCTGAGTTATCAAGTTTTACACAAACACTCTTTGGATAGGTCACATGATTGCATCCATCACATTACTGATGTCAAGGATGCGACAATATAAATATAATGGTCCAAATATCAAGTAGGTCCTAGCAGTAGGTTTGGTTTCAACTCCTTTTGTTTCTTGCCTTGTCCTTCTGTTCTTGGTTGCCAGTGTCTATTGAACTTCCAGTAATGACTTTGTATCTCCCCTGACTTTGCTATTATTCACTTGCTTCTCCCAGTCTCTTTTATGTCGCACAATAATTCTCTCAATAATGCATTCTTTCGTTTGCCTCAGACTCAGCATTTAAGCAGTTACAAATTGTATTGGCTTATATCAAAATAGTTTACTTATATAATTTATTTACAGAGTAAATATTGCCAATATTGGAACAAGTACAGTATTACTAACAATTCTGAGTTAGCTCTTTCGGAAATTACTCTCATTTTTATTTCAATTTAGTTCTGGTGAAACATCACTTGATGGAAAAGGAAATAACCCTTCGAGAAATCAGAAAATCATAATACAAAGGAATGTTTTTTAATATTACATAACAAAATTATCATCTAATCATTTGTAAATACATGATCTACCTATAATTTGACAGGCAAAGCACCCTGTCCAATCAATGGATTGAAATGACATTATCTGAAAGAGCGAGAATACTTCCCAGATGGTATACAGTTGGAGTTTATCTTGCCACTGGTATCGATATCTTGTTCAGTCTAATGCTCCTTATTATTTTTAGATACAAGAAGAACTGCAGCACACAAAATTATATCCAGTGATCAAAGCCTAATAATGAGATGCTATATTTAAGTAAATCACTCATACGGATGAAGAATTCATTGCTAGTAGGTGTACAGGCAATAACTGGCTGCTAATATAATAATATAAATAATATTTTTTTATTGCTCTAGTGATCTTATAGGGAGGTACAGGGTCAAAAGTTATAAAATAAATGGTATAATTAAAAAAAGTAATAACAAGAGTCACATTGTCTGCAACAGACAGTAATGTGTGTCTCTAGACACACATTCTTTGTATAAAACTATTTATTTCACAAAAGCCAAGCAAGTAAAGACAGCAGGTAGCGTGTCTGCCTAACAATGCTTACATTCCCATAGAAATCTAAAATTGGTTGTTCTTTTTTGTTGTTATTAGATTATCTTAAAGAATTTTCTCAAACAGTTTTATTAAGTATTGAAAATCAACATGCATTTCTATATCGGGTTAGCATGAGTGTGTTGTGTTTAGAAAAAAGGATGTCTAGAACTGGTTCACGGCTGGTGCATGTAGTTGTCAAAATGTATACTAATTTACAAAGATTTTACCCCCAAAACAATCCAGTTTATGAAACGAATAGATTAAATTATGGAATGTGATTTTTTTGACCTAATAACTGAAATAACTATCCATCCATCTTCTAAACCTGCATTAAAATAACGGGTTACTGGAAAGCTGGAGCCTATCACAGCATGAACACCCACATGGATGCACACACACACATATCAGGGTCCAATTCACCATTGCCAATTCACCTAACCTGCATGTATTTATTAGAGGCACCTGGAGGAAACATGGACATGGGGAGAAAACACTTGCAGGGACTTGATTCTGATCTCTTTTTTGTATGGCAACATTGCTAACACTACTCCACCATGCTGTCTCTGGTGAAACAAAATCAAGGAAATCTTTCAAATTGTATATTGAATCATAATTTATAGCATAACAGTTGAAGGCTAAAATGTGTAAAGGCTATACACTAAGTGACTGTCCTTGAGCTTTATTAGTGAAGAACTGAAAAGAAAAATATACTAGAAACTGCAGATATTTGAACTGAAAAGCATTTAATTAAAATAACAAGTATTCCTGTTATACATTCTGTATGACAATGAATTTCCTTGGCTAGAGGCTGGTTTAGGAAGTCTAATGGGGTGACAGAAATGACAAATCAATGACTATTTGATTTTAGTTAAGGTTTACCTTTGGCTTCAGACTATTGACCAGCTCTCCTTCAAGCATCCAAATGGATGTATTTAAAATAACTAATATACTTACTAGTGAAGCGCCTTCAAGAAACCATTATGAACTTTGGGCAATAACACTCTGCACTACAAGTAGAGATACTAAATGCCAGTAAAATGTAAAATGATGAAGAACAAGAAGGAAGAGCCTACATAAAAAATAGAGTCACCTTCCAATTGTCTATTTTTTAGCCAGTGTGATGGACAGCCAGGGTCCGTATCTACCGGAACGACTTCTTAAAGATGGACTGGGGGAGCAGATATGCATAGGACACTGCCCATCCCCAGGGATTTGCAGCGAGGCCTTGGATTCCCACAAGGGGTTGGAATTTGACACAGTCCTGTTGGGCTTTATTGGTGCCACCAGGGGGAGCAACAGAACTCTATTTTGTCAGCCTTCCGACACATCTCGTAAATAAGCCACCTGCAGTACTTCCAGGTGCAGCATAAAAGGAGCTGCCTGCCTTCGTTTGAAAAGCCAGAGTCGAGAGGGAGAGGACGACGTTTGCCAGAGGGGGACTGGAGGCAGAAGGAGAAACAGAGAGAAAGAAGAAAAGAAAGTGCTGTGCTCATTGCTGTGCTTATTATGCTGTGCTTGGTGCTGGTGGGAAACGAGAGGAAAACGTGTTTCCTGCTGAAAGCCTTGTACAGGCAGCCTTGTGGAGTGGAGGAAGAAAGACAAACGAGAAGCCAAAGAAGACAAAGTGCTGTGTGTATTGCTGAGCATTATTGTACTATGTTAAGTTGGTGGGAGCGAATCAAAAGTGTTTCCCACTAAATAAAGCTTTTGTGTTGTTGAACTTGTGCCTGGTGGTCTGTGTTGGGTTTGAGGAACTGTGTGCCCCCTGGTGGCCACACCAGTTTATCCAGTTCACATTCAAATTGGCATTATTATGTGAAAGGTAGGGTATTGGACACCAATCCAATTTAGTGTTCTCTCAGGTACATTATATGTATACTCACATTTGGCAAATTTAAAGTAATCAATCAACCTAACCTGCATGTTTTTGAAATATGGGAGAAATATTAGAGTATTCGGAAATAAAGCTTCACAGACATGTGTCATGTTTCAGCCAGGGATCCTCCAGGTTCAAATTCATGTTTGACATCTCTTTTATTCATTTTTGATTATTTTTACATTGGTTATGTGCATCTTTCTTTATCTTTGGTTTTGTCTATGTATACAAGCTGCCTGCGTTATATTCCATGTGTTTTGTGGGTGCCTGCCAATTACCACCAGGAACTGCTCCCCCACTCTATAAATCCGGAATCCACAGTACCTGGTGGTTCATTTTGAATGTGCTAAGGATTTGGTGAGTTATTATTGTGTTTTTTCTACTGTGGTTATGTGTCTACTGGATTTTTGAACCCATGCTCTGTTCCTTCACTTCTTTTGTATAGTTGAATTGGAACTTTGTTAGCCTTGATAGCAACTCCTTTATGCCTTTTGTGTCCTTCAAAGTTTTAAAGTGAGACAGAGCATTTTATTCTGAAAATAAACTTTTTTTCTTATAAAGATTCGGTACTTGCCCTTATTGCTAGCAGGGGTATTATGGTGATATCCCTCACTAATGGGTAATTTTAGAGCTTTTGAAACTTACTTGGAATTAAGTTCTTTAAGACTCCTAGCCCATGACAACATGGAAGAATAACATACAAATGTAACTTGTTATTCAAACCCAAGGGCACTTTTACTGTGAGTCAGCAGCAGTAACCGCTGTTCCACTACATCAAAAATAGTGTCTTGTATGTTTTGTTTTTCTTCTAATCTCCTTGAAAAGCTGTTTTAAGTTTGCCAGGCAAATTTATTAACTCACACCCGTGGACTATGATGTTTGCTGATGACATTGTGATCTGTAGCGATAGTAGGGTGCAGGTTGAGGAGACCCTGGAGAGGTGGAGATATGCTCTGGAGAGGAGAGGAATGAAGGTCAGTAGGAACAAGACAGAATACTTGTGTGTAAATGAAAGGGAGGTCAGTGGAATGGTGAGGATGCAGGGGATAGAGTTGGCGAAGGTGGATGAGTTTAAATACTTGGGATCAACAGTACAGAGTAACAGGGGTTGTAGAAGAGAGGTGAAAAGAGAGTGCAGGGAGGGTGGAATGGGTGGAGAAGAGGTCAGGAGTAATTTGTGACAGACAGGTATCAACAAGAATGAAAGGGAAGGTCTACAGGACGGTAGTGAGACCAACTATGTTATATGGGTTAGAGACGGTGGCACTGACCAGAATGCAGGAGACACAGCTGGAGGTGGCAGAGCTAAAGATGCTAAGATTTGCATTGGGTGTGACGAGGATGAACAGGATTAGAAATAAAGACATAAGAGAGTCATCTCAGGTTGGACGTTTGGGAGACAAAGTCAGAGAAGCAAGATTGCGTTGGTTTGGACATGTGCAGAGGAGGATGCAGAGTATATTGGAAGAAGGATGCTAAGGATAGAGCTGCCAGGGAAGAGAAAAAGAGAAAGGCTTAAGAGGAGGTTTATGGATGTGGTGAGAGAGGACATGCAGGTGAACAAGATAGAGGACAGAAAGATATGGAAAAAGATGATCCATTCTAGCGAGCCCTAACGGGAGCAGCCGAAAGAAGAAGAAGAAGAAGACTGTGCGTGGAAAAACAAAAGCACACAAGAGATGATGGTTCTAGGAAAAACTTGTATTTAACTGGAGTCACAATAAAACCTTTAGTTATGGAATATTTGACATTTTGAGTCAGAAGGTAGCTTCCTAAAAAAACATACAGTTATCATTCCAAGTTTGGATATGTTTACTTGAAGAGTCCCAAAATCAACTAAGAGTGAATCACTGGATTGGGCCCCAGCAGAAGATCTCTGAGACGATCATGATGTTACATGCAAACAATATAAAGCTGAATTGTACATTTTTTGATTGTCATGCAATGCTGAACTACTTAAAGTTTGTTATGTTATGTTTTATTCAGTGGTATGTTTCATAAGAATGAATAAAATATATATTTTTCCCACTCCTATTTACAATGACTATAATGCACATTGCTTGCATATATTTAATAAACCTAGCTGCTGAGATAAATGTCTGTTATACTCACAAATGCAAAATGTTATTTAATTTATATTTTATAAAACACCTATTCAAGAGCACAGAACTACCAAAGATTTAAAATACATCTCAAATACAGATACAATAACAAGATGTTTCAAATATCCTAGCTACAATAACACATTGACTACATGTCAATAGGACTTTATTGGCAATATTTATAGACAGCACATCAGAGACAGTACCAGAAGAGTAGATGAAAAACAGTTGCTGTAATCATACAGAATATATAGAGAATCAGAACAGCTTCTTACATACTTGTTAAAACAAGACTTAAAAAATACTCAATTTTTGTCTTTTCTGTAAAAGTTTCTTACTCTGAATTTTGTATAATTGTTTTTAAACACATATGCACGTCTGAGGAGCACCCTCCGAGTTCCTCCCAGGTATGTGATACCACCATTAATCAAGAGGGGGCACTGCTGCTAACTGTCTTGTCCTCTTGACTCCATCCCTTCTGGTCCCTGGGCCATAAAACATGACCACCATGTTACTTCTTGTCCAAGCTACCTCAGCAAAGAAGCTCAACCTCCTAACAATAATTGAAGAAGCCACTCAAATCAACTTAGCCAGAGTGTTACGGTGGCAGCAATCTTATTTCTTTTGAACGCCATTGTGCAATGTTTTCTTTCAAACCTTTAAGTAAATGGGGACAGCCGTGTTTGTGCCCTGAAAATTTATCTAAGTATCAGCCTGTCATTCCGTCGTACACAAAGTACTGGTATGAAATGGTCTATTCAAGCAAACCTGAGAAATTGGCTTGGTTGAAAGAATGCTAAGATAATTTCTGTATGAAATAATCTGAAGTGTCTCACAGAGGGTAAAGTTTGGGCATATGCACACATTGACATGTTGGACACTGGAGCTCTATTCAGGGTGGAAGCATTCCTTGTAATCTGTCCACTCCATTGAGATAAAGTAAGTTTAAAAGTAGAAAATAATTTAGCACAAAGAAATGACTAATACAACAATTCATGGGTGTTACCTGGTTATTTAATTAATCACTTATTACAACAGAGTTGTGAAAGACAGAATCATGAGCAAGGACGGAACAAATCTTATATTGCACTGGACACACCATTACTGAGCCAATGTTAACCTAACAATGAAATCCACCTCTTTGGTAAGGTGGAATAAACCAAACCAGATGTAGGAAACATGGCTCGAATGCACAAATGTCACACATTAATTAAACAGTACTTGAACCCAAGACTCTAAAGCTAAGAGAAATGAACAATAGCCAATGCTCAGTAGTGACAGTCATTGCTTATTTAGATTTCTTGAAGGCATAAACAGACTGAAATTTTACACCAGTGGGGCAAATCCAGGGTAGTCCAATTTTATTTAGATCACTTCGTAAACAGCTTTATCAGTTATATTTCTTGTTTCAAATTGCTGAATTGTTGAATCTATTATGACTTAAGAAATAAGTTATGAATGCATTCTGTTTTTTTCAAACACAACATGAAAGATAACAAAAGGGCCCTTTTTATCTTCCTGACATTAATGAATCTTTTAGTCAGTTTTGGCTGAAGCCATACAAGTGAAAAATATGAATGTTTGTATTCAATATTGTATTGACAGGAGCTATACATAATGCTGTTTTGTTTAATTCTGGCTCCACACTGACACAACACCTTCTGATAATGTTTCCAAGTGTTTGTGCTTTTCAAATGGCACAATGGGAAACCTCCTATTCTGCTTCTTAAAGTGTCCAGCACTGCAATACTTAAAGTATTAAAATGATGCTTAGAAGCTAAAACAGTCTAAACAGACTTGTCAGGACTGACATTTTGTCATTAGAATGAATACAAATTGTGGAACACTTATTTGTTTTATCGAGTCTACAGATGTTGAATGTATTCTTTTGAAACTCTGAATAATGTTTTCCAACTTCAGTGCTTCCTGAATGCCTTTGAAAAATGCATTAAAGTAAAAACTTTTTCAAGTGGCTTGGCATTTAACATTTATTTAAAAATAACTGGCAACTGCTTAGAATTATTGTTACTGCTGGCACAACTCATCCATCCAATTTCATTACCCACCGCCAATCATAGTCTTCCCTAGATCATACTCTGTGTCCTGTGTCTTCATTTTTATATTTTTATTCTCAGCTGAATTAAGAAGAGACTACAACAGCAGAGATGAACTTCACTTCTATGTTTTGTTTTCTGTTTCAATAGTACAATATTTTTACAGTGTTTTATGGTGATAGATTTAGAGGGGCATTACTATTTCATTTCCCTTCATGCCCATGTCTACATATTGACCTCGTATAAATCACTTGCATTGTCCATTATCCCCTGTGTATTAAAACATAACATTCAGGAATAGATTCCATTAAAAATTAATAGGTAAGTTAGCTGAATAAAGAGTAACAGTGTGGTGCAAGCCATATTATGGAGTCTGAATTTGACTCAGGGATCATCTCTGGGGCCACTACAGCAGTATTGCAGTTGCCTCAGAAGTTTCTGAAAGTATCCTTAGACCTTAAAGTGAACCCCTGGCATTGCCCAAGAATTAACTGTAATGTCCTAGGTATCATTTCAGTATCAAAGTCCAGTAACTCAGTGAGTAATAAAAGATGTAAATAAAAGTGCAACTTTACTTTAGCAGTACTGAACAAAACTACCAACCAACAAACACATACCATTGTACAACAGAAATCTTGAGTCACACACATATACACAGACACACACACAGACATTTCAAAATAAAATCCACATTATATTTCAAAATAAGAGTTATCTCTTACAATATATCATCATAGCCTCACAGTTAGATTTAAAGGTGGCTCCTTGCCAATGACCATTGGTGTATAGAGTAACTGAGTCAAATGCTTAACTAGATGGAAAAAGAAAGAGGGAAGGGGAGTAAATGAGATGAAAGGTGTTTTAGATTCTTTGAGGAAGGCAAGTGGATAAACCACCTTTTATTAGATAGGAACATGGTGTCATTTGACAGGTTCTGAGAAAGCTATAAGATTTGTTGTTTGATTCTGTTTATTTTGTACTTAATATACTGTACCTAATTCCTCCACTTATATCTTCATTTGAAGGAAGCTAACAATCCTTCAAAGGAGAAATCACATGCATATTAATACCAACAAAAATAAGACTAGAATATTTTCACACTTACAAACACAGAATATAAAGAAGTAAATTACTGAAGGTCAAGCTGTTCTGTTTTGTTGCCTTTTGTACATGTTCTTTAAGGCTTTTAGTACTGTTTTACTCTGCAGAGGATGTCAGTGCAGATGAAAGTTTCCAAATCACTTTCACAACTGTCAACCAGCATCTGCACTTTACCTGTGGTTAAGCACACTCGTTTTGCATTAAAATTTAGTACTGAACAAAGCAAACCAAAGACAGAAATTAAAATGAGTGTTAACAAACAACTCAGGAAGTAAAAATGCTGCAGGTACAGGTTTGTCATCTGTATAATGACATTGGTTGTAACCAAACAGTAATTGCAACAGCCTTGTTAAGTTGTTACCACCCCACACTGATTGTTTCAAGAACACTCAGAAAAGCATTATGGAAATTTATCAAGAATCAGAGTTAGCCTGATTCTGGCTGATCCCTGATTGCTAGTGGTAAAGTGACATTAATAAATTCCTTCTTTTTCTGTACCTAGCCTACTTAGTGTTATACCTGGCAGGAGGGTTGCAACGAAAGAGCTCATTGTAGCTTTCTATATATACCTGTATAGTTGGCCTTGCTTGCATAAGTATGCACACTCTTCATAATGAGGGATAAACTGTGTTCACATTCAAGAGGATGCTCAAAGCTAATTTGACTTCACCTGAAATCAAATTAAGAGAATCTGATTAACTCTAAATAAAGCCAGCTGTTCCTATACAACTTCCTTGAAAGTGTCTTGTTTGCATAGTGCAGAGATAACCATGGTCCACTCAAGGAGCTAACAAAAGACCTACAATGCTTTATTGTGCCAATTTGCAGATTAGGAGAGGAATATACATTAACCTGAAGAAATTACATATATCCATAATTCCAAAGGATAAAGCCAAAAAGTTCACCTGAAAAACATGAAACCTATTTCTAAGTACAATGACAGCCTCTTGCCATGGGTCAGTTTATTTTCAAAGACATAAAAAAATAATTCCAAATATTAATTGCTGCGAAACCTGTCAGAAAACTGAAGTTAAAGAATAATTTCATGACGTTTCATAGGTAGCAGACAATTCAACCAAGGAACGCCTTAAGAGAGGGATATTTTGGATTTGCAAAGAAGCAGCCTAGAACTAAATAAAGAAAATCAGTGATGATTCAAATAGGTCTGTGTACAGGATATTCTCTCATACTCTGAGTGACCTTGACCTCTTGTGAAAAACAGAATGGGAAAACAAATTGGAAAAACTGCAAAACAGCAAAATACAAGTATGTTGAGATGGTACAGAAAGCTAAAGGTGCATCAATGCTTAAAGCAAATTCAGGATAAAGACACCAAAAGCATTGAGACTCCATTTTAATATTATTTTTATACAATGATCCATTTACTTTTCACTTAAATATTGTTGATTATAAAATCTAATGAGATGTGAAAAAGAGCTGACATTGATTTGCCTTAATATATAGCTGTACTTTATTTTATTTATTTATTTTTTTGAAATTTTATTAATTTTATTGCAATCATTCCATACAAATCAATCAATTTTTACAAAAAGTAGAATTGAGAACACCCCTGAGAGAGAGAGAGCAAGGCCAACGGAGTAAAATTTAAGGCTTGTAAACATACCTAAATTGATAAGTTTGATAAGCCAATAGAGATGAATGGAGAAGAAAAAGAAATACAGAAATAATTGCTTCCTCTGTGCTTTAAGAGCTTATTTTAAAATATTACTGATTAGATCCTGCCATGTTTTGAAAAAAAATCTGTACAGATCCTCTAACTGAGTATTTGATTTTTTCCAATTTCAAATAGTATAAAAAACATCGGTTTCCCACTGACTTAAAAGAGGAGAGTTTGGATTTTTCCAGTTTAGCAGAATAAGTCTGCGTGCCAAAAGTGTAGTGAATGCAATCACAGTTTGTTTGTCCTTCTCCACTTTAAACCCATCTGGAAGAACCCCAAACACAGCTGTTAATGGGTTAGGAGGGATTGTAAAACCAAGGCTGTCTGAAAGGTAATTAAAAATTTTTGTCAAGAATGATGTTAATTTGGTGCAGGCCCAGAACATGTGGCCCAGTGAGGTTGGGACTTGACTGCAGCGTTCACAGGTTGGATCTTGCCCTGGAAACATTTTGTAGAGTTTTAGACGAGACAGATGTGCTCGATATATAATTTTGAGTTGAATAATTGTATGCTTTGCACATATGGAGCTCGAGTGAATTCTCTGCATTGCTATTTTCCACTCCTTTTCTGATATATTAATTGAGAGATCTTTTTCCCAGTGTCCTCTTGGATCTTTGAAAGGGAGGGACTGTAAAATGATTTTATATATTGCAGAGATGGTGTCTGAGTCCGTGAAATTGAGCAATATTTTTTCCAGCATGGATGAGGTGCAAGATGCGGAAAATCGGGAAGGTTCTATTTAACAAAGTTCCTAATTTTAAGATAGTGAAAGAAATGTGTAGCTGGAATGTTAAATTTGGAATGTAATTGTTCATAGGATGCAAAGACATTGTCTATATAATGATCTCTAAGCAAGTTAATCCCAAATTTTTTCCAGATATTAAAAACTGCATATGTTTGCGAAGGTTGAAAGAGGTGGTTCTTTTGCAGAGGTTCCACAGATAAAAGCTTTTCCATCTTAAAATGCTTTCTACTTTGGTTCCATATTCTGAGTGAGTGAAGCACAATTGGGTTATCAGTATATTGCTGATAACTTGTATTTATTGGGGCACAGAGCAGGGAATATAAAGAAGTTTTGCAGGATTTTATTTCTATTGCAGACCAAGCCTGTGTTTGTTCTTCTATTTGTGTCAAGGTTTTTATAGCTTGTATGTTTGCTGCCCAGTAATAAAACTGGAGGTTAGGTAGAGCCATGCCACCTTCTGTCTTTTGTCTTTTGTTTTGTAGGGTTACTCTTTGGATACGTGGATGTTTTGAGTTCCAAATAAATTAGGTTATTGTTGAATCTAATTGCTTAAAAAATTATTTATTGATGTATATTGGGATGTTTTGAAATAAAAAAAGGAGTCTTGCTTAATTTTTTCCATGCAGACGGCGAAATTTTGTTGATAAAGAGCTTTATGTATACTTGAGATGTTTACCCCTAGGTATTTAAACTGTTCTGCAATGATAAAAGGTAGGGTATCTAGTCTAATATTATATGCTTGAGAATTTACTGGAAAGAGTACACTGTTATTCAGATTAATTTTGAGACCAGAGATCTTTTGAAATTCTGTGAGTGCTGTTAAGACTGCAGGCACAGAATTTTGTGGGTCTGATATATACAGTACCATATCATCTGCATATAGAGAAATTTTCTGCTCCAGTCCTTCTCTGATAATCCCCTTTATCTGATCAGTATTTCGACAGTGTATTGCCAGTGGTTCAGTGGCAATTGCAAACAGTGGCGGTGACAAGGGGCATCCTTGTCTGGAACCACGTTCTAGTTTAAAGTAGTCTGAACAAATGTTGTTGAGACAAACTGAAGCTTCTGGATTGGTATACAGTAATTTGATCCATGCACAAATGTTCGGGCCAAACCCAAATCTCTCTAATGTAGTAAAAAGGTATTTCCATTCAATCATGTCAAATGCTTTTTCTGCATGCAATGATAATAATATTTCTGGGGTGTTTGATTAGTTGGTGAGTATATTACATTAAACAGGCGTCGAAGATTTGAAGATAAGTGTCGGCCCTTGATAAATCCAGTTTGATCTTGTGATATTACCAAAGGGAACACTTTCTCCATCCTTCTAGCTATGATTTTGGAGAGTATTTTAACATCATTATTCAAAAGTGAAATTGGTCTGTATGATGCACATTGTAATAAGTCCTTATTTTGTTTTGGAAAAATGGTGATTAATGCTTAGCGAAAAGTTTGAGGAAGAGTTTGATTGTCTATGGCTTCTGTAAATGTTGCTAATAGGAGGGGAGCTAGCTGAGCGGATAATTTCTTATAAAATTCTGCAGGGTAGCCATCAGGGCCTGCTGCTTTCCCGCCTTGAAGTGACTTTATAGCATCTAGTAATTCTGATAGCACCACAGGTTTATCGAGTTCCTCTGCACTAAAAGTGTCTATTTGTGGTATCTGTAATGTATCCAGAAATGCATTAGATTATGTATTGTCTTCTTTAAACTCAGTAGAATAGAAGGATTTATAGTAGTCTCTGAATGTGTTCATTATATTTTTGTGGTCAATGATTTTGTCTCCATTCGTGTTGGTGATTACTGGGATTGCATTGCGGACTTCTTGCTTGTGAATTTGTTGAGCTAAAAGCTTATTAGCTTCCTCTCTGTGTTCATAGTAATGATGTCTGGATTAGGAAATTAGTTGTTCAGATTCTTTAGTTGTCAAGAGGTTTAGTTCTGAATGCACAGCCTGCCTTTTCCTATGTAGAGCCTCACTTGAAAGCCTGGCATGTTCTTCATCTATTCTAGTAATTTCGCTTTTTAGCTCTGTTACTTTCTTGGTTTCTAATTTATTTCTGTGGGAAAGATATGAGATAATCTGTCCTCTTAAGAAGGCCTTAAGAGTTTCCCAGAGTATTCCTGCAGAAATCTCTGATGATGAATTTGTCTCTAGGAAGAAACTGATTTGTTTGGATATAAATTCTATACAATGCTAACAGAAGCGGGTTGAGATGCCATCTGCGAGGTGAGTGCGTGGGGCATAGTAATTTTAGCTCCAAGATCAGAGGTGCATGGTCAGAAATAACAATAGCATCGTATTTGCAAGATTTAATCAAAGGCAAGAAATTATTATCTATAAAGAAATAATCAATTCTTGAGTAGCAGTGATGTACTGGTGAGTAGAAAGAATATGTTCTTGTGTTTGGGTTTAAAAACTTCCAGGGGTCTGATGAGTTGTGATCAGTTATAAACTTTGTAATTATCTTTGCAGTGTTAGATGTCATCCCCCCTGTGGTAGCAGTCCTATCTAAGAGTGGATTTAAAACACAATTAATGTCCCCCGCCATTATAATTTTATAAGTGTTCAAATTGGGAATGGATGCAAATAAATTTTGTATAAATTCCTTATCATCAACATTAGGTGCATAAGCATTTATCAAAATCATTTTACAGTTAGATAAGTCTCCCATTACCATCACATCTCCCTTCGGGATCTAATACTACATCTGATACTGCAAATGAGACTGTTCTATGTATGAGAATTTCCACACCTCTAGTATTCTTTGTAAAGCTAGAATGGAACATTTGGCCAGTCCAGTCCTTTTGCAGCCGGAACTGATCCTTGCTTAGTAAGTGGGTCTCCTGTAAAAATACTATTTTAGCATTTAAACCTGTTAGGTGAGAGAGTACTTTCTTTCTCTTTAATTCATGACTCAGGCCTTTAACATTCCAGCTCACGAAGTTAACTGTCCCATCGTGGAGACATTGATTCTGATTTTTTGATGTCATTTTATAGTCTTAACTGGAAGTGAGACAGATTCAGCCTTAACTTCCTATTTCCCCATGAGTTATTGCCATGCAGCCTATTATTACGTTATTACGTTATAATTATAAAGATTAAAAGGATAGATTAGGTATAGATATAGCCTGCTCTCTTTCTCTTCCCCCCTTAACCCCCCACCCTCCCATTTTGCCTCCCCACGTGAGGCTAGACCCCACTTCACACAGTCCCGGTCCTCTGACATACCCAGAGACAGAGCACGTCCAAAGCAAAACAAGCCCCCACGCAGCAGCGTTTTAGGATTAAAAAATAGAGATATCTATTACCAATATAGTCTAAATACTATATGCCTAAAGTTTAATCATTAACATGCTATGAACTTAAAATATATATAATCTTTAGCAATCTAAATGCATTAAGATAATACACCCAGATAATAAACCCGGGGAATGGTGTTAGTAAGTGGTCCAGAATTAAGCACAAACGTCTATAACTGTAATTAAAACATAAACAGATAGCGTCCGAGTAATAATGAGTAATAATGAGGATATATAATGATAAAAACCTATATCTTAACAAATAGATTAGACAGTAGATTATTTATCCTTGCCATATCAAGAACGGCTATGACTCACTATTATGTTTCAGGAAAGTGCCGGGATCAGGTTTCTTAATTCCTTTTCTGCTTCTTCCTTGCTAGCAAAGACACAGAATTGACCAAGCAATTCCACTTTCAGTTTGGCAGGATACAAGAGGCTGTACTTGATATTGGCTTGCCGTAACCGCTGTTTAATGTTGTAGAAGGCTGTGCGTTTAGTAGCTGTTGCTGGAGAGAAATCAGGGAAGATACGAATGTGGTTATTTTCATATATAATCTCTTGCTTGTGTCTGAGGAGTGCCATCACCTCTAGCTTAAATAATAATCTCTTAAAGTGAATAATAAAAGATCTAGGTCTAACGGTATTTGATCCGCGTACGCGATAAGCTGCTGCTATCTCAGAATCTGCTTTAAAGTCCTCTCCAATTATTTTAGATAATAGTTCGGCTGCAAGTTTAACTGGGTTTGGACTTTCTCGATTCTCAGGCAGACCTTCAATTCTGATATTACTCCTTCTGCTTCCATCTTCCAAAGCAACAAGTCTGTCTCCAGGTTTTTTGCTTTCGGAGTTGTTGTTGACAGTTGTTGCTTTTTCTTCAGCACTGGCAGTTAGATTTTCAGCTGTTTCAATCCGAGTCGTGAATGTCTCCTTGACATCCTGCAGTTGATCAGCAAGTGTGCTCAGTTTAAACGAGGTTTCCTGAATGTCCTCTTCAAATTTACCCAGCACCTGTCGCAGCTCCCGTTGCAGCTCCAGTCGCAGCTTCTCATTTGCCTTTTCCCTTGCTTTCTCATTTGCCTTCTCGCTTTTCTTTATATCTTTCTTTATCTCTTGCATGAGCTCAGCAATCATCATCTTCAGATCAGACAGATCAATTCTTCTTTTGTGCACTGTAGGTGAGGCTGCAGGCTCTTTTGTAGCCAGTGTTCCCGGCTCGTGTGGAGTAGTTGAAACCGCGGACTGCAAGGCCTTTTCCAGTTTCAGGTGATCTTCTCCAATTGGGGAGCTATCGAGACCTGCTTCACTCCCGCTCGTACATTCACTCCCCATTTCACTCTCAGCTGGAGACAATGTGGCGGACCGTGGTCCCGAGGAGTCTGGGCTTTCGCACATCTGATCTAGGTCAGTCTCTGAAAGGCCGTACTTTGAACTTGGGCTTGCCGATCTTAGTTTGGATGTAGCTTTAGGTTTCGTTTCTTTCGGACCCCCTTTCTTGTTGGCCATGTTTATATATGCTTGCATATACTGTAGTAGTGCCCCTCAGGTTGGATAAATATAGGATATCTCGGGATAATAAGCAATAGTATGAAAAAATAACACCGCTGCTAGCGGAGCTCCGCTTCAGACGTCCATCTCTCGCAATGGACGAGACCAAGTCTATAGCTGTACTTTATATTGTGAAGGATACCGGGACATCAGTGGGCCCCAAACCCCCAAACACAAACACAAAAAGAGTCCCGGGTTTAAATAATGGAAGGTCTATTCAGTTTACCTCTGACAAATATCACAAGCACAAGATAAACAAGTTTTGTCTCTCTCCTTAATTCTCTCACCACAAGACTGCCTTCCTCCAGTGAGCTTTGTCCACCTTCCACCTGACTCTGGCTCACCTGGATAAGGGAGTGTGGTCCCTTTTATTACAGACATGGGAGTACTTCCAGTGCCAGGGCGAATGCCCAATGGAAGCACATCCGGGTCACACGGAACTGCATTATAACAGGGAGCTTGTCTCCCTGCAGTGCCCTCTCGCAGCACCCAGTGACCCTAGCAGGGTTGCCCTGCCAGACTACATTTCCCGGTATGGCCTGCTGGCTTCCCACTGGGCACGGATATCTGGGTCTACTGCAATCTAGTATGCTGGGGGAGAAAAAAGCCCCCAGTAGCATCTTTCCTTTTCTGTGGGCTGTCCATCCATCTCTTCCAGTCCTTCTTTCTGGGTCTGATCCCTTTCTCCTCCCCGGCAGGGATGCCCATCTGCCAGTTAGGAACCTCCAGGTACGGAACCATCCCCTATTCTGGCCGGGATGCCTATCCAGCCCCTGGGGCATCTACATAATATATATATACTAGCAAAATACCTGCGCTTCGCAGCAGTGAAGTACTGCCTTAAAATTTTTATTAAGAAGACAATTAAACCTTTTTAAAACTGAGGGAAAATATACCAATAATTATTTGTTAAGGATCTCTTTG
>JANRMT010028174.1:124982075-124994846 GCA_026402145.1 Polypterus bichir lapradei
TTAACAAATAATTATTGGTATATTTTCCCTCAGTTTAAAAAGGTTTAATTTTCTTCTTAATAAAAATTTTAAGGCAGTACTTCGCCGCTGCGAAGCGCGGGTATTTTGCTAGTATATATATATATTATTATTACGCATGTACATCTGAGAATCACCTTCTAGGCTCAGTTGTGGTAGGCAAAATTACTCCAGGATGAGAGGTGGCACTGTTGCTGTTTCTTTTCCCTAGTAAAGGCATATGATCCTGCCCATGGCACCCAGAGTAGGCTCCACCCCTTCTGGTCAGGGTTCTATAAAATCAGACGTTCCTGGAAGAAGGCGTCTCATTTGGACCCAAACCTAACCCAGGAAAGAGTTCCTGCATGACCTTAGAAAGAATTCAAAAAGTAGATACCATTGGGGCTCTTACAGGCAGCAGTTTCAGTTGTTCCATCATGCATGTTTTATCTTTTGTGATCTTCATTAAAAAGGTCGCTAGGGTAATGCCCCAACAGTTATTCATGGACTTCCCTAATTATTTTGAGTGATCACTATATATATTTACAGTATATAGTAAATAGTACATCAGTATTTCATTTTAATACTGTTACTGCCATGTCTTACAAATTTAACTATTTTCTGCTCTGGTTGGAAAACTGTCAATGCTTACAAGAAAACACTTATGGTTTGACGTCATGGGCTGTACCAGCACATACATCATGAATGTGGTTGCCACTAATACAGCATCCATAAACAAATGGTCCCAAATACAGAGTAGACATTAGAAGGCTGAAAGCATAGTAAAGGCAAAGGAATGCATAAACATCACACCTAGGAAATGGTACAAACATGGCCTTCAGAGTGCTGCTGCAGTATAGGTCTGTAGATGTGTTCTGTATGTTGTGCAGAACACCTTTCACATTACTTGTACGTGGACTGGTGAAAAGATTAAAAGCCAACTTTGGGTTTAAAGTCAGTGGAAAATCTGATGGGTGGAGATTGAGTTGCAAACAGAGAATGTAGCAAGCATCCCTTGCTTTAGTTGTAACTCCTACATAGTCTAAATGTAAGTTGAAAGGCTTTAATGCCATCATATATCTCTGTAATTACGGTATCTGGTAGCCCTGTACATTTATATCACAAGATCAAAAAGTCGGATTTCATCTGATAGGTCTGCTACATCTTTTTTCTCATGAAAAGTTCAATCTCTTCCCAACATTTGAAAAATTGTTTCAGTACAAACCTCTTAGTTAGTCAGCACACATCTGTGTGGTAAGTGTTTGTGGTCAGTATCAGAGAGTTCTTACTAAAGCTATAGTTTGAACCTCACACTCTATTTAACATACATAATCATTTAAATGTTTCTTCCAGTAACATTTTTGTTCTATTGCACCAGTCTTCCCAGCCCAAACATGTCACTATACATTTCAGGGATGTAATTCCTGATCATTGTTCCCAGGTAAATTCAATTCATGAACATACAGGTACTTTTCCATTTGAGCAAAAATTCCCCTGCCTGTTGTGGTGCCTTGCATTGCTCCAGTTTTCAAAACTTCTAGAGTGTCTGAAAGATCTGGATTCTCTCCCTAAATAAAAAACAATTATAGCTGTGCTGTGTTGGTAATATCTGAGCTTTTATCATTTAGAAGAGAAAAGGCTGCAAAGTATTTTTGCCTGAGCACAGAGCTATGTTTTAACTTTTTTTTTGTTTGATCTGTAACTCCCTCTGCCATGGAATTTTTGGTCAAGCTCACATTCGTGAATAATTAGAAGAGATGATCAAAACTTTTAAAAAAGCACGCCTGGATGTTTTAGCAACCTCTTCTGAAACTATGAAACCAGCCTTTACTGTTGCATCCTGTTGAGCTGTCATCTGTGTAAACATCATCTGCTGGGTGTGAAGAGCTTTCTAAAGTTCTTTCGCTTTAGCAGTTGTATCCTCATGGCTCAAAGAACTGAACTTAGCTTGAGGTTTCTTTTCACAATAGTGTGGTGAATTATACTCTTTTAGTACTGCCACTTTCTTTTAACAAGACATACTGTATGGATGCCTCTCCGATCATCACAAATACTGTATGTGTCTCTTCTCTCTAGAAACTGTCTTACTTTTTTATTAACTTCTCTGTTTTTTATATTTTCTTTTAGAGGGTAGCAAGCTGATGCTGCAGCTAAAGTGTAAACGTGTAAAAAAAAAAAAAAAACTTACATCAGTGTAGTAATAGCCTGGCACACAAAATGCATGCTTGAATTTGCTGTTAATGCATGCTGTTACCCTAACACTGCTCTACACATATATCTCTATGCTAAATTACAAGGGAAAGATCATTTATTGCACACCAAATCTAGGCAACATGTCATGGGCCACAATGAAGGAATCTCTATATTATATTCAGCACAACTATATGCTGGGCCATATTAAAAATGTTCACAAGCCTTATTTGGACAGTAAGTCTTGAGTTTAACACCAGTGATGTAAGTATAAGGAAGTGAGCCTGACTGTCATGCTCAAGGGGGAATTTGGACTTGAAAATATTACCATGCATGTGTTCCCTAAAAGACTGAAACAATTACAGTACAAAGAGAACAGCCCATTCAACTCAATATAGCTCATCAATCTTTGTATCAGTGGTCTGGCTCACTTGAACATGCAGCCTGAACAAGCTCCTGGATGTTAACTTACATACTGTACATTTGCAACGCATTTGCCTTGGTTATTAACCCACATGTTTATGTGTAGATTATGTTTAACACAACATTGTATAAAAGCTTGTTGTAATCTGTGTGTCTCTCTAATCAGTTTATTTGAACATTTTACATTGGGTAGTGGATTTCTTTTTGATTAAATGTTCTGAAATCACCCTGTAAAAGGTTCCATCTCCTTACTGTTTACAGTCAGTTAGTCATTATCCAACCTGCTATATCCTAACTACACGGCCACGGGGGTCTGCTGGAGCCAATCCCAGCCAACACAGGGCACAAGGCAGGAACAATCCCCGGGCAGGGTCCCAGCCCACTGCAGGGCACACACACACACACACACACACCAAGCACAATTTAGGATCACCAATGCACCTAACCTGCATGTCTTTGGACTGTAGGAGGAAACCGGAGCACCTGGAGGAAACCCACACAGACACGGGGAGAACATGCAAACTCCACACAGGGAGGACCCGGGAAGCGAACTCAGGTCCCCTTACTGCAAGGCAGCAGCGCCACCATGCTGTCCCTACTGTATACATTCATTTTGATTTAGTAAATTTATTGGAGAATGGCAACTGAATTCTTAGTTCATCTTAAGCCACTCTGACTAGACAGATGTATTCCTAAGTTTATAAAGACATAGATAACAAACAACAACTAAAGAGCAGTTAACCATCCTATAAACTTTGAAAGATTAAGAAACTTTAGGTAAACTATTTATCACAATGTCAAACCTTTGCCATGTTTTACGCAAGGCAGAAAGTGGTCCCTTGTTCTATAATATCAATAAACATATGCATATTTATAAAAATGGATGTACTGTATATATACTTTTATAATTATATAAGTGTATAATTGTCTTCAAAGAAACCTCATAGACTCTTCTAATAATGGCATTTTTCCCTTACATACCAAACTACAAATGACAAACAGTTGTGTGTGTGACAGAGGTGTTGCATTCTAAATGTGGGAGTCATAAAATTAAAAGAAGAAGTGAACACCACACAAAATAAGGCTTAGCAGTATGAAAACAGCAATTCAGCTTGCTGCTGTTCCACATATTTGCTAATACAAGCAAAGCCTAAATTATATGTGAGCACTCTTTCACTTTAATGTGCTGAATTATGTAATGTTTTTTTCCATGTCTCACAATCGGTTATCAGTAGCCCCAGCTATTGATGCTATTACTAGATAAACATTTAAATCTTGTCTTATGTGTAACCCTAACGTTTAGTGATCTTTTTAAGGAAACATGTTAGTTTTTGATTGTGAGACCCACTTAGCTTGTTGACAAATGGAGTTGTGGACCTCAGTTAAAATATTTAGAGAACTACTGCTCTGTGCTGTGTGTATAAATATATATGTTAAAGAATCCTAAACTCAGATTTTCAAAATATAGACAGGTCTGTTTAATAGTGAGTCTTTATTATAGCCTAAAGTTTTATGCATCAGATGAATTTGAGCCAATCACATAATTCAACAGTCACTTAATCCTATGTATCTAAAATAAAAGCATATACAGTAATTTTACTAGTGGCACCATGCCATGTCAATATGGACTCATTAATCCAACTAGGATACACATGTTTAAAAATGTCGTTTAACAATAAAGTTACTGGGAAAAATATATATGAATTTTGTGCCTGGAGATTATAACTTAGTTTTCAAACATCATTAGGCAGCAGTACACCTCAGTGTACCACCTTTATGTAGTATTGTTTTCATTTTCGGTACCTGATGCTCAGTTTACAGTGTCACAATTCTGGCAGCACAACCACAAGACAGGGGCCAACTATGGACACACTTCCACACACACTCATACTGTGGAGAATTAAAATTGATAGTCAACATAAAAGACATGTTTTTGGTAAAAGAGAACCTTGAGAAAAACCCATGCTGAATAAATAAAAAATAAACTCCACACTGGCAGTAGTGGCCAAGATTTCAACACAATTTCCTGGACGTGACAGGCAGAAGTTCAAACATGCCACTGGTATAACCTTTTGTAATATTGCCATTCAAAATGGAGATAATGAGCAAAAGGGATGTCTTGCAAATACCTTCATGGATTAAAGTAGCAGAATATTTCATATGTAGATCCAATTTTTTTGTAGTGGCTACAATTTATTATCTTCTCTCCTCAAACACTTTTTAAGTCAGATCCTTCCCGCTTCCAGCCAAATTAAGCCCATAAATCACCGTTCAACCTAGGAAACGATCACCTGGTACGATTCATGCTATTTTTGTCCCCATAAATTTTAACCAAGAGGAAGAACATCAAATATAATACATTCTGTTTACCTTCCAAAGCTTTATTCCTTAAAAAAAGGAAAGTGTTAGTTGAATAGAATTTTGTAACAAGAGAAATTTGAACATCACTGAAAAGTACAACTTGCTTCTTTTTAATATTCTAAGATTATGTTTAGACTTTAAAACCAGCAAAGAATGTTATACCCAAACCGCACACACACACACACACACACCCACACACACAGCTCTCATCCCTTTGAAACAACGGGCTGGGCTTTAGCTGGCTTCCCTCGACTTACACATCCCTGCCATTTTTCATGCAAAAGTAAAGATGTGATTTTGTTTTAGCCGCTTTTATTATTCAAATTGCTTCAAGGAATAAAAAAAAAATGTAAAAATGTTCTGTAAACTAGCACTAAAGTTTATTTTCAGAAATATGAGAATTCAATGTTAAAATTTAATTATTTCCATTTTGCATTAAATATGTTAAAATATTGCCCGAAGCACAGTAGATGTATGAAATGTAAAGAAAAATAAAAAGAAACATTGTGTTCAGCTTAATTAAGCCAGCAGGATGATTGACATTTGACACGGAGGGATGGTATCACTGAGATGTGTGATTAACACAAGTTATTTTATACAGGTTTGAGCACATTGTTATTTTTAAAACGCGATTTACTTATTTGATACGTTATTAAAATACCTGGCCTGCCGACTCAAGCGTCTGTCTACTTAACAGCCTTGCACCTCTGTAATTGCTCCGTGGAGTCTTGTGATTTACTGAGTCACCGTTTCATTTTTTTAATTCCTAAAAGCTCTCGTGACGTAAGCGGAAATTTGATTCGCTGTGTTCAAGCGCTCGTGACGTCAGGAAGTTGTACAAGAGAACAACCACACTCAGTGCCATCGGTACTCATGCGTGCTAAGGTACTTTTGTTTCGAATATTTTCCCCACCCCGGGAAAGACCACACATTTCTTGATATAGTAATCATTTTGCAGCTTTACAGTAATTTCCATGCGGGGAAGTATCTGAAAGTAACGCCTTCTTTTAGCATTGCACCAGATGTTTTTAGCGTGTTTTTACTGAACACGTCGAGTATTATTGTAAATGTGTCCCGAACTTCCCCATAATGTGAATTAAAAGTTCTTCCATAAATTGGAAAAAATAAACCAAATCTGCTTTAACAGAAATAAAAGGTAACTATGAAAAAAATTGATATATTTAAATTAGAGATCTCATAACATGTAACAGTTTAATGTTAAGTTACTTTTAAGACAGACTTTTTAAAAACGTTATTTTTATAGTTCTAAATAGCTTGCATTATATTTTCTTAATAGGAGATGCTTCAGAAGCCTGAGTCAGGGTATGTAACCATCACACACATACAGTACATGCCTTAGAGATAAAAACGAACTTTCCGGAGACAGTAAATGGTGTGAGTGCCCCTATTTTTATTAGCAGATTCATTTAGTAAGGGCCGGCCAGCAGAAGCGTTCAGTCTGGCTGTGCGGGCTGCAAAATGAAATCCTGATAACCTAATCTCATTCTTTCTTATTTGTAATTCCATGTAATGGATGTTAAAATCAAATGATTGTTGTCAAATTCTATTTAGCGACAGCAGAAAGAGCCCGTCTTTCTCCACACTTCACTGGAATATTTTTAAAAAGAATAAGTTTTAACTTGTTTGATTTTAAAAACTGTTAATTCTATACTGTAAATTAATCATCCTTTTTATCACTGATTTACTCCAGTTTATGGAGGCTTATTAAAGAGCCTATCCTGGGTACTCCAGACTATTTCTACATTTGTACTTTGTTACTAAAAATAAAAAAGAAAATCAATACAATACAGCATAGTTGAGCAGTATTTGTTTTACTTCTCATCCGTGGGATTTCATACAAATACTACTGTGTATGTCATTAAGAAGTTGGGGGCTGAATGCATGTTATGGAAGGAGAAGTTGTTGGTAAATTTTGTGAAGCATTGACTTTATTCATAGGTTGAGTTTAAGGAGGGACAAAGTCCCTCACACACACACAATGGATGCACTATATTACTAAAACAAATCTCCAATAAATGGTTATTTTTTTTGTTGTTGATAAAGAGTACTGTAATTAAATCCATTCTACCTAAGCACTTTCTGGTCACTTATCCTTAAAACAAACAGGAAAATATTATGTACTACTTTATGTTAATTACAGATTAGTTTACTGTTTCAAAGTCAGCTTGAGAGTGGTCACTTCAATGTATATATTATGTATACCGTATTTTCACCTTCTACATGACAGATAGCCATTCTGTCAACAAATAATGAAACATTAAAAGTGCTTCAACTTTCCATCAGTACGTCAGTCTTTTCTAAACCCACTTATCCAGAGCAAGGATGCAGGGAAGCTATTTGGGTGCAAGGCAGGAACAACCCCTGGACAGGATGGCAGCCCATTGCTGGGTGAACACACACATACACATTAAGGGCCAATACAGCATCGCCATCACCAATCCAACTAAGTCCAAGTCGCATTTGATGACTTTTCATGTGATGTTTAAATCTTGACTTTCATTTACATAATCTTAACCAGTCGTTTACAATTGGTGGCACGCTCACAATGAATCCAATCACTAGCCTTATTTCAATGCCTTCCATTTGTTTTAGGGAATTTGTTTTGCTATAAATTTGTGAAATCACAGAAATGTTCGGGAACTTCTCCAAACTCTGCAAAATGTGTTGAAGTCAATCAAGAATTAGGAACTGAACTAGTTTTGAGTGGATTATTATGGTGCAATGGTCTTTTAAGTATTCCTGAGGGCTAGGTAAGTGTCTGCTAACTGTGTTAGACCAATTACTGTGGCCAGAAATGTGAACTGTGTTGTGAGGCAGCAGTGCTAACCACTGCACCACTGTGCCTCAAATAACAAAAGACAGATGGAACAAATACATAAGTAAATAAAATATAGATCATTGTACTCACAAAGTTCTAATCTTGGGGCACATATTGGCGATGCCACTGTGTGGAACTGGTGTGTACTATGGTTTGTAGTTGCAGTTCTTGGCGCAGCTGAAACATCTTTTATTACCGATGTATCTGTGCAGATGCTTCAAACTTTTTTCTTCCATCAAGAAGGAAAATAATAATACATCTTTATTATTTATTTCACAGGGTCTCCTGTTACTTCTGACAAGTGGAGGGAGAAGGGAGGTACTCCTTTAAGGCTTATTTTGTCTCGTATTTGTAGCAAATGACTAATTATTAGCCATGAGGCGGTGAGTGCACAGGAATCGTGATACAGTATGTATCTGGTGGCAGTACTCATAATATTCTCATTATGGTCAGATAATGTATCCCTCAAATTAATTCTATTTATTTATTTATTTTGTTAAATGCATTCAAGGTGTAAAACCACCTGGAGTGCTAATTTGGCCATGATTGCAGATTGGCAGTACATACTAGGATCTTAAAATACACCTGACTACTTCAGTTCTGTGATGTCATAATGGCCTTGCAAAGCTTCATAATTTGTGGTGAATCTCTAGGAAGATATTTGGCAAACACAGCACATTTGCTGAAAGTGCTGTGGCAAAATTCGTCATTCATCACTAAATAAGACCTGTGTCAATATGTTGGACCTCCATCCATCCATCCATTATCCAACCCGCTGTATCCTAACTACAGAGTCTCAGGGGTCTACTGGAGCCAATCCCAGCCAACACAGGGCGCAAGGCAGGAAACAAACCCCGGGCAGGGTGCCAGCCCACTGCAGTATGTTGGACCTGCTTATTCTAATTGAGAACTTCTGAAAATTCAGAGCTGACCTTTCATAATTCTAAAGTTTAACACTGTATGCTTGTGAAGCCATGAGAGTTTGGTCAATAAACCATTTGTCTAATTGACCACCTCCTCTCTTTCTCTCTGTATAGGCATGATTCAGACATAAATAGTGTACATTGTAATATACTTTTGAGTTTCCCATGTGTCAAACCTTTGTAATAATGTATCAAAGCCTCAACTTAATGATATAATTCAATACATTTCAGGTGAATTAAAGTCTGAATATACTGTGCTATAAATAATATGGAACATTTATATAAAGTGGAAAGTGTTGCAATTTAGCTGTTGTTTTTGTTGAAAATTGACTTAAATTTGAAGATTGACAAGTTAAGAAGCTATTTATTTACACATTAAAACAATATGTATTTCAATTGTTATACCTTCCATTGGGTAGCTCATAGTTCAACAGTATAGTATGTAAAGTAAATGTTTAAAATCTGTTTTTTCACTGTGCTAAACATCATGACATTTAGAGCTTCTATTTTATGAATGTCAATATGTGAATTTTTACCTTCGGACACTTTATCAAAATTTGTTTTATTGCTAATTAACAAAATTAGTTGGGCAGCTTGCAGTTTTCCATCAACTATAAGCAGTAGAGCAGTGGGTCTTAAACTTGTTGATCTTGGGACCCAGTTTTTCTAGTGATGTCCAATTATTAGCAGTAATTTTAATGTAAATTAACCAGCATTTTTCCCTGAATGGTATATGTTAACAAATAACAGCAAATGCATATTCAACATTTAAATATAGTGTACATAATAGTTGAAATATGCACAGTACTCATTCAAAAATAACTTGACACACATGTGTTTAACATTTGGTCAAATTTAGGTTCCATTCTCTTTTTAATGGGTAACCTAGGCTTATCTGATTTTCACAAGTTTGTCAAATTCATGATTAATTAAAGAGAGTCCAGAGAGGAATATGCTTTAGTCTGTTAGTGATTGACTTGTCTAGAATTTCGGTGCACATACCAAATGCACAAGGCAAGACAAGCTGTTCTGCAATTGTGTGAGCTTACCTATATTTGGCAATTTGATATAAGTTGAAGCCCAGAGTGCCTGCTGGCTTGTTGTTCAAACATGCTAGAGTGTTTTTGTGAAGCCTCAAGATTTTCATTTTTTCATATAAAAAAGTCATGTAATTTACCTCTGTCAGTGCATAATTTGTTTCCAAATAGTTTGGAAGGCTTTATGCTTTCATTTGGTAGTATGACACTGCAGGTAATGTATGTTGTTTTCCACATTTCATGGTATAAGTAAATCTATAAAATATGGGTTGTATGTTTTTTTAACATTCCTGTTTGATTCAGGTTTTGGGAGCATGCTACAGAATTGGAAGAGTTCAAAACAGGTGATGCTATGGGGCATTTGGAGAACTTGTCTGTGTTTTTTGGCTTTGTCAGTGAGACATGCAGTATATAACTGGTTGTCATCTGCTAGTAACTGAATTTATGCCAGTTGTTTCAATACCTCACAATACAGGAGCAAAATGCAGAACACTGTAGTAAAGTATAATGCAATTGATGAAAAAGTATTGGCCTTGTATTGTAACCAGGTTCATAGTTTTGTAGGTTTCTATGAATAAATTAGGTATATTTTAGTTGGATTGGTATATTTATGCACATTATCAAAAATAAGTACTTTTTATGTATTCACAAAATAACTTCTCAAATGCTCAAAACTGCATTACATTGTAGTACATAAATGACTTCTTACAGTGTGGTGTTTCACACTTTACACTACATGAAGGCGTTAGCAAGTGAATATGAAAAATAAAATCCGTCCATCTGTTGTCAAGCCAATTGAATCCAGTTGAGGGTTGCTTTGAATAAGAAAACATATTTCAATGTTCTTAGCAATAATATATGTATTTTAAAATTCATTTTAATAAATAATTTAAATTTAAAATTTAATACACTCTGGGATTGTATGATATTCAGTGTACGTGATTCCAGGTTAGGCGGCACGGTGGCGCAGTGGTAGCGCTGCTGCCTCGCTTAAAGGAGAACTGGGTTCGCTTCCCAGGTCCTCCCTGCGTGAAGTTTGCATGTTCTCCCCGTGGGTTTCCTCCTACAGTCCAAAGACATGCAGGTTAGGTGCATTGGTGATTCTAAATTGTCCCTAGTGTGTGTGCCCTGCGGTGGGCTGGCATCCTGCCCATGGTTTGTTTCCTGCCTTGTGCCCTGTGTTGGCTGGAATTAGCTCCAGCAGACCCCCGTGACCCTGTAGTTATGATATAGCGGGTTGGATAATGGATGGATGGATGATTCCAGGTTCTGAAGAATATCCTAAAATGGTAAAAGCAGGTAACATTAATTTAATAACTGTCCATAAAGAAAAAACCTTATCTCAGGATAATAGAGACTTTTGTTTACTACTACAAAGTATGTGTTCAAGAGCTTGTATTAATGATTTAAGCAAGTTTAATTGGAAGCATACTTTTCATTGACAAAAGTCACCTTTTTTAATTGCCTCCTTGAAAACAATTCACTAAGATGATGTCAACTCAGCTGATGTTCTGTCTGTGTCTACATGGATTTTTTGTACATGTTTTACATTTTATTAGATTTTTGAGGGCACTAATTTGCTCCAGTATCAAGTAATATGGGTCTTAAAGAGTAGCTGAGTGTGACCTGCAGTGCACCTACATCCCTTCCAAAGCTGGCTCCAGACTGGCCCGATGCTTCAAGGATGTACTCTGATTCCCCACAACACTAGTAAAAAGTGTGTTCATTAAAATAGATATATAGATCCAAATAAATATACAGGGACAGTGCAACGCCTTCTTTTAGTAATAATATTTGGACAATAAAGAAACCAGTCTTTAGCTTGATCACTTATTTATTAAAATTTTAATAATGTAGAATGTAGAGATCTAGTGTAAACTTAGTACCTCATCCTGTCTTGTTTTTGTGCTTGAACGCAGTGCTGCCAAAATAAGCTCTGTTCTAGGCTGGATGAAAATAATATTCAATGCAAGTGGTTTCTAATATGTGCGTAGTTGTTGCCATAGGTCTAGTACTTCTTTGATAACTTTGGCATAATTAAGTCCATGATTTCTGTTAAGCAGATATTTTATGCATGGATGGATGGATATTATATTTATTTTTAAAATAGCAATTGATTGATGATTCTTTCTGAAAACAGATCATTTGTCTGGCAATCAAATGTAATGGATATTCATGTACATTTCTGTATTTGTATTTCTTACACAATAATTATGTATTGGTTATTTCCTTAAATAACAGAGTCCATTGTATAAATATAGTCTGTCATAAAAAAACACGAGATGAAATAAACTAAGTTGAAGCTAAACTAAGTTGAAATAAAATTAAGCCGTTATTTTTCAGATTATTTACGTAAAATGCTGTATTAACTTATACAATGACCATTGTTGACAAACTGGCCTGAAGTAAAGGATTGAAAGTAAAGCACAGCATCTGTCAATAAGTAGCTTGCCATAAAGGTCTCTAGGGTTGAATACACAGTGTTCAGTATGAACAGTGAGACAGGTAATACTTTTATAGCTGGTTTTAACATTTCTTCCCATCTCTCATTAAGAAAAGGGAATAAACACTTAGATGGTACATTTCCTGTTACGTGCATGTCACATGCCATCTGACAACAAGATGAACAACTCTGTAACACTTGCTCCCAGCCCTGGGATAGTTGATATCTTGTGTCCTATGCTGCCAAGGCTGTTGCTCCCTGTGAATCTAAATTGTTTTATGCAGGTTTCAGAAAGGTATGTTAAGTTATAATTTTCACTGCAGTTATTGAGAATAGTGTAGTAGTCTGTATATGGCTATCCTGTTGTTCACAATTTGAATGTGTTCTTTCATGTTATTGTTAAGTAGATAGATGGAACTTTCCAGGCTTTTTAGAGGAGTGCAATAGATAGATAGATTGATAGATTGATTGATTGATTGATTACAGGTAAAATGCTATTAGATTATAGATAGATAGATAGATAGATAGATAGATAGATAGATAGATAGATAGATAGAT
>JANRMT010028174.1:124994856-125042345 GCA_026402145.1 Polypterus bichir lapradei
GATAGATAGATAGATAGATAGATAGATAGATAGATAGATAGATAGATCACAGGTAAAATGTATTACATTTAATTTTAGATCCTCTTTTATAGTAGCACATTCTAAAAGTTGCTATAATTATTTAACATTTTTATAACAACACTTTCACCATGGATCCTTAATGTAATTAGCACTGTCACATTTTTGTGTAATAGATGTGCCCGTAATGATTCTGAAAAGAACTGTTTCTAATAATCATCCATGCGATTATTTGAATAAAAAGTTATTTTAAATGCAACTAATTTAAGGATGAAAAGACCAGTATCAAATGAACACCAGCTTTTAACTTCATCGTTATCCTCATAATCAGTAGATAGGAGCAGTGGAAATTAAAAGTTCTCTGATGCAGTGAAAGAAATGGTCCAGAACTTTCCTGCTTTAGTGTGTTTAAGTTAATTACACTTGAAATTTTCTATTGGCTGTTTCTTTGGGAGAAGTGTGCATTTAATGCTGAGAATTGTCCAAGCATACTATAAGAGAGATTTTACAGCCCCAGAATAGGCATTCATAATGTTTTGTAGATAGACTTTAAAAAAATATTTTATAAGAATGTCAGGAGAATATAAGAAGATTAATCCTGAAATTAGAGTCCATTCACATCAGCAGTAAATTATGAAATTGGCTGCAAACCTGTTATTGGGCAACAGATAGAAATTGCAGATAACAGGTGAATGATTCATATAGAATGAGGTCATTGGGTTTCATAACTCTTTCTAATATATAATATATATAAACGCCACAAATTCTGATAGACTAAGTGTATGCAAACTTGCAAATTTTGCAGCAGGGATAGCAAAAGCAATTCAGAAAAACTTGGATAATCTTCAAAACTGGGCAGATTTTGGAAAAATACAGTTTAATATATTATAGGCAAGTACAAAGTGCAATATTCTTTTAAACTAAGCATTAATTATAAATGCACTGGCCTGCAGAAACCAAACTCTAAAAAGCATTTCTGATTATATATTGTAATCTATACTAATAAAAGGCAAAGCCCTCACTGACTGACTGACTGACTGACTGACTGACTGACTGACTGACTGACTGACTCACTCACTCACTCACTCACTCACTCACTCACTCACTCACTCACTCATCACTAATTCTCCAAGTTCCCGTGTAGATAGAAGGCTGAAATTTGGCAGGCTCATTCCTTACAGCTTACTTACAAAAGTTGGGCAGGTTTCATTTCGAAATTCTACGCTTAATGGTCATAACTGGAAGCTATTTTTCTGCATATATTGTAATGGAGTTGAGCGCGAAAGCCATGGGGGCGGATTTTCGTGTGACATCATCACGCCTCCCACGTAATCACGTGAACTGACTGTCAACGCAGTGTGTAGAAAACCAGGAAGACCTCCAAAAAGCGCTGAAGAAAACAATAAGAAGCAAGCGAGTGACATATACTACCATATTCATGAGTGCTGCTACTTCGGAAAGAAAGCAAGGTGTAAACCTAAACTTTAAATTAAGTTCATAGACAGGCTGCCGCTGGCGTTTCTCATGCCCATGGGTAATGCAGGATTAATGAGAGGACGCAGGATATAAACGAGAGTTTTGATCACTTTGTAACTAAGTTAAAATTGCAGGTGAAGGGGTGTGCTTATGCAAATTCCGAGAGACTGTGTTTGTGGGGGATTGACAGTTAAGGCGGGTGGGGGAGTCACGTCATCATCTCCCCTCCCATTTACCTCATTTTGCTCTGAGCTGAGCTCCGCGGCTAACGCCGTCTTCCAAAGCAACTTCGTCACACTGCCACCAAATACTCACAGAAAAATCCCCAAGTTAATACACACGCTGTATCTAGAGTTTCTCCACACTGAATCCTCCAGGCACTACTTACATTGACAATCGTGTTACGTTATTTTTAAAATCTTTCCTTTTCTTAGCACAAGCACAGCTGAGAAGCTTTGATGCATGTGCTCCATAACGCGTTAAAAAATAATGCATTTAATCACACTTTGCATTACAAGCAAAGGTTAACTTTTGTCAATGCATGATTTCCTGGTACACCGATTACATTGATCAGCGCATCCCGATTCATTTTATCCTCGCACCACCTTGGTTTGAGAAGAAGTATGAAAAAATATGAGGTTAACACAGAAAAACAGATCACCAATTCAAGCTTTATGAATAATCGATTCGCCATCAATAATTGTTTTGGTAAAGCCATACTCAGTGTAATCTTCCTTCCATTTTATAATTTTTCCGCCACTAGCCATGATTAAATGAACGGTAAAAAAGTAAGAGCGAAGCGAGGGTGACTTATTTAGGCAGGCATATATATGACAGCAACACTCATGACAATGTCAGTCATGTTACGTTATTATTAAAATGTTTCCTTTTCTTTTTCATTACTTCTTTAACACACTACTTCTCCGCTGCGAGGCGCGGGTATTTTGCTATATATATATATATATGAATGACCTCCAAAGAGCGCTGAGACTTTTGATATCGTGAACGTGTCTGCAAAAACAGGGGTCTCCTGCCCAGCAAAAGTCGAGCAGCCGGCGCGCCCGCATAGCTGTGCCGGCCTTTGAGACGCTGACTGCGCTTCTGCCTTAAGTCAAAGTGAGCACTTTTAATTTTTTTCATCCTCCCCCTGAGCTATAGCCCAGACAAGTGCAAACACGGGACCCCTTTTCTACACTGCGGCAAACTAATATTAAGGTGATTCGCACTTTCTTTTGCACGTATACGATTATGAGGTTGTCAGCTCGGATTATGAAGACACGCACACGAGTGGAGGACTGACAGTGCCATCACAGCCGATTAATGGCAGGGACGTCTCACCAGTCTACACAAGACCCACCGCGACTGTCCCCAAAAGGCGATCATATCGTCAGCGAACACATCTCTCTATACTATATAAAAGAAAAAGGCAACTTTCCTTTCTTTACACCTTTTTTCCTTTTATCCCAAACCAAAGCCTTTCTCTCTTAACACTGCAGAGGACACAAAACTAATTTTCTTTAATTGCTGGTAATGCCGGTAAGGCACATTACCAGAGGCAGAAATTTGAACGTTCACATAGAAAATGTAATTTCTATACCACAGCCGTCGTGTAGCGCCTTTCAAAAGGGATCTACTACCGAGAGATGATCCATATACATTTTAGCTGCTGTTAGTGCTACTTACTGTACCTGTTGCGTTACACAGTCTTTAAAATGTAGTTTACCCGCAACCACTCCAGTAGTGCTCAATGTACCTGTACTTTTTAAAACGTTAATGTTTTACTGTTTAATAACTTATAGACTATATTTTATTATTTTTCCCTTGCACTCAGTGACCAAAGCTATACACACACATATAGACACATACATATATATACACATATATATACCTGTGTGTATGTTTGTATGTATGTGTATATATATATATATATATATATATATACACACACACACACATATATATATACCTATCTATACATACCTATCTACATCATATATACACACACATACATACATACACACATATATATAATTTGTGTGTGTGTGTGTATGTATGTATGTGTGTGTATATATGATGTAGATAGGTATGTATATATATATATATATATGTGTATATGTAGATATGTATATAGATATGAAGATATGTATGTGTATATATATGTATATATGTATGTATATATATACAGTGGTGTGAAAAACTATTTGCCCCCTTCCTGATTTCTTATTCTTTTGCATGTTTGTCACACAAAATGTTTCTGATCATCAAACACATTTAACCATTAGTCAAATATAACACATATATATATATGTAGACTCAACCCCATTATGACAGCAGCAATCCAAGCTGTGAGAAAACAGTAAAAAGGAGGCGTGTCAGACGTCGTGGTACATTTTCTGATGCAGCTAGACGAAAACAACTTCTTGACGCTGCCGCCAAATACACAAAACAATTATTTGACAATCATGTTACATTATTTTTAAAATGTTTCCTTTTCTTTTTCATAACTTCTTTAACACATGACATCGCTGCGAAGCACGGGTATTTTGCTATATATATATATATCACAGCAACACTCATAACAGTGACAAAACAATTACATTGACAATCATGTTACGTTATTTTCAAAATGTTTCCTTTTGTTTCTCTTTCCTTCTTTAACACACTACTTCTCTGCTGCCAAGCGCAGTTATTTTGCTATATATATATATATATATATATATATATATATATAGATATATATATAGATATATATATATATATATATATATATACAGATATATATATAGATATATATATATATATAGATATATATATATATAGATATGAGAACAACACTCATATCAATGACAAAACAATTACATTAACAATCATGTTACGTTATTTTTAAAATTTTTCTTTTTCATACCTTCTTTAACACACTTCTTCTCCGCTGCGAAGCGCGGGTATTCTGCTAGTAACATTCTAATTCTTTGTATCATTTAAAAAGGTGAATAAAATGTTGGAGTATATCATATACATTTTTAAATAAAAATCAAATGACCTTATATTAAAACTCTGATATGCAGTAACAAGAATGGATGTTGAACACTGTGTACACTGGTCATTGCCCTGCAAGAGGCACATGGATGCACTAGAAAAAGAGAAATCAAGTACTGTATATCCCACAGCTAAATCAGATACTCTACTTTGACAGGCTAAAGAAAGTAAACATGTTTAGTGTTAAAGTAGAAGGCTACTTATGAACCTAAGCAAAGTGTCAAATCATTTGATTTTATTCTAAATCCACTTAGTCTAGTTCAGGATCATGTAAGAGGCAGCGCTGGGTACAAAGTTTTCATTACAGTGAATAGTGAATCTGGGAACATGACATAAATGAAGGGTTTGCTCTTCTTTACACAATCGGTTTTGGGAATATGACACATACATCAGTCTTACGGTTAAAGCAAAGGCCCTGGCATTAAAAAAATGACAGAATGAGATATTGGCAGAATTTAGCTATTAGCTAACTTAACAAACGTCTTTGAACAATTTATCTTGAAACTGGCAGTCTGGTACAAAGCAGTGATCCTTACTCATATCCTTATTTTTTCAATCCTGTAGGGTTTCAATGATGTGAAATTATGTTCTATCATTTTAGTGGTCAAAGGCTTTGCAGTAGGACTCACCCATTTAACTTGTAGCTTTTCAGAAAAAAAGCTGAAGTCTTTATTCCTTCACTCAAAGGATTAAACTATTTTGCTCTTCATTGATGTAAACCAACTTTTTGCATAAATGTAACAACTTTTACAACATACAGAAAGTGGCTTATTACAGAACATAAAAACATGTTCATTTCTTTAAATTCAGGTTTAACTCTTTGTGGGTTGTTGTGATATAAAGATGGTTTTTGGCAGACCAACAGATGAGACCATGTGTTATGTTTCTCACTCCAGTCACATTAGAAACCTTTACTTTGTCCTTTTCAAGTTATTAGAATATGTCTCTCTTTAATTAGAATGTGGGTAGCAGGCAAATTGAATGTTTAAAGTCTGTCCTCAATTACCATGCTGAAAGGTGTCTTTCAAATAAAATATGGCCTGAAGCTCTTTCTCAAATAGAATTCCATCCTTGGTGATGATTACAAGTGAAGTACCCTCCTTTTCTTCCCAATCTCCTTTTATTTTGGGCAAGGGGCACGTGACCACATGACTTTTTTGACCTCTTAGGGATGGGATGTTCTTTAAGCATATCTAGGGTCTCTCTTAGGCATGCCCTGACTAGTACACGTCAGGTTTCTTTCTGAAAAGGAAGAAAAAATGGCTGTGAGGCATCTAGAATTCCAAGTCCCATTTCTAGTGTTTTCTTGTCTGTTCCCAGCTTGGTTCACCTTAGGCATTAGAGTGTACACTGACAGTTCTCTGTATTCACCCATTTGTTTTCTGGACCTGCTTAAGTCTGTGGTACTATTTGAATATATTCTTTAGAAAATTAACTAATTTGTCATTGACATATAGGACAATAATTTTCAAGCAATATATTAAAACAATGGTTTCCAGTTGCAGTCCTGGGTGTTCTTGTGGCTGCAGGTTTTTGTTCAACCAGTTTCAGAATCAGTGAGTTTCACTGTTTAATTATTTGCTTCTTGTTTTTGTTTCTTATTCTGCATTAATAATGGATTAGTAGTGGGAGATTTACATTCATAAGAAATGTATAAATATTAATACCTTTCCAAAGTTTTAAGTTAATAATTATCTTTTGTCATTTAGCTATTATTTCACCTTTTTAATAGAGTTTGCATCCTTATTTTTATTCTAATAATGACAATTAACAATGAATGAAGCAGATACGGGGCAAAGTATAGAATAAAGAACAGCTAATTAAACAGTAAGATCAATTAGAGGTAAAATGACTCACTAGTTGTGAAACTGGGTGGAACAAAAACCTGCAGCCACATGGGGTCCCCCAGGAGTGCGATTGGAATCCTCTGTGCTGAGCAGTAGCAAGCTGAATGCTCACCATCTCATTTTACACTTAATTGAATTTATTGTTCATTACTTTTCTATGAAATTGTGGTGCTCACGATTTTTATTTTGTTACGTTCTTTAAGGAAAGGCAAATGATTTTTCATTCCTCTTTGTACTTTGTGTGTTAAATTGTACAGGTTCTTATGGTCATTTTCTTAGAGGCACATCAAAATCTGGATTACGTTTAGCATAAAAATTGACCTTGGAAATACAGAAGCTCTTAAAAATCATACTTAATTGTATCTGACATGATATCTTTAATACCAAATTCATAGTTTGCAGTTTTGAGAAAGAAAATATTGAATCTCATTATCTAATACAGAGATTTTCTACAGATTCATAAATTGTGTCTGTTAAGCTGTATGCCTTGAAATTGCTGCAGAACATTAATTCCATTCATCTGTTTCCTTGACAAAACAATACTTTACACTGACTTGTAAAAACTGGATATGACACCAGTCAGAGCATGTTTAGATAACCCCATAAATTTGAAATCAAAATGCAAAATATGTATACCTTTCTTGCTATATGAAATTTCTGGAGTTACAGTAAGTTAAATAGCTTTCATTATTAAAAGTGCTCAAATGAGAATTATCACTGTTGGTAGCTAGCTTTATCTGGTGTACTCTTAATAATTGAAGTGAATAATTAAAATGTCGTAAATAACACAACAATTTACTGTTGTATTTTTACTTCTGTCTGTGGTTAAATGTATAAGGCATGGCTGGAACCTGACATGTTCTTCTGCTGCCTTAGCCCATTTGATTTTAGCTCTACATGGAAAAAAATATTAAGTAGTGTGGTAAATAGTGGGACCTTCAGATCTTTACTTAATATTATTTTGAACATTTTATGTAATTAGGATTGGTGAACCTGTTGAGCAGGATGGTCTGTTCTCATCAATACTGTTCTGTTGTCTTTACTAACATTTCAGCTATAATATTCATAACTCTGCACTTATATTGTGAATTCTAACCTTTTGCACCAAGGTTATATGACATTCTAATATATTAGCAGCATACATATTGTCTGTGTCTATCTAATATCGAATTCCTGGCAACATAAGATTGTAGCTATGGCATCAGAGTTTTTGAACTACCAAATGTTGCTCAGCCAAGTCTTGATTAAAATTTCAGGAATAAAGGATGACTGCTGGGGAAAGAATTAAGAGCGGATAATTCAGAATGTTAGTTTTTGTCCTTAGGAGAAACCAAATGCACAGGGTCCAAAGAACATTACATTATAGCTATCAAAAGACAGTAAAGTTTCTACCCAGAAGAATCTGAGTATTTATTGAAGATCTTCTCTTCTCATTCCATTCTTGTGTGGGAATTTAATGACTGACACAGCAAATGGAAGAGCAATCATATTCAGTTATAGAGGAAGTTAACCTGAATGCACTCTGGGTATTCCACAAGGAGAACTAAAATAGTTGAACAACTAGACTCAGCTGCTGTTATGTCCTATTCAACCTACACATTGCATTTGTAATCCAGCACTGGTGGGAGTTTAACCCATATTCTGAGTTTTCTTTCTCTTAATTTGCTGATAACCCATTAGCAGTTACAGCAGAGAAGTTATTAGTTGTAGTTTTTAGAGATTGATAGACTATTCACTGCGTGGAAGATGGCACTAATCTTCTATGTATCTATTTCTATCATGTTTTCCCTCTATCTCAAGGGGATATCCTCTGTCTGGAAATTTTTAATTTGTGGGAGTTTATTATTTACTGTTCATGTGGCATGTTTTGCATGCTAGCCGTCTGCATCATTCCTCTTAAAGCCACATGTCAATATTGTCCTTCAACAGTCTAACCATCAGCTGCATGTTAATGATGGTGCTGCCACTACCTGTTACATTAACATTGATTCCTTGTGTCATTCAGTGACCCTTTTGATTTGGCATATGAAAGAGGAACAAATGATTGTTTCGACTTTTTAAATCCTCACTCGCCATTGCACATTTTGATTTAATGCATGTTCATTTTCAAACAGCATCCTGCCCATTGGTAATGTTCTTGAATGTTACTTATTCTGAATTTACAGACACTTGCTGGCTACTGCCATTAATCTTCTTTTTATGCATAGTATTTTAATGTAGCTCTGCTATAAAAAAAATAGATATAGTGTTCCTGTTTCTGGGGAAATATTATCTGTATGTATCCATCGATTTCCAAACCCACTTTTCCTGAGCAGGGCCATAGGGAAGCTAGAGCCTATCCCAGAAAGCATCAGATGTGAGGCAAGAACAATCCCTAGACAGGGTGCCAACCCATTACAGGATGAACACCTACAGATACAGTACATACACATCAAGGGCCAATTGAGCTAGTTGTCTACTTAAGAAAAGTCATTTGCATACAGTATGCTACACTACAGCATTGAACATTTTTTCCTTGTCTACAACATATCAGATTAATATGGTTGAGTAAAATGTTAAATAATTCAAAAATGAATTTCTAATTTCTGGCTTGTTTTGCTGTTCCATACTAGTTACTTGTAAAGTAAACCATTTTCAGTGATGTTTCCTTGTATTTTTGGGTACTAAAAACCATTATACCTTTAAGGTTTGGATGCTGCTGAGATAAGCTCCAGCCCCCATGAACCACTATAATTTGACTATTTGGGGTGGAAACCACAGAAAATAACCTAAAGAGGTAGAGTTCTTTTTTTATTCTTTTCCTTCTGCCGTCTTATGTGAAGACTATTACAGGGAGTGACTTCAGACTCTTCCTTTAATTCACATGACGGCTTGTCTTTATTGCCTCTTAGAAGGCTTCTTGTTATTTGGCCATAAGCCATTTACAATACCCCCCCCCCCCCCCCCCCCCACAATGCAGAAAGAATGATGCAATATAAGTTACTACATTGCTGAATTCATGTGAACACAGGTTTGTTGGAAGGAATGACACGTTTGGCAACTAAAAAAAGGAGAGGGGGGCTTGGGAAGGTTAGTATGTGATTGTGATACCTTTATTTGTGGGGAAACGTGATTGAAGAAAGGATGAAAAGGAATCCTAGTCTCTTCATTTTTTTGTTCTCCGTATACCTTTGACTACTGTTGTTGCTGCAGCTTTAAATTAAATTTAAGATATTTAAGATTTAAGGTTCTGTTTTTGTCACATTCTGAGGTCCTAGACCTCTTAAAGGTTTGATTTTAATTAGGTAAACACCTGAAGAGTTACCTCCATGGCATCTTAATCACTGAATAATCCTGACTTTACATAAAAGCAGTTGGATCCAGAGGGAGAATAATTAAAAACTTTGCTACCAAATATGATTTAATTATGCAATAATTAAATAATAGAAAGACAACTCAAAGGAAATTCTAAACAAAGATAAAGGCCATGTAATACAAGAACTCATTTACCTGGAGTTTAGAATTAAACACAATTAACCCAAAGATATAGAAAGAACAATATAAAACAGATATTGATTAGTTATATCAGAAAAAAAAGCAGTATGAATTGCAATACAAAATATACAGAGGAAATCATCCTAACACACATTATGATCTAACAGAGAAGTACTCAACAAGAATCCCTAAACTGTAAACAAAAATTAAAAACAAAACAAACTAAGGGGACATAGCCAAATGTTCATAAATCATGGAATTTTACATTGTGAAAATATTACTCTTTCTCTGTTTTTGAAAACTGCCTGGCCGATTTTTAGTATAAAATAATAGTTTGTCCTATGAAGTAATTTTACATTATGCACAGTGTCACATGCATGGGCATGGGGGACAGCTTAAGGGCTCAGATAATTGTAATTTCCTGCCGGAATCCCAGAGGACACAGTTGACTGATACCTTTTCATTTCCTCTCTCTTCAGACTGGAAGACTGACGACCATAACATCTCTGACGTCACTTCCAATGTCTTCCTGCTTGTACCTGCCTCTTCCTGCTAGGAGACCATAATACCGGAATCTCCGCCAAATGTTGATTCGTTTAACTTCCTTTTTTGATGGGTTTATAACCGACATTTTATTTGTATTCTAGCCTTTGGGTTCCCCAAATCTTTATGATTGTCCACCTTTTCTCATTACATCAGATAGTGGCTTTTAGACACACTTTCATTTTCTATATCCTTCTCTGATGATAGTATGTACTGGTTATTTAACATGGTCAGGGAGCAGAACAAAAATCTCAAAGTGAGGAAACCCAAGCAGACACGGGGAGAACATGCAAACTCCACGCAGGGAGGACCCGGGTGTCCTAACTGCGAGGCAGCAGCGCTACCCACTGCGCCACCGTGCCGCCAAAAAACAAACAAACAAATTAATAAAAAAGTAATAAACCAAATAATCTTGCCATTAAATTGAATTGGTAGAACTCAACAGATGTGCCTCTGTGTTCTTTTGGGTATATTTTTCAATTAAAGGCAGTCTTCAATAGAACATTTTCTATGTCTGTTTTTTCCAGAAATGAAATGTACTCTAGTTAAATGAAAGTGAATTAGTTGTATTGCCCAATTTTGCCTGATCGTTGAGTTCAAAACCTGGTTGAGCATATTTTCATCCTTGTAATTTTTTTCATTCATTTTTTGGTTTTCCCCATAGATTTCTCTGTCTGACACTTCACTTTTCTGAGATTTCATGATGCTCAAGCTGATTTGAAATCACCATGGTAATTAGAAGTGGGCAGTCAACCAGATGAAATACTTTTTGCAGGATGGATTTTGGGAAAAAAGTTACCCAGAAACCTATAAAATTGTGTAAAACCTGTGCACATAAAAGCAAACAGTAAATGTTATTTTATGTTGGTGTGTTAGTTTATTAAAGGTACAGTCTTTGTTTATAGACATGTATGTAAAATGTGTGTAATAACTGAGCCTACATGTTTAAGAATATTACAGAGAAACATGTGGTTCAGCTGAATTGTTAGATGAGTCAGTGCTAGCTCTGGCCCCCCCACCACTCTGCATTGAATTAAGCAATGAATGTATGTTTAAAGGCAGTATTCTGAAACATGCAGAGAGGACAGGAGCAACTTGCTCTGTGTTTGCTTGGTGGCAGGGGTAGTGCGAGTAAGACAGAAGCTGCACTTTCTTCAGTTCAAGTTGCTACGTATGAAAGCCATTTGAGTAGAAGAGTGCCAACAAGCATTTCCACAGATAAGAGATGTGCCTGTGTGCATAATTATTTGTTAATACATTTTTTGTTTGTGAAAAATTGTTTCAGTTAAAAAAATGTATACTACCGTATGCAGTTATCTTCTGTATCTGTCAGAATGTTTATTTGTACTCTGAAGTGGATTACACTAAATGTTCTTCATATTGAGTTTCCCTGTAGCTGTTTACCAAGAAGACTTCAAAAAATGTATTTTTTTCATGCTATCTGAACTGTGTTAAAATTGTTTGGACATAATATCAGAAACCTCTGGCAACAGTTAACATGCTGGTGATTAGTATTAACTATTCACACCAGCTTTAGGAGGATCTTTTGCAATCCCTTGCCTTTATGCATGACACAACCTATATGAAGAGTAATTTAGACAATCCTTCTTGTCTGAACAAACATTTCTAATAACAGGCAGCTCAAAGGAATGAATAGGTTTCCTTTAATAAATGAACCTGCAGAAATCATACACGTTCCTAAAAGAGTTTTATCTCCTTGGAGACAACTGTATGAGAGAATGCGAAAAAATATAAAATGAAAGCCTGACTGCAGAGGCAGCTTATTTATAATGGATCAGAACTGGTTTTAACAATTGAAATGTGCTGCTTTGAACCTCAGAAGTAGTTATAATATATTTTTGCTATTTGAATGGAATCTCTGCTTTTTTTGACATCCAGTGGTATGATGTCATATACAATTTACTTTCCTTCATGTAATTTGTAAACTTTATTATAAATAAAAAGAAACATGCTTTGAGTAATTAAAGAACTTCAGCTTAGCAGAGGAGAGTAAACTGATGAGACTGAAAATAAAACAAAATACCTTAAAGTGGATTATAATATGTGCCTAGGCAGTGGAATGACCAGATAGTCATTACTCAACAGGGATTAAAGTTCTTTCAAATAAAGACTTTTGCAGTATTTATATTTATATAGACAATGGCTGAATCAATCATAATGTATAATTGGTGTCATTGTTTATTTGATGAAGGACAAGTGTGACTCTCGTTATAATGGCATAGAGGAATTATGCTGCGTAGGAGATGGAAAGGTTAATGGCCAAGTCAAGCTTTTTTAGTGTGGACTATTTACTCGAGTAAAGTGTCATCTACTGACAAAGAACTTGAGCTTAAAGCAGAAAGGTCACAAGCTGAAGTCTCCCTGACCAGTTTTACTGAAGTCTGTGTCCTTGAGCAAGTCAATTAACCAGTGCACACTCAAGTTCTGAAAAATGTGCACTATTACTATTAAAATTTACTCTTTTGATTGGTTTTCCAAGGAAGTTCATAATACATTATGGCTGTAATAAAAAGAGGAATGCCAGAGCTGCCAGTGGCAATATAATTCAATAGGCTAGTATGGAAATAAGGGCTACCAGGGAGTGGCAAGCCCTGTGCATGTATAGCTGCCCTAGAAGATCAACAGGTGGAAATACAAAGGAAGACAGATGAGTGATACCTGGGAGAAAGAGTAAATGTTCACTCAGAATGCTGGAAGGCAGGAAATACAGATGTCAGAGTTACCTGACCCTCAGTGTAAAAAGAGTGGGTTAACGGAAAGTGTGATTGCCAATAGAAAGACGCACACAGTCAAATGAAGTAGGACATTGTTGCTATTTTAAAAATGAATAATGTCAGTAATCTTTCTCCAGTCTATAAAATGAAAGCTTAGGTCTATAAGTGTAAGGAGAGGGGATATGTTATTTTATCTAAAGTTTGTGGCACTTTCCACAACTAGAAAACTCTGGGGATGTCAGACTTGACAACTGCAGCTGTTGATCTTGTCGACTGAGGATGTCAGATTATATGAGAAAATCACAGGTGACTTCATGATGATTTTCCAGTATCCATTTCACATTTCAATAACATTGCAAACTCATCCCTTTTTCTGACAGACAATAGTGTGCTCCCTGACAAAGTTGTTGCAGTACAAATGCTTTACAAATATGGTGAGCTCAGCCACAATCTCTGCTTTTGTTTTCTTTTTTCAATTCTGTTGTGGTACATAAAACATGAGACATCAGACAGACAAGTCTCTCTTCTGCTAGCAAGGTCCAAAACACCTGTGTTCTGTATTCCTTGTATCTACATTATATGTTGGGTTTGGAGGATTACCATGAGGTTGCCACCTGCATTTACTTAATATAGAGGTTATTTCCAAATGAAAACCACATTCAGAGGAATGATCTAGAAGAAGCCAATTTAGATCCATAGAGTGTACATGCAAACTCCACAGTGAAGAAAGTCTAGCACAGTATTCAAAAGAAGCTCAAGCAATGAAGAATATGATGCCCTCAGTTTAGTTTCCAGCATGTTTAAGTACAATTTGAATTTGTGTTTAAACCTTTTTAAGCACTCCGCTAATGGCATTTACTTCTATGTATTTGCTTTATAATTTAACTTTATGTCTTATAACATAATCTGCCTGTCAGAAGCTGTTCTTCAACTCCAAGTGATGTAAAGCAGCACTTGTCACTGCTCACTGAAGTTTTGCCACTAATATTGCCACATTCTTTTGAAACAAGCACTTCTGAGTAACAAAAATTATTCCAGATGTTTTTTTTCAAACATGCCTATCATACATTATCTTGTGTTGCCTGCAGCAATGCTGAGATTGCATGTTGACAACTTCAGTGCTCAAACACAGTTACCTTTTATAGATTTATAAATTAGCTTTTCCTTATAAACCACTAGACATGCAATATGTTCACTATCGTAACATTGGATGCTGCAAAAGCTGTCTCAGGAAAGTGAGGCCTAACTTTTAAAATAAAAGTTATAGTCCAACCTGTATCAAACATCTTGATATGAATTCCATTGGGTAGTGGCAAGAAAGTAGTTCACTCAAATGAAAACTTCCAGGCTCCAATGACCGAAGTGTCATAACCTTGTTTGGTTCTACGACTGCAGAGATGTGAGGCTACTATCATTCCAACAGTATCTGTTCCTACTGTAACAAAGTCTACTGTCCAGAAGAGGTTGATGTGCTGACTTTTTGGGCCCTGCTAGCTGTTAGCTTCAAGAAGTAAAATCAGGCATTAATGGCATTACTTGGTAATTCACTGCCTGTTGTAAAATGTGTATATATGTTTTGGGCTGAGAAAAGATGAAAAAATCCTGTGTTTTAATGAGCATTTATATTCTCTTAAGAATCACTTTTTATATTCGAATCATTTCTTTTCTGTCCAGTTAACTTTCACACTTATTGCCTGAGGTGGGTTCATGTGTTAATATGCTTCCTAAGTTTGTATCCAGTCCAAATTAGCTCATTTAGGTCAAGTAGCCTGATCCAGATGATTTATATGGAATAGAAATCGTAAAGACTCTAAAATTGATCCCTGAAGTACTCGACTAGGAATACTCCCTTGTGAAGATAATGAGCCTCTCACAGTCACGCACTGCTTTTCTCTTTAGCCAACTGTAAATCAATTCTAATATATCACGCTGGACTCCTACTGATCTTAACTTAACCATTCGCTTCTTATGTGGATTTAAATGGAATGCCTTTTGGAAATGTAAGTAAATTATGGCACATGTCTTACTCAGATCAAAGACGTTAGGATGAGTTGGCGGGAGTTATACTTTCTAAATATATACTCAGTAGAATTTCCATATAGATGCTCTCTTTACTGATGGTGCTTGCCGCCAATGTAATGTTTCCTGTCTTTTTACTGTCACAGTTTGTTTTTCTCTGCTTATTAATGCCAAAGTCAGACTCCAGACTGCAATAGAATTCATGTCTTTTCATGATACACAATTGAACAGCAGTTTGCTTACATAAAGTATGTTGCTCCATGTTCCATGATACTGTGATTCCCTCACTAATGTAAGTTTTAATTATCCCACTTTCTATGGCATCTCTTTGCCATTATCACAGCTATCGCCTAATACTTTTAGCATTTTTCTAATGTCACATGCTTATACTTCATAGCTTGTCTATTTCATCAGCTCAACACAAAAAATCATACAGAGGTAGTTTTGGGTGCATAGGATAGAAAACTAAAAATGTCATGTGATTAGGGCAAACTCTGGGATGGAGATGTTGGGTTTGAAAAACTGTTTGGGTAATATGCATCCATGGAGATTATTGTGGATTCTTTCCATGATTAGCCCACCAAACCCCCATACAAAACCCAGACTTGCCCTATTGTGCGCACCCAAGGCATTCAAGCCCAAATTCAACAGGTAGGCTTCAAAATGGGGTACTGGCTTTAGAAGATCACAAATACCTTAAAATACTATTAAACAAAAAGCAGGTGGATCACCTTAGAACCTTGGGCTCACGATAACAGAACAAACTTTCTTTATAATTAAAAAAAATATTTATTTAAATTAAAAATAAAGGTGAACAAAAGACATGGCAGGGAGAAGGAGCTAAATTAGATTTTACCTAAAAGGCAAAACCTGAAGCAAACAAGTTCAATTTTATAAAACATGCAGGGTTCACAAATACAAAAAATACAATGATCAAAACAAGAAGCACCAAAAATTAGAAATCTGAATCAAACTGCAATGCCAAAGCTTATTCTCCTTGATACACCTGGAGCAATTGCTCAGCTGCATCACTAGGAGTCTCTGCCTCCTTAGCCTCCACTTTAACTAAAACTAAACTAAAACATCCAGTCTACTATATAATAAAATGGTATGGTCAATATCAATTTATTTATAGAGGAGCACGTTTAAAAGAACATCAGTAATGCTGTATCCAAAGTGTTTTTCATTAAAACATACAATAAACATAAACCTGGGTGGCGCATTGGGTGCCAAGAGATCGCCAATGAATTCGGTCAGCGGCAGCAGCTTCGGCTTCGTCCCGTGATATGTCTATAGCGCATAGGTCTTCGTTGAAAGAACGTCGCTATGTTTGTTTTGGGCGGCCACGCTTTCGTGTACCACTGGCGGGCGTCCAACTCATAGCGATCTTTGGAAGGCGATGTATCGGTTGCCGGAGGATGTGGCCAGCAAATCGAAAGCGCCGTTCCGCTACAGTGCTCGCTAGAGGTTGAGTAGCTGTTCGTTGATGGATTCCGTCATTACTGACATGGTCCTGGTTGGGGACTTTCAGTATTCTCCATAGGCAGCGTTGCTGAAAAACGTTCAGGCGTCTCGTGATCGCTGCAGATGACTTCCAAATTTCACTTGCATATATCGCCGTAGGGATGACGATCGTATTTAGCAGTCGTTGGCAGTGTAATGGCCTTGGATTGCCATATTGGTCCCAGTTGTCGCATTACTGATGACGCTTTCCCAATACGGCAGGCTACATCAATGTCTGTCCCCCCGTCAGACGCCATGGTGCTGCCGAGGTAGGTGAAGCAGTCGACTTCCTCAAGCTGTTGTTGGCCGATGGAGACCGGGATGTTTGAACAGGCATAGCCTATGCGCATGACCTTGCTCTTGGCCTCACTAATTCGGAGCCAGATTTTTGCCACCTCACATTGTAGTAGTTCAGTGAGATCGCAGAGGGATTGTTGGGTGGGGCCAAGTAGAGCGATATCGTCCGCAAAGTCCAGATCTGCTATTCGTCTCCCATCGTGGCCCTGAAGGCCATGGTCGGCGTGTCCAAGGGCGTGGCGCATGATGAAGTCAAGTTCCAGCAGGAATAGAAATGGCGAAATGATACAGCCTTGGCGCACGCCGGTGTCGATCCAGAAGGCCTCGGAGATGCTGTAGTCCGTGCGTACATAGCAGCTCGACTCGTGGTATATATTCCGTAAGATGTTAACGAATTTCACTGGGATGCCATAGGCTCCGGCAGTTTTCCATACTGTCTCTCAGTGAATACTGTCGAAGGCCTTAGTAAAGTCGATAAAGTTTATAGACAGTTTTTGCTGCAGTTCAGTACTTTGTTCCATGATTGTTCGTAGGACAAAGATTTGTTCGGAGCAGGATCTCCCGTTGCGGAACCCTGCTTGTTCCTCGCGGAGTAGATGGTCAACAGCTTGGTGTAGGCGTCGGAGCAGGATAAAGCACAGCACTTTGCCTGGGATGGAGAGGAGGGTAATTCTACGCCAGTTGTTGTAGTCGGCGAGATTCCTTTTCTTTGGAATTTTTACGATGACCCCTTTTCTCCAGTCTTCTGGGAAGGTCGCTGTTTCCCAGCACCTGTTAAGGAGAGATGTAAAACGGTCTGTAAATCCATGCCGGGTGCGTGACCAGTCTTAAGGGCTGCAATCGCCGACTTGGTTTCGGCTGGCGTGATCAGTCCAACTTCGACTGGAAGGTCATTTGCCGGTGTTAAGAGATCGTCCACGAATGTTGATGTGGGTTCTGGTTGGTTCAGGAGTTCAGCAAAGTGCTCGACCCATCGTTTTTCTTGTGCTTTGGTGGTTAGCAACAGGTGACCGTCCTTTGCTTTGATTGGTACACCTCTCCCGCTTGGCGCGCCACTCAGCTCTTGGACGATCCTGTATAGTGTTTTAGTGTCGTTCCTGTCCGTGGCTTCTTGCGCCTCTTGTCCTTTCTTTTTGATCCAATCGTGCTTATCTTGGCGGCAGCTTCATTTGACCATTCGATCGGCAGCTCAGTAGTGCTCCTCTGCCGCAGTGAGACCAGGTCCTGGGGGCTCCCGATCGCGATCTTGTTTAAAGCAGAGCCGTGCATCGATTAGATCCCAGGTGTTATCTTTTATCCAGCGTTCTCAGTATGTGCCTCATCTTCGACCGATTGTAGTTGTGGCACTTTCGATGACAGTCTGGTGGAGTCGTGTCCAGTCATCCTCAATCGATTCTTCACCGTCTGTTTTTGTTGGTATTTCAAAGCGATTTCGGAGCTCGAGTTGGAACTGTTGGGCTACGAGCGTCTCTTTGAGCTTTGTAACATTGAAGGGTCTTGGTCGTTGAGGTTTAGGCGGCATTTGGTGACTAGTAGATTATGGTCAGAGCCAACATCCGCTCCTTTCTGGCTTTTCACATCTAGCAAGGACGAGTGCCATCTTTTGCTGATGCAGATTTAATCGATTTCATTTTTGTTTAGTCCTCCTGGAGACCGGCATATCATCTTATGGATACTTTTGTGCTGGAAAAAGTATTTCCAATGCATAGACTGTTCATGGCGCAGAGTGAGTGCAGTCACTCGCCGTTGTCATTTGTTCAAGCGCCTGATCGTACATTCCATGTTCCGATTAGTGTTAGTGTCTTAGCATTGAATAGAGAGCCGTGCATCGGGTGTTGGACGGCTACAGATGGGCTTTGTTCCAGCACCATCACAGGGGATCGGCCTCCGTTGCTGGTTAGTTGAATTTGTTGTGATTCTTTTGGCGTTTCAGTAGCAGGTTTCATTTTTACAGGGTCAGGGTGCTGGCCCGACGCCCAGTCCTCCTCCTTTTCTATCTGGGCTTGGGATCGGCAATGGCGGAGTTAAAAAAAACACAAAACACAATACAACCAGAAGTAAAATTAAACAAACAAATGACTAAGAGTAAGAATAACGGAAGGTCACGGAAATCAAGAAATTAGAAAAGCATCTTCAATCTAGTTTTAAATAGTTCAGTTGAAGGTGACTCCTTAATGTAATAAGGTAAAGAATTCCACAGACGAGGTACAGCAGCGGCAAAAGCCGTGTCCCCCTTAATTTTGCAATTGGCATGAGGGACCACAAGAGACACCTGATCTAAGCTCTCTGGATGGCTGGTGCATAACACACAATTCAAATAAATAGGCATATCAGGAATTTACTGATCCCATAATAAAATGAGTTGCAGTAGTCATGCTGAGAAAAGATAAAAGCATGAGTAACTTTCTCAAGATCCCTAGAAGATAAAAAGGTTTAACCTTGGTAAAAAGATGAAGCTGGAACAGACAACTGTTGACCACAGAATTAATCTGTTTCTCAAAAGAATGGTTACTAAATAAGCCCAGGATTATTGAATGTGAGGTTTGCAAGATTCCACAAAAGACTCAAAAGCTCAAAGCTCAAAAACCAATTTGAGCTTTGGCTGCAGGAACAACTATCAGCATTTCCGTTTTATTTTGATTTAGATCAAGGAGATTGCCAGCCATCCAGGATCTCAGTTCTTCAAGACAATTGTGCGATCGATTCATTGCAGAATTACACACAGGAATATAAACAGGTATGTCATCAACATAATAATAAAAAGAAACATTAAATTTCCTACAAATAGCTCCTATAGGATGAAGATATATATTGAAAATAAAATAGGACCCAAAATAGATGCCTGAGGAACACCACATTTAACAGGAGCAGTAGATAAAAAAGAGGAATTGAAAGTCACTGAAAAGTGTCAACCAGTAAGATATGACCTGAACCAGTTAAGAGCAGAACCTTTAAGTCCCACCAGTTGCTCAAGCCACAGCAACAAGTTCTCATAATCAATAGTTGCAAAAGCTGCAGAAAGGTCTCGAAGGACAAGGAATGCTGCTCCACCTGAGTCAGCAATAAGAGAGATGTCATTAAATACTTTCATGAGGATAGTCTCAACACCATGATAATGCCCAAAGCCAGACTGGTACAGTAGATCTCAAATAAACTATTGGAGTGAAATGACAGAGTTATGAGTATCAGACTTTACAGGAATGCATTTGAGAAAGGGAACACCGATCAAGAGAGGGTGAGACAAACAAGGTACACATAGGGCAGAAGATATCAAATATTATAAAAATGATTATATTATTATAACATGGTTACTCAAAGTCATTGCCATTAACATAACAAAAATGGCAAAGAAATTGGTAAACACAATATTGATAAAATATGACATAAATGTCACAAAAAGAAAAAACATAATTTTAAAAAATGCAAAATATCACTCAATTGACAAAAAAAAATATACACAAAACATGTTGAGCTGGGAATGAGACCCTGGTTGGAACATGACTGTGATGATGGATGAAATACAAAGAATGTGTTTGACACTGTGGAGTAACATATTTTGTGCATTTTGGAAAAACATGAGAACCCAAGTGGGACTGGAGATTCCTGTATTTTTATAGTGTTCAGGGTATAATTCAGACCTATTGGAATATGCCTTGGCAGTGGCAATTTAAATGATCTTGCCATTGGCACTCATCAACTCACAGAAGGTAATGAGTTGCCAGATTATGGAAGAAATTTTAAAGCACTTTTATAACTCAGACCAAGAGCTGGTGGTAGGGAGACTAGTTGACTTTCTGCTACCTATTGTAAAACATAGGTGACCTTTAAATGGGAGCTGGGCAACAGGATAGAATGGGTGCTTGGGGCAGCTAGAGTGAGTTTTTAGAGAATGGTCTCAGAAGTTCTAGAATTTAGTTCTGGAATATACCCTGAAGTAGTCATTGGCCAGAACATATGGGTACCTTTTCAATCATATGGATGAAAAGCTTGGAGCCTTGAGGATCAATGCTGGCAAATAGCAATGAAATGGAGTATATTAAAGGTATGGAAGGTGAAGAGATGTGAGCTCTGCTGAGGTTTTACAGGTGGGAAAATGTATGAGCCATCCCACGAAGTAGACAGACTTGTGGTAGTTAGGCCCAGTGGGGCTTATAATCATTTTGTTTTGGTTATTTAATGTTAATTTGATCATACTTATATTTTTCCCTTCATTGCGTTAATACTTTGATAACAATATTATCTTTATACTTCTCTCACTTAACTTTTTTCACTTATTCTGGGTTCAGGACTGCTCACCAGAACCATTTTCAGGCCACACCAGATAATTTGAATAAACCTAGGTAAAGGTTGCTGAAATGATATTGACATTGTTATGCTGATTGTGGGTTCACTCTTGTGCCGAAAACATTGAAATGTTGTGATGCTGCAGTTTGCAGGTCTTTCAAAGAGAAAGCATACAGGGGATGAACACAATTGGCTGTCTAAAATGAATCCCTCATCATGTAAACACAATGGTAGAATCTGCACCATAAAATATAGATTGACAGGTGTGTATCTCTGTTCTAATGAATGGCCCATAATTAAAAGTTGGGCCCATTAACTGTTGTATATTGATGACTGATGTCTGTCTTGCCCCCTCCTAAAGCATTCTGCTGGCATTTTTATGTTTTGTGTCTAAGGTAGGAGAAAGAACAGAGATTTTGGCAGAGGTATGAGGCATGAGGGAGGGTGGTGTTTTGTTAGACAGAGGAAAGTCTTTGGTAGTTTTCAGGGGTGGATGGGTGGATTTGCCGGAGGGTGGGGAGAATTTTGTCAGAGGTAGGGAAGTATGGCATTCTACAGGAGGGAGGAAGATGTGTAAAGTGGACACCATATATGTGGTGCTTCCTCCACCCTGCTTCCCCAACCACAAATACAGTACTTAGTAACACAGTTAAATTTGGAGATAGTAATATCAATTATTTAAAATTCACTGACAAACTGACATATCAAAGCATTAAACAATGGAACAACCTTGTAAAATACTCAGGCTTTTCTGGTTTAATAGAGTTGTAGCTGTGGTGTTGACAGATAGAAAAATGAATTCTATTATAACAATTAATGAATGACTCGCACATTTATTAGAAAAATTGTTTTTTGGCTTGTGAAAAAAACAATAAAAGAAAATCTGTCTTCATTTTCCTCATTAGAAAATGGCTTTTCAAAACAGGAAATGCATTAAATTTGGTCATTTTAATTATTTCATGAATATGCATATGAATATGTGAATATTAAAAGTATCTGAATATGCATTTCTTGTTATTTGTTTGTCAAGGGATAAGGACATGAAAAATTCAGTTGCTTGAAATTTCATTAACATTTTCCTTTAATTTTAATTATTTACATTCACTAATACTTTAGGGCTCTCCAACTGACTTTTAGACCAGTACACAAGATAAAAACAAAATATATAATAAAAAGCAGTTGCCACTGTAGAACAGTTTTCTTGTCACCATGACTTTAATTGATCTTGCTCCATGCTGTTGTTTACTGCGCTTACTCAGAGTGATCAATCTATCAGAATGATGAGATGAATGCAATTGCAGCAGAACTTGAATTATATGATGTCAAAGGTCAAATGTGAGCTTGGATCAGTTTAAGGTGAAAAGACCATTCTTACATTTCGGGGGGGAGTGGAGCAGTCTCAGCAGATATGGTGTAAATTTACAAATGTGAAATAGACATCCTTGAAAAAGCACATCAGGTTGTTTCTGTCAAAACTGGTGTGATAGTTTTTCCAGCAGGTATGTTGGCACAATTAAAAAAAACTTCTGGGAATTAATTATTTGTAAAAGCATACATATTGTGATACCTCATCTGCTTTCATCAGCTGAAAACTACCTTATGGTGTGTTGATTTTCTTCTCCCATTTAAGGCTATTTTTACTTGCTTTTTACAGAATAAAAACAAGTACTGTAAATATAGAACAACATGAAAATTACTGACACAAAAGCAGCCCTTGTGTCAAAAGAATGAACCATTTCATATATTTATGTTAACTCAATATATGCACTTAGTGAAACAAGGCCACATTCAAACTGCTGCATTTTGCTTTTCACATTCAACACTTGCAGTGTGGCACAATGGTGCAGTACTTAATACTACCTCATTAACTGGAATAAATTTAGATTCACTGTTTGCATGCTCATTTCTTGCCTTTTTGGGGACCTAAGGGGTATGCCTGATTTCGGGACCCCCAGTTCTCTTTATTCCTCTTCTCTGTATGGGCTGTGCAGCCACTACTGGCTACAGGGCCCCAAGTGGTCATTTAGTTCGCTTTATCCAGTAAATGGCCCTGATTGGTCATGTAGAGTTTATCCTTCCTCCTCATTTTAACAGCTGTTTCTGACTTGTTTCCTGTCAAAGATTTGACGTTTAGACTTCTTAGCCCTGTGTGAAAGAGTTAACCTGATGATGGACTAGTAACCTGTCTGGGATTATTTCCTGCCTTGGAGCCCCAATGCTTCTTGGATAAGTACCAGCATTTTGCAATACGAGTCTGGAAAAACTGTAATAACAAGCTGGTGAAGTATTGAAAAATATCTTTACAGGTGCAAGAGAAGTCATTAAACAGGCATCGGAGCCCACAAAGACTGATGAAAAACCAATAGAGTCAATCACGATGGAATTCAGAAATCGGGGTCTAAATTAAGAGGCAAGAAGATCATAACCACAACTAATTTTTCTTTTCCCTAATCATGCTTAAATTCATGCAGAACAACATTAAGAACTGAATATCCAAAATCTTGGACAACTATATGTAACATCATGTTAAACAGGGTTAGTACAAAAATGTTAGATACAATACCAATATGAAAAATGTGCTTCACCAGTAAATGGATTTCTGGAAACAACCTGGCTGCTTTCACAAGAATGATTTCAGAATGGTGCTACAATGTCATCATGCAATAAATAATAATAATAATAATGTCAGAAACATAGTACAATAGTTAAAAAATGCACAAAGTAAATTCTACATGTAAAAAAATCATAATTCACATCAAAGCTAGATAAAAAAATGGAGTGATTTTCAGGTTGCTCTTGAAATGTACACAAGAAAATAAACTGACAGTAGCTCGTTGTGCAAAAAAAAAATTTTGTTGTTAAATCTTTTACTTAAAAATGTAGACACTGACCTCTTTTAGTATATTTGTTATATTACATACCAATCTTCTGACTTCACATTGAATAAAAAATCAAATATATAATAGCCTGGAAATAGCCAAACCATTGCTTCTTCCCTGTAAACTAAATAAAAGCTCTGTGAATTAAACTTAATTAAATCTGTTAGCCAGTAATGTGCTCATTATGAAGTGAATATAAAATCACGTTTTTCCACTTTTAAAGGCAGGGTGAATTGAATAGAACTTCGTAGTTTTTTTTCTTTCTTCTAAAGAGACATGAAGGTTACAGTTGAATAAAATTGCAGGCAAACATGAAATCCCAGTCTTTCAATTTACTTTTAACCTATACTGTATGTGGCAAAGAAAAGGCCTTTTTTATACTACCTAGCCACTCAGTGGAAATAAAGCTATCTGTGTCTCTAACCTCTGATTGTATATTAGGACGAAACTAGAAACTTTCATAATAAAGTAATAAAAGCAACAGATCAATCAATCAATCAATTTTTATTTTAAATGGGCATTTCTTTCATAGTGTATCACAAAGCATTTCACAAAAATAATAATACGTAATGTGATAAGTTAGCCCTAGGGTTCCCAAAGGCTATAAAAAACTTTGCTGAGCGCTGAGGGTTTGAGTACAATGAATAAACCATCTAGGTCTTGGCAGTAGGCCATCTGTAAACCACCACAATTAAAAATGGCACTTGAACATCACAACAAAAATGCTTAAAAACAGTGTTCAGGGAAGTGTGCTCATATGGCTGAATTTAGGAAGGGCTAGAAGACATAGGCTAAATTATAAACCTAAAAGGACTGAAAAAGTATTGGGTATATATTTTTTAACCTTGTGCATCACATACAAACAGCATTATTTGAGAGTGAGGCAGGAAGATCATGGTTACTGTTTGGTATTCTTTCTGTGCCCTGTGAAAATCATATGGGAATTCTTATCAACAACAGCAAATTGTATTTGTACAGAACATTTTCATGCAAAACATGTAGCTAAAAGTGCTTAACAAAGTGTTAATGGAAAAAAAATGCAAGAGAAAAGAAAAATAATAATTTGGAAATAAACAAGTACTTTCATGTTTAAACCAGGATTCCTCTCCTGGCATATGTTTAATTTTTTTTATTTTTTGTTAGAATTCTTATTTGGAAGTGCTGATCCTTGTATTCTATTCATTCACTATACAAACACAGTGAGAGCTGTATCTGGATACTTGGCATTAAGTTAGATTCATTCACTGTAGGTATCGGACTCCATCACCACTTCAATTTGGGGTTTTCATGGACAGGATAGCAAGGCGCAGCGAGGATGTGAGTGTGTCCAGATGGGGAGGCTAGGGTAGCATTGTAGCATCTGCAGATGATATTGTCCTCTTTGAATCATCTGACTGTGATTTTCAGCATACACTTGAGCAATTCGCTGCTGAGTGTGAAGCGGCTGAGAGGATCAGCATATCCAAGTCTGAGGTCATGGTTCTCTCTCAGAAAAGAATGGATTGCTCTTTCCAGGTTAGGGAACGGACAGCTGCTCTTACTGGAGGGGTTGAGGTATCTTGGGATCTTTCTTACAAGTGACACAAAAACAGAATGTGAAATCAACAGATGGATTGAAGCAGTGACTGCAGTGTTTCAGGCCATATACCAGTTTGTGGTGGTGAAGCGGGAGCTGAATCTGAAAACAAAGCTATCGGTTAAATCCATGTCATCACCAAGAGTCATGAGCTGTGGGTAATGACCAAAAGAATGAAATTGTGACTGCAAGCAGCAGAAATTAGGTTTCTTTGCAGGGGTGCTGAGCTGACACTCCATGATAAGATGAGAAGTGCAGCAGTTCCGGAGAGCCTCAGAATAGATTTGTTGCTCCTCCAGATCAAGAGGAGCCAGGTAAAATGGTTGGGCATATAGCAAGAATGATTCTTGACTGGTTCCCATTAGAGCTGCTCCAGGCACACCTCACTGAGCAGAGACTCTGAGGTAGACCCAGGGCACATTGGAGAGAAATTGTCTCTTGGCTGGCTTGGGGGTGCCTGGGAATTTCCCAGAAAGAGCTGGGATCTGTAGCTAGGGACAAGGAAGTCTGGGCTGGATTACTTGGCCAGCTGTCACTGCAACACTCACCATGAAAACTGGATGGGAAGATGAGATGAGGTGAAGAGATGAGACGTCTTGTTTGTTCATTTTTGAGTCATTAATTACTATTGTTTATGTTAATGTTGTTATCTGTTTATATTAGGTATCTATATATGTATACTCAATTTAATTTTTATACATTTTTTAGTTTCCATGTGGGTAATTTTGTTCTCCGATGATCCATGTGTTTTGTGGGTGTTTCCCCAAGAGGCGGGTCCACCATTGCTTCACCACAAAAAAGCTCCTCCAGACTATAAAGGCATTCTGGTAAACACAGGCATTCTTATGGATCATTTGAATGTGCTTTGGTGGTGGAGAGCCTTGTATTATAAGTTTTGCCCTTATTTAGATTTTTTTGGTTTGCTGGAAATTTTTTCTGGATTCTGATTACATTAATTTTGCATTGGGTCTTGGTCACTGTGGACTGCCTTATAGGCAAATCAGTTTGCCTTATTATATTTTTAAGTATTTTATTTTTAAATTTTTGTCTGTAAATCATTTTTTATAAAGATTTTTTGTTATCCTTTCTTATGCAGACATTGGGTTGACATGTGTGGGGCCTTTTGAATATTTTCTTGGGACATTGCCATTATTTTAGTACTTTTGAAGTCAAAGCCCATTTGCCTTGATGTAGACTGAAGCCAGCCATCAGATTAGACAAAAGGCTGCCTGGGAATGAGCCTTTTCTGGGCAGGCTCGTGGGGAGTTTGACCTAATTTCTATTTGTGTCTTGGAGGCCTTACACATTTTGCCATTCTTTTTTTGTTTGAATCGAAACACTGATATAAATAAAGAAATAAATGAAATAATGAAAGTAATAAATAAATACGCACTTACATAATACAGATACAGCAGTAACAGATAAAACAGAGTCCTTAATTATGGACTAAATTGCTAAATTCATTTGTTATGTCTCTACTGATTGTAACAATAAGTCCGATGCTATGGTCAGATGGCTAGGGAGGACAGAAAAGTAAAAGCTCCAGATGGCGAGATACCTTCTTACTTAGTTTATCTTCTCCCATTATACTGTACCTTACAATGTTAGAGTCTTGAGCTTCTGATTTCAGTTTTCCGATATTTTGCCAAGATTTTCATTTTTATCCTTGGTTATCCCTCTCTTTCTGGTTGCTCCATCGATGCTTTCTTTCCATATTATTCTAGGTCTTCCCCTAGGTCTTTTCCTTCACTCTTGAATTTAAACTTCTTTTTGGGATACCATGTTTCACTCAACCTTTAATATGTCCATACCACTGCTGCTGTTCTATTTGTATGGTTTCCAGAAGTGGTTGCATTTTCAGTTCTTCACTAATCCTTTATTTCTTACCTTGTCTTTTTTGTTTTACCTTCCACACTCATCTTAATTACTTAATTTCAACTGCTCTTATGTTAGATATGTGATGCTGAAGAAAATAAAGGGTTCCAAGGCCAAATAACCATCCGGCTCCTACGGCGCATTCTGCCTAACATGAATGTACTTGAGATGTTCCTTATTGTTTTTAAGCGCCAGTCCAGAAGATTCAAAGCAGTGGGTCTCATCAATAGTTGGAGTGTCCACATTCCTTTCAACATCACACTCAATTGCAGAGTACTTTGATCACAGAATGCCACAACAGAAAAATGGAAAAGAAAACACAGAATAGTAGAGGTTAATAATGACTGCAAATATGTGAAGTAGATGATGTTATAATCAACTACAAGTGGCACTATAAAGCAGCTATGAAAATATCAAATTAAAAACTGGGTTTTTAGGAGTGTTTTAAAATATTCAAGTATTGGCCTGGTGTTTCACTATTGGCACAGCATTCCACATTTTTGGTGCATAACAGCACTTCTTTTATATTTAGCTCTTGGACTAGTAAGCAAACCAGTGATCAAGGATCTAATTTAGTGACTGAGAAAGTGAGGGGACATACACACCACACCAATATAAAAAGGAGCGAGATTATTCAGAGCTTTATATACCAATAAAATTATTTTAAAATTGATAACACTAGCAGTAAGAATCAATTGGAAAAAACTAATAAAATGTTCCAAAAAATGCCAACGGTTATCACAGAAGTGGTATTACACAATGCATGAAGTTGTTTGTTTTTTCTGTTAATCAAAACCTCCTATACAATGGTGATGGTTGTTTAATTATTTGCTTCATTTTGTTTGTAAAGTTTAATTTTAAAGACTGTAATGTAGGTTTCATCCACCTATAACCATCAATGCCTCAATCAAGGGCTTGTTGCAGACTATGCTTGGAGGATTTAGACTATATAAACCACTTCTTGTTCAGAACTAACTTGCCACTAATGTTATAAAAGTTTATCTTCACACAGAGAGCCTAGGCACATGTAATGAGTGTCCAGTGTGGTGTGGTATTTAGAGACTTTCAAAACTCAACTCAATGCCATTACGGCAAAACTAGCAATTTTCGAGGTTGGTTGGGATAAATGGCCTGTTCTTGTCAAAATGGTTCTAATTAACTGATCTAATTGGCAGAAAGAGAAAGGGAGCATGATTTGCAATTATTAAATACATCTGTGTGTTTTTTTGTTTCCCAGGCATCAATGGGAATGCCTGGCTGGATCAGGTAAGATAAGTGGTTGTTATCACTGCCAGTTGTTACTGCCTAGTGGAGATGGCTGGTGTGTGGTATCTCCTGAATCCTCGTGAATAATTCATCAATCTTCATAATGAAGAACATCTGGCTGCTTTTGGACTACATTGTTACACAAGTTATGACAACTGGACCTTGCATATGTAATGCCAGGAGCAAAATACTGAGACACAAAGGTCTTTCTTTAAGGATTTTTGAAAGAGCATAACCTTGAAAAGGGCCTAAGTCAAAAACTAAAAACACATTAAAAATGGTGTCTCTACTGAGACATAGCTCAGCACTGTTAGGGTATGAATTTAGGATGTTTGGATATTATAACCAATGGCTTCCACTGCTCTGCTAAACCTTCTTCTGCTAGACCTTCTTTAGCAGAATAGTAGAACTGACAGTCGTGATTCCTGTGACTTTTGTTTGATTCCCGCTTCAAATAATGAGTCAGTAAGGACATGTAGCAGCTGAGAGGGAAGTGACATCTCTAGCAAATTCCTCACCCATGCCAATGTCAAGCATCAATGTTAATAACAAAGCTAAAAGTCACTGACAAAAGATTAATAGGAAAGGTTCTTAATCCAAGCCTGTGTCTATTCCCTAGCTAGCTAACAAATTAAAGACTTTGATATATTTCAATACAACTCAGTTCCATCTTTAATAGCCATGCCATGATGATGTTATAGAACACATTCATGTGGTCCACATGTTGCACCCACATGGTTAGCATTGCCTGGAACACTTTTGCCATGTCCATGTCAAACTGTCACAAAATGGAAACTAAAATTGAGATGTGTGAATAATAAAAATGTGTTACATAATAATAATACAGAACAAAAGTCAACAATAAAAATAAAAACTAAAGCCTGAAGCATGTTCTTAACAGCCTATCAGTAAAAATCAAGTCAATACATTTTATTAATTACTGTACTAAATAATTCATGTGAGAGGGTGACACCTCAGCACCACACTGGAACAGTGAGAGTTTTTTTACAGTGGCTGGAGTGACAATCCTGGCACCAACCCCCAGGTTTACCTGTAAATTGTAGGATATGCTTGCAGGGCAGGATGCAGATCAATGTCATACCCAGGATGAAGCAATTGCAGGTTAAGGGCCTTGCTCAATGGCCCAATGGAGTAGAGTCACTTCTGGCATTTACAGGATTCAAACCGGCAAACATTCGATTCCTAGCACAGATACCTACCATTCCACCTCTATGTATGAGAAAAAAAAAAACATGTTTTCTTATCTTACTGTCCTTGTGGCACAACCAGACTAAACTACACTAAAATGGGCATGTGATGAGGAAGGTCACATCTTGGCAAAGGGGCCGGGGTTAGAAAGATACTGAACATCACCCTTACTTTTCTGGGATTAGTGATTTAGCACATGTGCTGCAGATAATCTTCAGAAAGTCTGAGGTCACAGACAGGCCGTACACCAGGCTGTATTTGAACCCTTCCTTTAAAGCTACAAATTGAAGTCCTGGGGCAGGATATTTCTTTATAGGGCGGCAATTACCAAAGTAGTCTGTACACACTAGTACTATCACAGTTATGTTGCATGTTGCCATCTTTTCCAACATATCTTCATTACATTGTGACTGCTAATAAGATGTCAAAATCTGACAAGCTTACAATTCTTTGGAAATGTGAAACTGTACTGAGAACTCATGAGGGACTCTAACATTTTCTAGTCATGTAATCTGACATCCTCAAGACAATGACATCCTTAAAGTCATGTAGCCAACCAACAATGGATTCACAAGTATTCAGACCCCTTCACTTTTTGCACACATTATCGTGTGGTAGATTTAATTTTAACTGGATACATTTGTCATTTTTGCCAATAAATCTACACTCAATAATCCATAATCACAAAGTGGAAACTTATTTTTAGAAAGGTTTGCAAATTTATTAAAAATCAAAAACTGAGATCTCTCTTTCATATAAGTATTTAGACTCTTTATTCAGTACATTTTAGAAGACCCTTTGGCAACAGTTACAGCTTTTAGTCTTCTTGGGTCTCTATAGTCTTTGTACACCTGGCAGTTATCCCATTTTTCTTGGTAGCTCCTCCCAGACTCTGTTAGATTAAATTTGTAATTTGCCATCTTCAGGTCTGTTCTATCGTGTTTAAATCTCAGCTTTGGCTGGACTACTAAAGGACAGTGAGAGACTTGTCCTGTAGTCTCTCCAGCATTGTCTTGGCTGTATGCCACGGATCATTGTCATGTTGAAAAGTGAACCTGCCACATCGGTCTGAAGTGGTGTGCACTCTGGAGCAGGGTGTCTCCATGGACCTCCCTGTATTTGGCTACATTCTTCCTTTCCTCAGTTCTGACCAGTCTCCATATCCCTGCCACTGAGAAGCACCCCCATAGCATGATGCTTCCACCACCAGGCTTCACCAAAGGGTTGGTATTAGGCAGATGATAAGCAGTGCCTGGTGTTCATCAGACAAAATGCTTGCCCTAAAGGTTTGATTTTTATCCCTTCAGACCAGAGAATATTTTCCCTCATGCTCTATGAGTTCTTAATATGCCTAACCACTGTACCATAAACACCTGATTGACTGAGTGCTGCTGAGATGGTTGTCTTTCCAACAGTGTCTCCCACCTCAGCAGAGGACTTCAAAGAAGAGCTCCCTGACCAAAGCCACTCCTGTCTGGTTACTCAGTTTGTCTGGACAGCCACCTCTAGGAAGAGTCCTGTTGGGTCTAAACCTCTTCCATTTTCACAATAATTGCAGCCATTGGGCTCTGGGATACACTCAAAGCTTTAGAAATGTTTTTATACCCTTGCCCTGATTTATGCCACAATTTAATCATGGACATCTACATTAGCATCTTGGGATGTACTTTCTTAAGTAAATAGGGCTCATGTCGTTTAAAACTTTAGATCTTAGAAAGAGGATTTGAAATTAGACCTAAACTGAACTACATGCCAATAAAGAGGCTTAGCAAAATTAGTCTTTCTTCTTAGCTGTAACAGCTTTTAAATGTGCTGAATGGAATGACTTTATCAGATTGTAAGTGAAGCATTGCAGTAGCCAGTTTTCTTTGAAATAAATGCAACAAATCTTTTATATGGAAGTTAAACATTCATGCTGGGTAACCATTCCAACTATACACAGGAAAGTAGGCTGACTTTGATTTAGCTAGCCTCCTTCCAATTTGAAATGGAATGGAATTAATTAGGTTCTGTAACTTATTTGATCTTTTCATAAAATCAGAAAAGATCAAAATGTTGATTATTACTCTCTTTTTGTCTTGTCTTTCTTTCTTTCCCTTTTCCCACATTAAAAGCCAGTCACCACGATTCTGCACTGCTTTGTATAAAACAGTCTATAAGCCTTTACCTCTGTACATAATTTGGCAACGTGATCTCTTATCACCCACAACTCTATCCTGGAATACCATTTTAATCTTAATTTAAGACCAAATATTAGCATCTTATAATCAAATTCGTTCTTTGTCTATATCTTAATGACCCAAAAATGTTTTGCTATGGGAAACTGACCAGTACTGCCATACATGTTCCTTAAATGCACCCGGCACACTCTTTTACATATATTTTTGGAACTGGCATCCTTTTTTTCCTACTGGTCTTACATTGATCTGTTCTATTAAAAACTTTGTCTAACATATGGGCATAAGGGCCTAAGATGTTCCTGTTTTGCTATCAAAATAGGGGCCCCAGCACACTATTTTGTATGGGGGCCTATGATGCTGGTAAAATGGCCCTTTGTCACATTCAGTGTATCTCTTATCCTAGAGTGCTCTATTGCAGAGGATCTACGTGTTTGGTACCATTGCTGTTAAGTTAACACTAGACAGTTGCTTGAAAGTTTGACTCTGACTCTATTTTTGCCAATTTCTGAAAGTCATCTTGTTACAACCCATTATTTCTTCAGCTCTTTTAGTTGTGGATTAAAATTAAGAAATATGTTCCTGCCACTCCACTAATGGGAAGCTGGGTGACTGGTGTTCGGTTTTCTGGAGGTCTTGATTCCTTTGTTGTTCATACATATTATTTTTGATGCCATGGTCTGCTGTATACTCTTTCAACTGACCACATACCATCTTTATTTACAGGCAACCCTCATCGTATATGGGTGGAGTGGTGGCTCTGAGGCTAGGGATTGGTAGCTCAAACCCTGTTGAGGTTTAAAAGACTGGAATTTTCAGTTAAGAGTTGTCTTTATAGTGAGAGTGCTGAATGAGATGGAGCAATTTTGGGAGCAGAGAGTGAGAGAGCCAGAGCCATTGAGCAATAGAAAGAGGGAAATTTGGTATGTGGCAAGCTCAACATGTTTTTATATAATTTCTCTCTAATATCCTTTTTCTTTTATTTTTGATACTAAGGTTAAGGTTGGGAAATGTGCTGATAGTGCATCGCCACACCCACCACACAAGGAACCATCTGCATTGGGACCTGAGTGCAACAGGTGATAATCTGAGCACCACACTGAAACAGTGGGAGGTTATTTTTGGTGGTTGGAGTGCCAATCCTGCCACCAACACCCAAGTGCTCCCTGTAAATTGGAGGCCCAGCTTGCAGGGCTGGATGCAGATTAACGTCATACCCGGGACGAAGCAATTGCAGGCCTTGCAACCTTCTGATTTCTGGCACAGATCCCTAGCCTCAGAACCACCACTCCACACCGCATTTCTGATACTTCTGAAAAATAAGAAAGATTTTTTTTTTTTGAATATTTTTCTGTGTCTATATCTCAGTTTTTCCATCACTGATCAATCTCGGGATATGGACAACTCACAGTTCAAGATCTTGCCAGGGTGTGAGCAGGCATGGAGTATCACACTACCATTTTCCTGACCAGAACAAAGTGGTAAAGAAGAAAACAAGAGATGAAAAAAGTACATAATTAATAAAAAAAAATATTCATTATATGATATTACAACAGACACGGCTACTAGGCATTTAATAGAATCTAAACAGCAACCTGCAGTTGTTTAGGACACCAATGAAAAATATTGCATTGTTTAACTTAAAGTCATGCAGTAAGTATCCAACAAATAGAAAAATTATCTCTTTATATACTATATAGCGTTGTTCATAAGTACCACCTAACATTCCTTTACGCATTGGCAAGAGTGCCACCACTGAAGTTACTTTACAGGAATTAGTCAAAGGGGCATTGTCAAAATACTAGAAGCAAACTAACTTGTCTAATTCCTTTTGAGGAGCACACCCATACACCTCCGAACTACATGTCATTTATATGGCACTGCCCATGCCCAAATATCTAACATGAATGTCTTGATTAGATCATTGTGAAAACTGACTCACCTCTCAATAAAAGGAATGGGTACCATGGTGGTTGCTGGCAGTGTGTTACGCATTTATCTTTTTCTTGCAGCAAAAGAGCACATCAATAACTAGGATTTCAGTCTTGAGCCTCTTATTTATGTTATATTGCGGAGTGATTTTCTTCAGTGTAGGCAAAACAGTGTCTGATTAAGTGGCTTACCTGGAGACCAAACTACAAAAGTGTTGGCTTAAGACACTTTAATCAAGGAAAACACTGCCTATTCTAACTTTAAGGTGCTTTTGTATTGTGCTAAGCCACAAAATAACACAAGCAATGTTAAAAAACAGCAGCCCTGCTAATTTTACAGACAATCATCATGATACATGTAATTCTATGACCTTTTTACAGGATGAACTTCTGACTTCTGATTGTCTTTTCTTGTAGTATTGTATTAGCCAGACGCTTGGGGGACTTTTAAGGGATTGTCATCTCATGAATGTATAACACTAGTGATTGAGCAATGGAGTCAAGTTCTAATTAGAATGCTCAGCAGATACTCATCTTCTGTCATAGATGGTATGAGGATAAGCAAATACCCACTAGGCTACATCTCATCAAAGCTGTTGACCAAAATACTAATGCAGGCCGAGTGGTGTTGTGGCTAAGATGTTGAAATTTAAAATGCAAGACTGTGGCTTCGGCTCCTGTCTGACCCCTAGAAAGTCACCTAACTTGTGTGTACTAAAAATGTTTTTAAAAGACTTTACAGTATAAAGGTGTCAATATAATATTTAAGAAAAATAAATCTTGTACATGAAAAACTCATGAAACACAATATTCTTGAAGGGCTCATAATTTTTCCACAAGACTTTTACTCCAGTATTGTGCCAGTCTGATGTCCATTAGACAAAGTCCACCTTAACATGGCTGATCAATCCCCACTTCAAGAAAATGCCTGTAATACTCTAATAGTGTAGACCTGACTTTATCTACTACAGATGCTAAACTGAACATCAGACAGGCAACACAGATGCATTTCATTACTTCAGCATTGAAAAGCCATACGCAGGGTCATTATAAGGAAAGTGTTATAATTTTACTCAGGCAATTATTTTTCCAAATGGCAGATCCCAGAATAAACCAATTGTGCCTGGACATAGTGAAGGCTGTAAGGGATTTATTAACAGTGGGTGGCAGTGAAGTGTCAAATGCGGTCATTGTAATAGGCAGCGCAATGCCACAGTTCAGGCGGTCAGAAATCAGATTGCCATAACTAGCAAATGAACTCTCACAAATTCAATGTCGAGCTTTTTGCTGCAAGATTGGAAGCATTCCCTTGGAGCTGTTAAAAGTGCGGTAGACCATCAACTATTGTATTCTGCTTCAGGTGAAAACAGCCTTAATTGACTAGTTGCTTTGTGAAACAAACATTTGCAAAGGGTCGTGACATGTGGAGTTATTACTGGTTATCAATACAAGTTTGAAGAAAAAAAAATCTTCCTAGGTGCAGTCTTGTTTTTAAATGGCCACCAATCTTGCTTATTATCTTTCCAGTTGGTATTCTGCCTTCGTCTGGAATCACAGATATGGATCAAGAGATTTCAACAGATACCCACAAATGGCTATTTGCATTTAGCAAGACAACTTCTCTTAATTTGTATCAGTCCTGAATTTTTCATTACTGCATATCACACATTTTTATACTATTATTAATGTTGTTATAGAATAAAGAAAACTCTCAGACTAACTAAAATAGGAAAACGTAACTTGCTTTGCAATATTCCTAACAAAAAAATCATTTTGTAAATTGCCTTTTTCCATGTGAAAAATGTACAAAGTAAAAACATATGATAATCAGTCAGTCAGTCATTTTCCAACCCACTATATCCTAACACAGGGTCAGAGCCAATCCCACCCAGCACAGGGCACAAGGCAGGAACAAATCCCACCAGAGACAATTTATGATCGCCAATGAACCTAACCTGCATGTCTGAAATCTGGGAGGAAACCGGAGCACCCAGAGGAAACCCACGCAGACACGGGGAGAACATGCAAACTCCACCCAGCGAACCCAGGTCTCCTTACTGCGAGGCAGCAGCGCTACCACTGCTCCACTGTGCCGCCCAACATATGACAATGTTCAATATAATTTTATTTTCAATAGCATAAGTACTTTGAGCAGTAAGCTTTTACTTTGCAGAAAGCACTGAAATGATATTCCATCCCATGTGCTTTAAAAGCACTGGGTATTTTGGATAAGGGTGTTGTATCGCCTTGTTCTTTAATGCTTTGTGTAGTTCTTAATAAAACTGTGATCTTAATGAAAGGCACTACCATCTCTATATAAAATGCTAAGGCAAGTCTGTCTGTCATGCACTGGGCCTTGAACCTTGGTCTTGGTCTTAATTGAGAGTTTATGACATGATATGTGTAACACAACCCAAGAATTCAAAGTGCGATCTACCATGGCTACATAATTGAGTTTTGGATCCTTCCCATAGTAAGTGGCGGTATGGCCATGTGCTTTGGCTGACAGGAAAAGAACAGCAGTGCGCGCATGCAGCATAGCTGATAGAAAAAAAAAGATGGCAGCATCCGCTGACAATGAAGCCCATTGCATTGGCTGACTGATCGTTTTCATCACAAATACAAGTCATACACTCTGGGTGCAAAAGAGAATCACTCACGGCCGAAGAACTGGAGGTGAGGGCTTCCTGCTCTGTGTAATTGGGCTTTGGATGCTTCTCACAGCAAGTGGCTGACAGGGCTGACAGGAAAACAACAGTGACACAGTCAAGCAGCTTTAATGACAGGAAAAGAACCACAGTGAAATCTGCTGACATGAGGCACATTGCACAGGCTGACTAATCGTATTCATTGCAAATGCAAGTCATACACTCAGTCATACACAATGTTAGGGCACGGGAGATGTGGCAGCACCCTCGGCAGAGTGACCTGGGGTGTTTCATAAGAAACTCATGAATCACCTTTCTTTGAGGGGTTTGTTTCCTGCCATATGCCCTGTGTTGGCTGGGATTGGCTCCAGCAGACCCCCATGACCCTGTAGTTAGGATATAGCGAGTTGGATAATGGATGGATGGATGTTCTAGCGCTTCTTTGTTATAAAATAAAAATGGGTTCTGTTTATAGTGTGAGTTACATCAAAGCAGCACAGTTTTCATTCTTCTCTCTTTTTATTCTCTTTCTGAACTTGCGTCGTTATCCAGAACAAAGTTATAGAGAGCTAAAGTAATAAGCACAAGGCATAAAGCAAGCCTGCACAACATGGCAGTCCTTCTTTGGGCACACAAGTATCCACACTAGAAGCCAGCTTACTTTTCCCATTCAACCAAATACTGTAGAGGACATTTGTGTGAACATGGGGACATCATGTGAAATGCACACAGAGAGATAAATCAGGCTCAATGGCCATTAAGTCTACTCCTTAAAACATTGTGTCACCCAACATTAAACTGATTTTTCATATATTATGAGCCTTTCAAAGTGGCATTATTTATTAAGTGATTTGAAAAGCAAAGAATAAGTTGCATCCATTATGAAATCCATTTATCTAGTTTTGGTCACAGAAGTGATCAAAATGTGGGAACCAAACCTGAACAGAATGCCAGTGCAGCAGATTAATGTACTCACAAATGAGACCCTTTAAAGTCTCCCGCTAACCTCAAGTAATGTAATATCCTCAAACCCAACTCAAGTTTGTGGGGTGGCACCTCTCCCTGCGATACCTGGAACAAGGCAGGAACCAAATCATACCAGAGTATTAGCCCATAATATCACCCACTCACACATACACATATATCCACTCACACCCATACTGGGACAACTTAGAATTGCCAGTAACCTAACAATCATGTCTTTGAGAAATCCAGTAAGTCAGGGTAGTATCATGTGTGGAACTGGACCCGGACACAGACAGGCAGTCATCGTTTTTGCACCCAACACACGTTTATTTACAGATTATATGTACAAGAACGTCAGTGCACATCCCAGTGCCTCCAGCACCGATCCCCCAAAGTCCAGGCCTCACAGTTACCAAATGCCTTTCCTTCTGGCCGTCTCCACTCCTCTCTCGAGCTCCGTCCTCTTCCACCCGACTCTTGCTCTCGACGGAAGGGAGGCGGCCCCTTAAATAGCAACCCAGATGGGCTCCAGCTGCTTTCCCGGCAATCCCCCGCGGACACACCCCCATGTGGCGGAAGTGCCGGCTGCGCATCCGGAAGCCCTCCGGGTGTCCCCAGTCTTCTTCCCCCCAGCACTTCCTTATGTGGCGGAAGTGCTGTGCTCCAGACTTCTTCAGGCACCGGGGTGCCGCCTGGCGGTGGCCACGGGCCCCTTCAGGGTACAGGGTACAACACAACCAAGGTGGTCGCCCCCTTGCGGTCTGGAGGAGGCAGAAGCCCTCCTCCGGTCGTCCTGGGTGTCCCGGCTGGGCTCCACCCCCAGCCGCATGCGACACATGCTAATCCCACATTGTTAAGAATCCCAGTTTTGTGCATTTAGGTTTGATTTTTCTGGGTTATTTTTCTTTTTAATGGAAGAATTTTCATTATTATTATTATGTTTTATCATTTTGTTGATTTTGTTTTCGTGTAGCTATTTTGAGTTTGCCACATGTCCACAGTTGTTCTGATTCATTGCTGGTCACGTATTCGACAACTTTGCTAAGTGTGACATCTCAATTACTAATGTTAGTTACAATGGAGATGCCATAATGTCAACATTTTTGAATACTTTCAAATCAAACATTTGTGTAAAGTAGTTATTTAATAGTCTTACAGAGCCAGCTGTATATATTACTTGTCTTATCTTGAATCAGCCAGTATTTGGCTTAAATTTGGGTGTGAACAGTTAAACTTATTCTAAAGGAATAATCTTTCTGTTATATACTTTGACACTCAAAGCTCTCATTGGACTAGTAGTAAAAGAGAACTGTGCATTGTCACCAGCTGTATGTGGTCTCTGTCAATCACAGTCAGAATAAATGTGAAGTTCAAAGAATTGGCAGGTATGTGCACAAAAAGTATAAACTACAATGTCCATTTAAGCTAAATGGTGTGCTGTCACACCTATTAACAAAGAAGGGGAAAAGACTCCCATTAAGTGAGTTCTTTTGACTGTTGAAAATGAAGAGTCACAGGTGATGTAGATTTCTGTAGTCAATAAAACTGAAACAGTAAATGTGCCTAACAACACTGATATCACTCCAGAAGATCACTGATAGAATTGAATCGAACGCTATTCCTGAGACATACATTTGAAATCTTACCATTAACTTTTTTCCAAAAAATTAATTTTTCTGAAAAGCACACAAAGCAATGGTTTCACACATAAATCAACATAAAACATCTGTTGCTTTGTGCTGTGGCTGCTGTTAGCACATGTTTGGCATCTCAGGAGTGCCTCGATGGCCGGCAGGAATGCACGGTGGGCCGGCTGCCTGGCTGTCTTCGCACAGCAGGTGGGTGGGATGGTGGCAGTCACAGTGTGACACAATATGGTTTGTACCTCTTGTCATCATAAGTGGTGGTCCTCCCAGGCAAATGCTGCTGTAGGCATATCAGCTACACAAACGTGTTCAGCACCATGATCCGCTGGGGACTGATCAGCCATCATGCTGGTGCCTCACTTTAGTTTTTGATCTCCATCTTCAGATCACTTGCATCAAATTCCAAGTCCGACAAGTCAAGAGTTGGATTCAGTGATAATACCTAAAACGTCCACGGAGTATTTTAATTTGCACATTCGCTTTAGTCTATCACCAGATGTCGATGTCATTTTAGAGGCTGTTTGTTCTTCACTACTCATGCACGCACAGGGAATCGAGGTTAAATCAGCAAAGACTACTTAACTCTCCTTCTAGCAAAGAGAGATTCAAACTAAAATGTAAGGGCAAGTTTTGTCACATTGTACAGCTGATTACCATCCTGTACCCCTGAATTTTGACAAAAGTAGACATCAGCCCTAAAAGAGTTAATGTTGACCATAACAAACTCAATACAATTTGCTACCAAGCAAGATGTTGCTTCATTTGTTTTCAGTTGTGCCCTGAATGTTTAAAGTGTACAGACTGAAGAAAACTGAAGATGGTATTTTTGAAAGAAACCCTATAGGTGCAGCCTTTTCAACAGTGGATTTTGCTGCTATCTACTACAATATTTGTAGAAGGTTGTCCTCAAATATGTATTCTCATCCCAAGAATCACATCTGACTCTATGAGAGTATTTACTGAGAAAAAGGATTTTCAGGCAGCTGGGACCTTTTTCTTCATTTTTGACTTTTTGAATTTTGCCCTTGTCACTTAACTCTGAGCATCAGTCCTTTTGACTTTCTGATTCCAACTCCTGCTTTCTCGCTGACCATTCTTCATCATACATTTCTGTTACCTTCACTTCACAGTCCTTTATTTTAAAAGATGGTCCTTCGGGAGGAGCCAAACCATCTGTTCACAACAGGCACAGTTTTAAAAGCAGGACTCAATAGTCATAAATAGCCTTACCTTTTGGGCCAGAGATATGGGCATGTATTTGGTCTTCTATCTATAGACTCAGAGATGAAACTGCTTCTTGGTAGAACATAGGTATATGAAATGGTGTAAAATGGTTGTGTTAGGAAGATGTGAAAGTACTTAAGGATTATTGTTAGCACTAAAAAATACCAGAAGATGATAAATGAAAGCAGAAGATGTGGTCAAAAGACAGCTAAGATTGAAAACAGTGAGAGAATAAAACAGGGAAACAGAAAATGAAGGAGTAAGACTTACTCGAAAGTTAAAGACAGGACAAAGTCATAACTAAAACAAACAATCCTACTGAATGGAAAAAAAAACTACTGAGAAGAGATTTGACAGAGTAGTTGGATCCAGCAAGGAATGGTTCTGTAAACAATCACTACCATATTTATACTGTCATATCCTGTAACATCATCACGACCTACAATTGAAGTAACATGATGGGACCCAAAATGGTGACACATAAACAAAGACAAATATGCTAGTAACACTAAACAAATAAAGAAATAATATTCAAACATGGAATGCACATATTAAAACCCCAAAATAGACTAAATCACACATATAAACATGTCTGAGGGCATAGTTTGCCCATCATGGGGATGTAGCTAAGGAGCTGCCCTAAGGTCAATATTAGATTTCTAAGTTGCAAGAGCTACTAGGTGAAGCTCAATCTTGGTGTCCCTGATCCAAATAGAAATGAGCCTCTGACCAACCCCTGACCCAAGAGTTAGGAGATTTACTGTTAGCAAGGGTTCAACTGGAGGAGGAAAGAAAGGCCAGAGGTGACAAGAAAGCTACAGAAAGTGTTTAGAAGAGTATTTTGAGTACAACACATTAGAACAAGTGCCTATAGTTAGTGTAAAAGACGACCCAAGAAAAAAATCGAAAGGTTTTGGGATCCATGCCATATACTTAGAAAAAAGGACATTGTAGAAGCTCAAAACAGAACTGAGGACAAAGAGAACATGGGTAGCATATATAGCAGGTAGAGAGGAAGTGTTGTAATGGTCAGTGGAATTCTGGGACCAGAAATGATATCAGATGGAGGTGGGATCTGGAGGACTGGAAGAGGAAGTGACATTGGTTGTCTTCTGAGCACCAGAAGTGACTGTAGGCTGAGGGTTCGTCAGCTGGTCTGAAGGGAAAGAGGAGAAAGAGTTAGAGGGCAGCACCAGCCCTTGGTCTGGTGGGAACATACAGGTTTTTGAACCCATAAACTGTCTCTCAGGTGTATGTGTGTGACAATAGGGACACGAGACCTGTTAGTCCCAGAAGGATGTAAGTTTTTTGTTATATTCTTGTTTCTGCAAAGTTTATTTTCTCTTTGTGTTTAATCCTCTCTTGCTTTTTCATAAATCCATGCTTTTTGCTCCTTATTTGGATTTAAGGGTGGCTCAAAATAACTCCTTACAGGCTAATATCACAATATGAGTGAGATATGAGTTTTAACTATGAGTGCTCTCACTCTTTTCAGTATTGTGCCAGGTCCTTTTAAATGCTCAGCAGAAACAGACCCACATTCTAGTTAAAGGCTAAGTGTGCAGCTGAGCAGTCATGTAGCTTAAAAGGAGCGTATGGTGGGGGTGTATCAAACCACTACTGGGAACTGCATAATCAGCAAAAGCTCACTGACAGTTTTGTTCATCCAATTTGACACACACTAGTTAGATTGCCAAATGTTTGTTTGGTGAAGCCAATCACAAGTTAGAAATTAGTTCATGATGACTGTCAGCAGACGCGCATGCAGTCAGCTTTTTTTTTTTTTTTTTTTTTTGCATCTTGGGATTGTTATTAGCAGGCTTGCAGATGACACCAATCATTCACATAGACTCTGAAACTGATAGTTCCCTTTTTGCCTACTCGAAAATCTCTGCAACATTTCAAGTGCAATGCAAAAATGGAATGATCAAAATTGGTTCCTTTGCTACGGAGCTTAGTGTATAGGAATACATATCAGTGATCAGACATTATCCATTCATCCATCCATCCTTCCATCCATCCATCCATCCATCCATTTACCTGAACCCACATAAGCCTAATGGTAGGATTGTGGGCCAAGATGGAGCTTATCAATAAAGTAAGATCAAAGTTAACTTTCTTATACATGAATAGGAGATCCAGTTATTAATTAGTGTTATAATTTAACAGAAAAATATCAAATAAAAAAAAATGGAAATTCCACAGAAAAGTTTCATTTGGAGTTACCACTTAACTCTACCTATGTGTCACTGGGACATGGGAGAAAACTCACTTGGGTACTGAGAAAGCATACAAGCTCAGTATAGGCTTTGACCAGGCAAGTATCATAACCATTGCGGCATTGTGCCAGCCTTTTAAGATGGTTGATGTTTTTAAAGAAAAGTAGGTGAATAAAGACAGAGGAGTGAAAAACTTGTATTAGCAGGAAAAGAGTAACTCTATGTAGAATGTTTTATGTGACAAACAGGAAAAGGCATAACACATATCAAATTTATCACTAAAGGTCAAGTGGAATGCCAAACCTATTATAAAACAGGTTTTAATGCAATGGATGGACATCGTTCAAAGAAACTGCACTCTGTTAATTCTAAAAGGATGTATTTATTTTTGACCATGACAATGCTTCTGCTCATTCTGTCCTTTTCCTTCAAGAATTTCTAACGTCACCCTCTATGCTTACCCAATCCTCTCATTTAAGATTTTGTTGAGAACTAAAAATAAAGTAGAAAGAAGAAATATGACTGAAAACCCAACCACACAACCAAATGAGAAATGATAGCTTGACATCTTTAAAACTGATGGCGTCCTGCAGTTTTTTTTAGACCACGGCGTATTATTTTGAGGATAACATCCAGTAAACATATTTCATGCCACTTTCATTCTTTGCCTAACTGTTATAATTTTGTTTATTCCAATTAGAGAGTTGTGGGAAGATGGAGTCTTTCAGCATTTGCTATACTTAATTCTTTTAAAAATGACTGATTAACTCTCATAATTCAATGGTTTAATGTTTACCAAAGCTCCCTCACAGATCCAGCATTCTGGGTTCAATTCTATTAGATGGTTGTTGCCTGTATGTGCACATTCGCCCTGTGTCTACATGGTTTTTCTTCCCATTTCCCGAAATGAAGTTCAGGTTAGGTTAGTGGATGGTTTTAGTTGGTGTGGGCATATGCCTTGTGATGGACTGGAATTATTTTCAGTGCTGAATCCCTGCTTGTGCCCAGTGCTGGTAGGATGGCTTCCAAATCCCCCATTTTCAAAACCAATCTTAGGTCAAAAACCCCCCATTCTCAAAACCATCCTTAGGTCACTTTTGTTTCTTTTTTTTTAGATGTGTACTGCTGATTTATTAAAAATACAGTTTTATTAAATATATTATGCTGTTACCTGTCTGTTGAGGTGCATATTGTTTTGTTAGTTTTCTGTGACAGCTTACCTAACCAGATAAATCAAACAGTACGTTGCATTCAGTGCACATCTAGGCTGATTACAGTAAGGGATCAGCAGAATCCAAGGGTCAAGTATGTCACGTTTCTAGAGCTGACCTACACGTTATACGCTTGTTAATTTGGTCATTGTTGATTGATTGATTGTGGGTAAGGCTCAGAAAGCCATCCATCCACTTTCAGAAAGGATCAGCATTGAATGAGATGGTAGATACCAAAGTCTAAACTATTTTTTGACATAAATCACCACATTGAAGAGGTTTAAAATACTATTTATTTACTGTAAAAATGTTAAAAGGGTTATTTATGTTATCTGCAATTGAAAATGCTCAAAATGTAAATAGGAAACACTTTGCTAAGTAATGACAAGTAATAGAGATGTTCACCTTTCCATATTTGAAAAGCATTTTTTAAAATGATTTCATTTGTGATTGCTGCCATAGTGGTTTATTTACGAGTGTGGTAGCTTTATTGGTTCCAAGAACTGGGTTCAAGCCCTGGCATGGGTTTGCATGGCCTAGTGTGAATGAAATGAAAAGTGGGCCCTGAAATGAGCTGATACCTTATGTTTGAAACAGCATGGGGCTCATGGTCCTAAATAGGCTCAGAACATGGTTGAATTTGTGCATTCATCTAAAGTGGTTGCTTAATGTCTTAGCTCTGACATGACATGCCTGAGAAGTGTATTCACATGTAAGTGGTTAGAATTTTTGCATGACCAAAAAATGGATCTTAGAAGCTATGCTACATGATAGAATCAGAATCTCTCTTCAGAGATATGGTGTGTATTTGTGTTTTTGTAATTCCAGTGCTAAACTTCTTTGTGTTACTTCCATTGTTGACAACTTGTGCAACTTTACTTTGCAATGCTAGCATTGTTTTCTCAATAAGACAAAGTGCTGGAGTGCTGGGTAGTGCTGCTGCCTAACGGTCTAAGGGCTCAGTTCAAGTCCTGTTTGGAGGGGGTCTACACATTCCCCCTGTGTCTGTGTGAGTTTCCCCCATATCTTCTCATTTCCTTCCATATCCTGGAGGCCTGAATTACGGGCTAACTGTTCACTCTAATTTGCTGATAGGTATTATTTTAAGGTTGTACAGTAAGTGAGTGTAGCCTTCAATAGTGTGTCAGGCCTACTGCCGGATCCATTCAGGTTTAGACTGTCATGTGTGTAGTTGTAGGTTCCATCAGGAACCAACAGGCAGACTGTAGTAAAACTTTTATTAAGCAAAAAATAAACAGGTTCCATCATTATAGATGTGTCCAGCATAGCACACTTCTCCTAACTTCTCCTAATCCACAAAGAAACTCCCTGAAAAAGTGCAACACCCCACTTTTTAAATCCTCCTGGCCAACCAATGGCCTTTACCTTTTTACATTTTTAACTTTCCCATAGGCCTCACAGCACCCCTGGTACACACACCACACAGACAATGAAAGACTTATGTGTTTTATTCTCCTATATTCGATGGGTCTGCTATCAGAGAATTCATCTGGGATAACTGGAAAGCTGTAGGGTGAAATGATAAGGTGAAGTGTATGGCAGTGTCTTCAGCTCCACAAGTCTGCTGGCTCAGTGTTTTCATTAAGCAAGTCATGTAAGCGTTCAGCTCTGCAAATCTTAAAATATATGTAAACTGCTGTATAGTTGTAAAGCAGCATGTCTAGTTTTTGAGACTGATAGACACAATTTAAAAGGAAGAGTCCATATTTGATGCCGTGAGAAGGTTTTAAAATACTAGTCTAGTGATTAAAATCAACTCCTAACTGAGGTTAATAAATAAAACACTGAAGATGAGTACAATGATCTTATATGAAGTGCACAAAAGCTGCAAAGGAACAAACAGCTCTAAAGTTCTTTAAAATGCTGACGCTGAAATTTCTAACCCAGAGAATTCTCTTAAAAGGCATGAGAGTGATTATATCATTTAGGGACATGACTGGAATGAAGGCACATTTATCACATGTGACATGACAGATAAAGACTCCTAGCCACCCGCAGCAATCCTTCATTTCTAACTTAATGTGTTTAGCCAATAGACATGGTATTTGAAACAATGGCTCAAGTCTGCAACATTCAGATGTGACAAAACACCATCGTCTGTGACTGACAGTAGCCTGTAAAATGCTTGTTCTGTGTGTATCATTACGTGCAGTAGCTCCAAGATACATATTCATGAATTCTGAAAATACATTGCCACAATGCAGCCTAACATGACCACTTATTGGTCCCTAAATATATAAGTGGTGGGCTTAATGGGTCCATTAGATACTGTAGACCCAGGAGTAGCTCTTAAGTTGACTGCTTCAGCAGCAGAAAGTCGTGCAGCCTGCACTTTACACATTCAAAAAGTCAGGAAGTGAGAACCAAAAACAATGCAGAGTTTTTAATTCTGCAGATAATGAGGACCCATGAGACAGAACACAGAAACTATTTTTGCGTAGTTACTTGTGTGGGCATTAGCTTGAACATGAGTAAACTAGTGAGGCGGTCCAACTCTTTTCCGTTTTCTGGATGCCAAATGATAATTGGTTGCTACATAGGAGATGCTGTTTCTTGTTTCCACAAAATGGAAAGGAATATCCATCCATCCATCCATCACGGGGGTCTGCTGGAGCCAATCCCAGCAAACACAAGGCACAAGGCAGGAAACAAACCCCGGGCAGGGCATCAGCCCACCGCAGGGCACACATACACACCCACAAACCAAGCACACACTAGGGACAATTTAGAATCGCCAATACACCTAACCTGCATGTCTTTGGACTGTGGGAGGAAACCGGAGTACCCGGAGGAAACCCACGCAGACACGGGGAGAACAGGAGAGGAATATATTAAGTCCAAATCTATTCATTTTTCTAATCCGAATAGTGCCATTCTGGGCTCTAATGCCTAGCCTGGCAGCATCTGGTGCAATCTAGAAATCATTCCCTCACAGTGCACACTCTCTCACATGAGGCCAGCTTAAATATGCTAGTTAACCTATAAATTTTCTGAATGCTGGATGGTAATCAGAATACCTGGAAAAAAACCCTACCCCTAACCCTACACCTAACCCATGCCAAAACAGAGAGAACATGCACATGACACGCAGTCACCGACAGACCAGGATCTAAACCCAGTCTCCTGCAGATTGTGCTTCTGCAACCATTTTACCACTATGCCACTGTTATCTATACTAATAAAAGGCAAAGCCCTCAGTGACTGACTGACTCACTCACTGACTCACTCACTGACTCACTGACTCACTCACTCACTCACTCACTCACTCACTCACTCACTCATCACTAATTCTCCAACTTCCCGTGTAGGTAGAAGGCTGAAATTTGGCAGGCTTATTCCTTACAGCTCACTTACAAAAGTTAAGCAGGTTTCATTTCGAAATTCTACACGTAACGGTCATAACGGTCGA
>JANRMT010028174.1:125042745-125067427 GCA_026402145.1 Polypterus bichir lapradei
GAGATAATTATACTACACAGGAGCACTAGAAGAGTGAAATGCTTAAGCCCTTCACCTATGCTTCTGCATGTGAGTTGATGGCTGCCGCTGAATTGTCCGGTTGCCACTTTCAAGTGTACCGAAATGGCCAAATATTTTACACCTTTGGAGAACCGCCAATGCCTCTTAAACATCTTAGATTCACAGGTGAAGATTTGAGTAGTGGACACTTTGATGTTTATTAATGTTTCAACTCTCAAAAGCTGGATGCGAAGTTATCAATGAAGCCAGTTGTATGTTTACAACGCTTGACAAATGCCAAATGTCACTTCAACACAAGTCCTGCAAATACTAACGTAATTGAAACAAACCATGAAACTCAAACCGATTATGACTGCAGCAATCCAAACTGTGAGAAAACAGTAAAAAGGAGGCGTATCAGACGTAGTGGTACATTTTCTGATGCAGCTAGACAGAAACAACTTTGTGATGCTGCTGCCAAATACTCTCAGAAAAATCCACAAGTTAATAGACATGCTTTTGCTAAATACTCGCAGGCAAATCCACAACTTAATAGAGACACTGCTGCTAAATAATCGCAGGCAAATCCACAAGTTCATAGAGACGCTGTTGCTAAATACTCGCAGGCAGATCCACAAGTTCATAGAGACGCTGCCGCTAAATACTCGCAGGCAATTCCACAAGTTCATAGACATGCTGCCGCTAAATATTCGCAGGCAAATCCACAACTTAATAACGGGAATGCCTGTTAAACATCTTAGAGTCACGAGTACTGATTTGCGTAGTGAACACTTCGATGAATGAAACCTGTTATCTTTACAACGGTTGACAAACACGGAATGTAACTTGAACAAAACACATCCTCCAAATACGAACCTGATTGAAAGAAATAATGATAATCAAATCCTTGATGACAGCAACACTCATAACAGTGACAAAACAATTACATTGACAATCATGTTACGTTATTTTTAAAATGTTTCCTTTTCTTTTTCATAACTTCTTTAACACACTAGTTCTCCGCTGCGAAGCACGGGTATTTTGCTAATTATTAATAACTAGCAAAATACCCGCGCTTCGCAGTGGCGAAGTACTGCCTTAAAATTTTTATTAAGAAGAAAATTAAACCTTTTTAAACTGAGGGAAAATATACCAATAATTATTTGTTAAGGATCTCTTTGTATGCCACGTTGTCAGTTCGGCCCTCCAGTTGTAATATGACCAAGCTGTAGCTGTGCGCTGAGCTTACTCTTGAGCATGCAACGTACAGTTGGCCATGTGAAAAGTAATCTTGTTTCAAATCTCACAGCTTGGATTGCTGCTGTCATAATCGGTTTGAGTTTCATGGTTTGTTTCAATTACGACAGTATTTGTAGGACTTGTGTTGAAAAGGCATTCGGCATCTGTCTAGCGTTGTAAGTATACAACCAGTTTGATTGATAACTTCACATCCAGCTTTTGAGAGTTTAAACATTTCTAAACATCAAAGTGTCCACTACTGAAATCGTCACCTGTGAATCTAAGATGTTTAAGAGGCATTGGCGGTTGTCCAAAGGTGTAAGATATTTGGCCATTTCGGTACACTTGAAAGCGACAACCGAACAATTCAGCGGCAGCCATCAACTCACATGCAGAACCATAGGTGAAGGGCTTAAGCATTTCACTCTTCTAGTGCTCCTGTGTAGTATAATTATCTCCTGTACCATCATCAGTCCACACCTTGAACCTGTCCCAGTCATTCAATACATAAGACACAATGTTCCTCCGGATATCAAGAGTGAGCCTGATATGGCCGTGCAATATGTAACAAAGAGAATGGAAAAGGCAGGTGCCATCTCCGGGCATGGAAACCACTTGGTAAGTGACAGTTCTTTGATCGATGGTGATCACCTCGATAGACATGTTAATGGGGGTACGGTTGGAATAATAAAGGAAATGGGTACCTGAACAATGTAAAATAAGTCTAAAATACCTACACAATAACTATAATCGTAATAAATGAACAATAAAACAGCGGAGAAGCCGTGGGTTAAATAAAAAGGCTGTAGTTATCAGCAGGGAGACGTGAATACCGTGGTGAAGCAAGGAAGGGAATATAGAGACTGGAGCGACAGACGGCCTTATATAGGCAGGCAGCCAACAACGTGGTAGACGTTGGGATGGGGGACCCAATGCCGCCTCACACGGTTACCAAGCTGCAGGCTATGGACGTATATATATGTACTGTAATAAAATAAAGAGTCCTTTCAAAATAGAAAAAGGTTTGGGGTTTTGTCCCCGTATATTGTCGTCCAGACAGCAATGAAAAGAATGATTCAAAAATGACTTTTCAGTACACATTGAATGATATATTGTAACAAAATGGCGTTTATATAGCAGATGGGATGATGGGAGGAAGTGGTTGGCAGGAAGTGACGATTGGAGGCGGGACCACGGAACCAACGTCACCAGGAGTAGACTGGAGTAATCGAGTGGGAACCGGAAGTGACGTCATCGCGGCCATTTTGGAATTGTGATTCTGGAAATGTTTTATTTGTCTTCCGGTTTTCTGTAGATAGAAAGAGATTCAGGTAAGTACCACGTGATAAACCCTTGTCTCGCGAGATTTCACTCACCTTTAGGCTCTTTGACTGCCTCCAATTCGCACGTGTGTGACATGACCCCCCCCCTCAGCCCAGACCCATCCGGTCGGGTGACCTGCACCGAGAGGTCGTGAACCCGGGAGAGAGCATCTGCGTTGGCCTGCAAGGAACCCCTACGATAAGTAACGCTAAAACGGTATGGTTGAAGATCCAAAAACCACCTAGTGACGCGAGGATTCGACTCCCGATGAAGGAAATCCACTGTAAAGCGGCATGGTCCGTCACCAGAGTAAACTCTCGCCCCAATAGGTAGTACCTTAATGATGTGATAGCCCACTTAATCGCCAAGGCCTCTCGCTCCACCGCAGCATACTTCATCTCACGGTCCAGCAGTTTCCGGCTCAGATACATAACGGGGTGTTCAGCACCGTCGATACATTGGCTCAACACGGCACCCAGTCCTGTGGCCGATGCATCGGTCTGGAGAACAAAAGGAAGAGAAAAATCAGGAGATTTTAATACAGGTGCTGACGTAAGGGCCAATTTTAAGTCACTAAATGCTTTATCTACTGTATCATCCCATACCACTTTTATAGGTGCCCGTTTCTTTGTCAAATTAGATAAGGGCGTAGCAATTTCTGAGAAATGTGGCACAAAGCGACGATAGTAACCAGCTAATCCCAAAAATGCTTGTACTTGCCGCTTATTTATCGGACGGGGCCAATTTATGATGGCATCAATTTTAAGACATTGTGGTTTCACGACACCTCCCCCCACCAGATAGCCCAAATATTTGGCTTCTCTCAATCCAAAGAAACATTTCTTTGGATTAATACGAAGCCCTGCTGCTGCTAGTGTGGAAAGTACCATTTTCACCTGCCATACATGATCCTTCCATGTGCTGGAATAGATGACGACGTCATCTAGGTAGGCGGCACAATAGGAATTGTGGGGCCGTAGCAGTGTGTCTACCAGACGTTGGAAAGTAGCTGGCGCCCCGTGCAAACCAAATGGAAGGACCCTGTACTGCCAATGTCCACTGGGAGTGCTAAATGTGTTTTTTTCTTTTGCAGAATCCGTTAAGGGAATTTGCCAATACCCTTTTGTCATGTCAAGGGTAGTTAGGAATTGAGCGTTTCCTAGTCGATCGAGCAGGTCATCCACTCGTGGCATCGGATACGCATCAAATTTAGAGACCTGATTGAGTCGTCGGAAGTCATTACAAAACCTCCAAGACCCATCGGGTTTAGAAACTAGAACAATTGGACTAGACCAAGGGCTATAGCTTTCTTCGATAACCCCTAAATCCAGCATTCGTCTAATTTCCAACTCTACTTCCGCTTTCTTTGCCTCCGGGAGTCTGTAAGGTCTCTCCCTGACAATCACTCCAGGGTCCGTAATAATATCATGCGCAATCAACGCAGTACGTCCAGGTAATTCATCCACCACCTCAGGTACAGACAAGATAGCCTTTTTGAGATCTTGTCTTTGTTCTGGTGTCAAATCGGAACCAAAATTAAGTTTGGCACAGGACATAAAAAGTGAACTAGGCTGTCCGGAGGAGGGGTCGGGTTCCCTTTCCTTCCACGGTTTCAGCAAGTTAATATGATACACTCTTTCACTCGGTCGACGATTCGGTTGTTTAACTAAATAGTCGACGAGACCTTTTCTTTCTTTAATTTCATAAGGTCCTTGCCAATGAGCTAACAATTTATAATGGGATGTTGGGACTAATACCATAACACGATCACCCGGGACAAATTCCCGAATGGTGGTGTTTCTATTATAATAACGTGACTGTGCTGCTTGCGCTTTTTCTAAATTCTCTTTTAGGATAGGCCTGATTTTTTCTAGTCTATCGCGTAATTTCGCGATATATTCAAGAATATTTGAGGTAGGGAGTACCTCCTCCTCCCAACCCTCTTTTAACATGTCCAAAATCCCCCTGGGTTGTCTTCCATATAATAATTCAAAAGGAGAAAACCCTGTTGAGGTTTGAGGAACTTCCCGGTAGGCAAACAAAACGAGAGGAAGCAACTGATCCCAGTTTCTTCCGTCCTCGTTAACTACCTTGCGTAACATCTGTTTTAACGTCTGGTTAAAACGTTCAACCAATCCATCAGTTTGAGGATGATAAACCGATGTTTTTAGATGTTTTATCCTGAGTAATTTGGCCACTTCCCTGAACGTTTCTGAAGTGAAAGGAGTCCCTTGATCTGTTAAGATCTCCTTGGGGATCCCAACACGCGCGAATATCCCTACCAATTCCCGTGCGATATTTTTTGAATTAGCTGAGCGCAACGGAACAGCCTCTGGAAAGCGAGTGGCATAATCTACTAAAACTAAAATATATTTAAAGCCTTTTAACGAGGGTTCTAATGGACCAACGAGATCTATACCCACTCATTCAAACGGGATATCAATAAGGGGAAGGGGAATAAGAGGAGCTTTAGACCTTCTGGGTATCTGGCGAAGTTGACACTCCGGACATGAAGCGCAAAATCGCCTGACCTCCTCATTAACTCCCGGCCAAAAAAATCTGAGTTTTATCCTCTCCTAAGTCTTATCGGAGCCTAGATGGGCTCCTAGAAGGTGGGCATGTGCCAATTCACATACTTTTCGCCGAAACGTACGTGGGATTAACAACAAAGCCCGCACTTCACCCTCGTGTTCTGCCACTCGATATTCATTCATTTTTAATTACAAAGAACGGCATCGGTGGCATGGGATCTAGGTTTGTATAACCGTCAGTAGATACTACTGCATTTCTAGCATTTTTTAATGAATCATCATTCCATTGTTCTCTTTTGAATGATGATGGGGTTAGTCTAAATTGTGTCGTTAAATTTTGAATAGGATCTTGTTCGAGTTCAATGGGAGGGGCTACTGTCTCTACGTCTTCTGCGTCGACTGTACCAGCTCCTGCAGAGGACGATGGGACATCAAAACTTTCGCACTGGGTACCTGTATGGATCCGTGCTACTGAGGGACACGGCGAGGAGGCAGTCGGAGCATTATTCTCCATTACTAAGCCCAAATTCTTATTAGATGCAGTTACGTTCTTACCGCTGTTAATTTTATTCCAATCTCTTCCTAATATGACTGGAAAAGGGGGATCGGGTAATACTGCCATAGCCATACTGGTTATTTTATGTTCTACTGATATTACACACCTGGCTGTTTTGTAATATTTAATATCCCCATGTATACACTTTAGACTAGTTTTCCCCTTAGTCCACTGTTGCAGTAATACGTAACGGGCAGCAACAATGGAAATGTTACTCCCGGAGTCAAACATTGCCCTTACCTTTCTGCCATTTATAATAACTGCACCTGTATATGGAAGAGACAGAGGGTTATTCACTGTGGCACAGTACCTTTCTCCCCTTACTATCGAGCAATCCATAGGCTCGTAGGCACAGCTCGGGGACAGATGTCCGATCTCCCCGCACTTGAAACAGCGAGGGGGTCCGGCTGGTCTGTCCCTTCTACGAACGGCAGGTTCGGGAGTTTGTCGGGGGGGCTCAGGGACTGCCCCACGTATCTGTTGGGTTCGGCGAGAAGTCCGTTCCGACCGCCCCGATTTATAGGCTGCCCAATGACGCTCTGCTATTTGAATCAGGGTGTCCATATCCTCGAAAGTATGTTTTCTTATTTGTTGGGCGATGTGGTCAGGGAGGGCATGTACGAAGGTTTCGCACGCAAGGAGCTCAGCTATTTTATGGGAGGAGTTAATGTCGGGCCGTAGCCAGCGACACACCTTTCCCCAAGCTTCAAAGCCCTGCGTTCTTAACGGCCTTTCAGGATCAAATTGCCACTCCCTCCACTCTCTCACCTGTTGTTCTGGTGAAACGCCGTAGCGCTTGAACACCTCAGTCTTCAGAGCATCATAATTGGCTGCCTGTTCCTCGGTTAAGTCGTAATAGGCCCTCTGCGCCGTTCCCTTCAAATAGGGAGCCAGTAGGTACGCCCACTCCGACCTCGGCCAAGCGTTCCTCTTCGCGGTACGTTCAAAGATCAAAAAATAGGACTCGATGTCATCTTCTTCAGTTAAAGGTGTTAACTGAATTGGCTGTGGCCGAGCCACCTCCGTCCGTGCACCAGCACGGGAACGAGCCTCAGCTTCTGCTAACTGGGTCCTGGTTTCCCCCATCTGGATCTTCAGAGTTTGGAGATCTCCCATGATCGTATTAAGCACTGTATTGAGGTCTTGTTCTTCGCTCATGATGAACAAAAAATCCTGCCGACTACGCCAATTGTAATAAAATAAAGAGTCCTTTCAAAATAGAAAAAGGTTTGGGGTTTTGTCCCCGTATATTGTCATCCAGACAGCAATGAAAAGAATGATTCAAAAATGACTTTTCAGTACACATTGAATGATATATTGTAACAAAATGGCGTTTATATAGCAGATGGGATGATGGGAGGAAGTGGTTGGCAGGAAGTGACGATTGGAGGCGGGACCACGGAACCAACGTCACCAGGAGTAGACTAGAGTAATCGACTGGGAACCGGAAGTGACGTAATCAGATGGAAACCGGAAGTGACGTCATCGCGGCCATTTTGGAATTGTGATTCTGGAAATGTTTTATTTGTCTTCCGGTTTTCTGTAGATAGAAAGAGATTCAGGTAAGTACCACGTGATAAACCCTTGTCTTGCGAGATTTCACTCACCTTTAGGCTCTTCAATTCGCACGTGTGTGACAGTACGTAAGTAGGATTCAGTTAGCGTTGGGAACCCGCGTACCCAATTTCTTGAAGATGGGCCCATAAGTAACAAAGACTGTTGAAAAGTTCAATATGGCGGCCGACTGTGGCATCATATCACTGAAATAAGTACCAAATTTCAGCCTTCTACCTACACGGGAAGTTGGAGAATTAGTGGCGTTGGAAAGTTCAATATGGCGGCTGACAGTGGCGTCACACCACCGAAATAAGTACGTACATTGGTTTTGTTTAGCGCAGGGAAGCCGCCTACCAAATTTCGTGAAGATGGGGCCATGAATAAGAAAGTTCAACATGGCGGACGTTGTTGACCGTTATGACCGTTACATGTAGAATTTCGAAATGAAACCTGCTTAACTTTTGTAAGTAAGCTGTAAGGAATGAGCCTGCCAAATTTCAGCCTTCTACCTACACGGGAAGTTGGAGAATTAGTGATGTTTGGAAAATTCAATATGGCGGCCGACAGTGGCGTCATACCACCGAAATAAGTACGTTTATCGGTTTTGGTTAGCGCAGGGAAGCCACCTACCAAATTTCGTGAAATTGGGGTCAGCCTTCTACCTACACGGGAAGTTGGAAAATTAGTGACGTTGGAAAGTTCAATATGGCGGCTGACAGTGGCGTCATACCATCGAAATAAGTACATACATCGGTTTCGGTTAGCGCAGGGAAGCCGCCTACCAAATTTCGTGAAGATGGTGCCATAAATAAGAAAGTTCAACATGGCGGACGTTGTCGACCGTTATCGACCGTTATGGCCGTTACGTGTAGAATTTCGAAATGAAACCTGCTTATCTTTTGTAAGTGAGCTGTAAGGAATAAGCCTGCCAAATTTCAGCCTTCTACCTACACGGGAATTGGAGAATTAGTGATGAGTGAGTGAGTGAGTGAGTGAGTCAGTCAGTCAGTCAGTCAGTCAGTGAGGGCTTTGCCTTTTATTAGTATAGATGTAAAGCCTGACTTAACAGTATAAGAAAATGTTTGACAAGAGAAGGCCGTTCATCCCATAGCTCATATCCGTTTATGCTATGCAACATATCATTGAGTTGCGAATGCCAGATAGACATTACTGTAGCTAGTAACTTATGAATCCTAAGCCCGCTGTATGAAGAATTACTTTTTAACAACTTGTAAACAATCTGTGCTAAATTCACCTGGTGTCATTTCAACATGAAATCTGGCATCCACCCTACTTATTCCCTTAATAATTTAATCACTTTTTTCATTCATTCATTGATGTTCCAAACCTCTTCATTCCAACAGATAATCAAATGGCACTTCCATCTTGTCACCCTGTAATGCCTGTACGTCTAGAAGGACTCAGCTCTTTCAGACTTTTGCCACAGCTCACACTCCATAGTCACGCAATTGCTCTTGTCTAGTTCTGTTAAGTTCTTCTTGTAATACAGAGACTAAACTACTAAGACTACTTTAAATGTGCCATTTTACAACATGTACATAGTCTCTCTTGCACTCTATATAATTCATGATCCTTTTAACCACATTGATCGCTTTGTGCACCACCAGAACAACCTGTAGGCTGTATGGTTTGCAGAGCACTGGTGAAGTCTTGTTGCTGTTCATACACAAATGAATGGTGATTGCTGAAGTGTATGTATCATGCAAGACAATGAACCCAGACAAAGCACTGAAATATTTCTTCTGGCTTTTCCTTTGACAGCTGAGTGGTGGAGGAATCTGACACCTCTAGAAGCCCATTTCTGCTATCTGTAAAAGAATGCAAAAGAGACCCAATACAGTTCTGAATTTAAAAAAAACAGCTTATGATATAAATATCTGATTCTTTTTACATTACTACGTTTGACTTGTTGTGTTGAGTGCAGCTCTATGATTACCACATGACTCTGTCTTATTTATTTCCTGCTGAACATCTATACCAATTATATTCACTTAAGCTACTGAGATTAGTTGTTGCCAACACAAAAATGGATCTAAAAAAATATACAAAGAGAGGAAAAATATTTGCAGTGGAAACACACGTTGTCTTGAAAGTACTGAAGCATGCATACTGCTGGGGCCCAGGTACTGGTAGCCTACAAACAGAGGAATTGTGACCTGGCAAAACTCTAAAGGGTAGATGACCTACCAGATAACAATAATACCTGACCCTCTTTATAGAAGGAGGGTATAAAATGAGCAGAATGGAAAAGTACCTTATTGCTAACACAGGTAGTCAATGGGCCATGCTAGTCTTTTAAAAGTGAGGCCTGGGAATAGTATCCAGAGGCCAGATGTTTACTTTCTAGCATGTCAGGTGGCAGCATACGGACCCTGGATGGAAGCAGTGGGACTATCATTCTGACTGTGTCCCCAGCAGGCTGCCAGGGTGTTCATTCTGTATGTATATTAAGAGGTTAATGTGTGTTTTTGTCGAATTCAAGAATTACTTTTACTTGTGAAAAGCACTTGAACATACTGGAATTACTTCCATTGGGTTTATTTCCTATATTTGATTGCAACGAGGGAGATTTACCACAGTTTTCCCCGTCTGTCTGCAAGAATGCCGATTGTCAATCACACTTCACCAGGAGGTAAAGAGGTAAGCGGGCTGATGCTTTTGTGCGCTGGAGACGCGGAGCTTTCGCGCTTCACTCCCAGCAATGTGCCTTTCAAATGTTCGCTTGCTTGTCAACAAAATAGATGAGCTGGCATTACTGATTAGGACTAACAAAGATTTTGCCAGTATTTGTGTCTTCTGTTTTACTGAAACATGGCTTAATTCAAGTCTACCAGACAACATTGTTCATATGGCAGGATGTCAGCTATTCAGAGCAGACCATAGCAGTGGACTTTGTGGCAAATCACAAGGTGGTGGCGTGTGCATGTTTATAAACAACAGCTGGTGCAGGAATGTATCTGAAATTCTTTCTGTTTCCTCTGCTGATTTTGAAGCTCTTGTCATTCATGGCAAACCATTCCTCTACCCAGGAAGTTTAATTCTGTTATACTGGTTTGTATATACATTCCTTCTGATGCAAATGTTCAATTAGCACAACAGTTGCTAGCTGATAACACTCACCATTTGGAGAAAAAAATCCCCAGTAGTGCCATTTTCATTATGGGGGATTTTAACCACAGTAACATGAAAGAAGATCTGCCCAGATACCACTGATCAACTGATCAACTGCCCCACACGTGAGGACAGAACATTGAATCACTTTTACACCAACATTAGAGGGGCATTTCATCATTTCTGCCATGTACTTCTTAGCAACTCTGGCAACACCATGATTATACTTGTTCACAGCTATAAAAAGAAACTGGAAGTCAAAGCCCACCAAGACTATTAGCCGCAGATGGACTCCTGAGGCTATTAGAAGGCTGAGGGACTGTTTAGGCTCCACGGATTGTTAAGCGATAAAAGGCTGGTGTAGCAGCATGGATGAATATGCTGATATTGTAACATCTGTGAAGATGTGTGTCTCCCTAAGGAGACCATTGTGACATACAACCATGACAAGATGTACAGTAGTTCACCAAGGAGCTGAGGGTTCTCAGAGCTGTTAAGGAAGAAGCATACAGGTTTGGGAACAGGGATGAATATCGATCTGCACGGCGGCAGATTAATAAAGCTCTGAGAGCTGCAAAAGATACTTATATAGATTAGCTGGAGAAAGCCTTTAGCAGTAACAGCCTGGCAGCGTGGAGTTCTCTGAGAAAACTTAGAAATTACAGGGAGAAGTGCTCCCAAGCTCCCCCCATTTTGGCTAATCAGCTAAAGGAGTTTTATTGCCAGTTTGACAGGGACAGGAGCCCCTGCTTGGACTCTGACCCTCTGCTTTCTATATCAGCAGTCCCCCTCTTTCCCTCTCCCAACTATTTTAGGGTCACCATCACCCCTTCATTGAAGTCCGATTCACCTTCGTCAACTTCCCTTCACCCCAGTCATTCATCTTCCCTACAACCCTGTAATTTCTGTGAAGCAAGAGGAGAAACAAAAACTTTTCAGGAAACAGAATATTAGGATAGCAGCTGGCCCTGATGGAGTCTGACCTGGTGCTCTTAGACATTTTGCAGACCAGTTATCTTCACTGACATATTGAACACCTCACTATACCTGGGCAAATTTCCCAATAAGGATAAAATCTCTGAACTTAATGACTATAGGCCAGTTGCTTTGATCTCGATGGTTATGAAAATATTCAAACATCTTATGCGTTCCTTATTAAAGTCCATCACTGACCCACTGCTTGATCCACTTCCGTTCGCATTAAGGGCAAATCACTCAGTGGAGGATGCAGTTAAATTATGCCTCCACAATATACTTCAGTAACTGGATTTGCCTACACCTATGTGAGGGTCTTGTTTGTGTATTTCTGCTCAACCTTCAGTACCGTTGTTCCAGAGTTGCTTCAGAGTAAACTAATCCAGTTACGTGTACCCTATGGTGCCTGCCAGTGGATTATTAGTGGCTTGACAAGTAGGAAGCAGTATGTGAGACTGTGCCCTTATATGTCACATCTAAAGTCAACCCATCTAATGTCAACACAAACTACACACCATTGTTCCTCAAATTACTTCAGATCCTAACTAAACTTACATAGGATTGTGTTTCTGCAACATATAAGCGGTAATTGTGCTGTCTGCCTATTTGTAATTCTTCATACTTGCTCAACTTGTACTATTGTTATATCTATGTTATCTTCTATAGTTTTTCTATTTATTTGAGTTAACTATTGAAGTTTCTATATGTTTTGTTCAAGAAATTGTTGTATTAGAATAGCGGTTTGCACAGTGTTAGGTTAATGATGCGTTGAAATTGTGTTGCCTTGAGTTGGTAATGTCTGGTGTCCCATGTTTTGCACTTAACCAACATCAATTCTGGTAATTCTGGTATGTTTCACATGTTAGCAATAGAGTGATTCTGATTCTGATACTGCACTATGTGGCCATTTTAGGTAAGGTGCAATGATTTCAGGGTCTTCGAAAAGTAAAAGTACTTTTGTACCTTGGACTTTTTATGCTCCTGCCATTTATTATACAGTACAAGAAATTTTAGAACTGACTGGAAGGGGTTAAAGTTTCCTTCTGATCAAGGGCTGAGTCCAAAGTCAGGTGGAGAGATTATCAAGGGCTCACTCTGCATAGAGTTTACAAGATCTCCTTGCTTCCTTGTTCCGCCTTGTGCTCAGTCTATTCCACCACCCAAGATTCCACTAATAAGCTTGTATACAAAACTAATAAATTAAAAATTTCTTAGTTCATCATCTGGTGCTGAACATGTCTCTATAGTTTGTGTCAGTAAAGGAGTAAGTTTTACAATCTCTGTTTTTTATCTAAAACATAAACGCCCAAGCATCTTTACTTCCGCAAAACTGACAGAAATCTCATAAGTAGCCTACACCTACTCGTAGAGGTGAATGTCCTCCTTAGAGTGAGCTTTCAGTTTTGAAAGATGCCCCAGAATTCACTTACAGGGTGTCAAATTACTGACTTCAAGCAGTGTTTGGACTGCTGGGTTGAATTTCAATAGTGGCTTCTCATGACAAAACAAGAATCAAGGTCAAACAGCTGAAGGTTCAGTACACTGATTAGCATTTTTTCCAACAACTATTCACAATTTCAAAAAAAAACTTTTTTTTTGTCAAAATAGACACAATAGAATATGTCACAAGGCAAAGCTGACACCCTGCTGTTACAGACATAGTTTAATAAGAGGCAACTGGAAGTGGCAAATCAAAATAATGAAGGCAGGACTGTGTCCTGGGTTAGAATTCCAGCCTGGTTATTGTCTTTATGATGTTTTGACATTTTTTATTTTTATTTAGTTTATTTTTCCACTAAGATTCCAAAGTTGGACAGATTCAGTTAATTTGTGACTCTAAATTAGTTCTATGTAAATGTGTGTACCCTGTAATGGATTGGCACACCATCTCAGAATTGTTCTTGCATTGCACCCAGTGATGCCAGAATAGACTCCATCCCACCCTAAATTGTGGAAAAATATATAAAATATGAAATTAGGACATTTTTCTTGAAATATTAGCTATATGTCAATAGGTTTATAGGTTTATTGAATAAGATCAATTGTGATATTGGTACTGTCATTTACCAATGTATTAGTTAATCATTTATTTGTTTAATGTGTTCAATGCTATGAATATCTCTATGAAGAAGAAAAATTATGAATTAGAAAGAAGAACTGTCCCACCTGTTACACCTCCATACATGCTGCCTGGTCTTGTTCATATGGTTCCTGGACATGTCTTTGTGATCTTCATAATTATCAGATAAGCACTTGATATGAGGGGGTGTACATATTTAAGAATATTTCCTCTCTGCACTCATTATTACTGTCATTGTGCCCTATACCTTTGTTGAGTCATTTGTGAATTTGGATGGCTATTTTTGACATTTTCAATTTCTTGACCTTTATCTAGGTTCATCATTTTACTTTGTCTTGTGATTTAGTTCCCTCATCCCTGTTCTGTTTCTTGCCCATGATTTTGTGTTCAATGATTTGACTACGCCTGTTTCTCAATACTATTTTGGCTTTAACCCTGTTTTTGAACTATGGGCTTCTGGTTGTGCTTCTCCAAATATATAGCATTATCCACCATTTTGCAATAATAGTAAGTCTGATATGCACAGGAGGACTGACTAACCCATGGCAGCATGGAAGACAAGGAACTTGCAGGGTGGAGACAAAAGTACAGTGATCTCCTTCATTATTTCTGTAACTCCAAATTTGTCTCTGAATCATGGACTTGTGAGCTAGCCTCATCCAAGGATATTCTCTTTCATCATAAATATGAATAAAATACAAAAATATTAGACTTGTCATCCTCTATAACTTGAGGATCATATGAAGGGTACTCCCTAACTGCCTTGAAAGTAGCCATTAAGGTGAATTAATATCTGAGGTCTCTGTATTCAGTACGTTTTTCACTTATATAACCTACTTATGAAATAAAATGATCCACTGTGGCAACCCCTAATGGGAGCAGCCGAAAGAAGAAGAAGAATCTACTTATGCAATACTATTCTTTCATACACCATATATACATATATGTTTCTACCTACTATTATATTATTTGCTTTTTCTTTTTATTATGCATTCTACTAATAATGAATACTTTCATTATTATGGCATATCAGTCTTTGAGTTAAGTATTTTTCTTGTGTTTTTCCAGGGGAAATGCTGAGAAAGGTATTTCTTCTCCATAGATTTCTTGGGGGCAAACCTAGTGGAACACAGTTTGGTTTATTGTACCAAAACAATTTTATCTTAAAGTTATAAAAAGTTTTACCACACATTAGCATTTAAAACCCCACAAGCAGTTAACTTCCCACACACTGGAACAAACCAACTGTGTTCTGGGACATTTGAATTTTATCCCCCAATAACATTTTACCCTTCAAACTTCGCACGATCCAAACAGCACCTGGAGAACACAACATCCAGAGCAGTGAGAGGAGCACCTCAACTAACTGCTCTATTGACTTCTGTCGTGGGTCTCCCATCAGAGCCTGATGGTGCTTAATGTTTTTTTAATGAAAGGTAAGTTTAAAAGTAATAGTGCAATGAGTTCAATTTAGGTATTCATTCATGTGCTCACATGTGCTAATATGCTCCTATATTCCTTACTCTAAATAGCAGGGAGAAGCATAGTGGCTCACAAAGGAAATTCTTACATCCACAATCTTGGACAACCCTATGGTACACAATATTAAATTGACGATGATTAACACATTTTGCATTTCCAACTGTTTTCGGTGAAGCAAACTGGTTCACAACTGCAATGATCTGGCTTAAGACTTTTTTTCCAACTGTTCCTTGGCCACTAAAGATTATTTGAGTATGGTTTTTGGGATAATGAAGCCAAGTAATTCAGTGGCTATGTTAGTTTCCTTACATTGTTAACATTACAAAAATTATTCTCATTTTCCCACAGCTCTATCTTGTTTTGTTTATGGATGCCAGTATTTTAAGATAGTTTTATTGATGGTGCCTATGCCATTGTTAGACTAAACGACCAGTAGTGCCCGACACGTAACATCATTTTATGGTGGGATGAAAGACTACGTTGTGAACTTTCTGGTCAACCAAGATTGGATTCACAAAAGACAGAAATCACTAGAAGTTAACTGGATATGACAACTTTTTTCCTTTAATTGCAAATTTCATATTGTGTTTCTTGATTCTTTTTGGCTTATGACTTACCAATCTGATCTTTGACTGTTGTCCTGGCTAGACATTCTGAGCTTTGTTTATTTAATTATTTTATTTCTGGTTGCAGCCCTTGCTTGAATTCTGATTATTCCATTCCATCTTCTGAATACATTCATTTTCAAAATTGTCACCTTGGGCAAGCAGCACAATCAACTTCAACAAACTAAACACAACAAACTAAATTAATACATTCAAAAGAATCAAAAATGAACAATGATGACATATAATATTAATTTGAACCCCAGCTATGGGAGGAGTCCTTGCTGAGAAATAAACAATATCCCGGAATAACAATGTGAAAACAGGGTTTTAGTCATTTTTGCAAAACAAATATTAAAAAAAAAAAAGCTGAAATAACACATTGACACAATTATTCAGACCCTTTGCTCAGTAGTTTTTTGAAGCACCTTTGGCCACGAATATGGCCTGGAGTCTTCTTGGGTCTGATGTGACAAAGTTTGCACAGCTGGATTTGGGAATTTTCTGCCATTCTTCTCTGCAGATCCTCTCAAGCTCTGTCAAGTTGTTTGGAGTCCGTCAGTGGTTAGCTGTTTTCAGGTCTCTCCTGAGATGTTTAATTGAGTTCACGTCTGGCCTTTGGCTGGAAAACATTCACATAGTAATGCCTAAGCTGCTTTTGTGTTGTGTTTGCCTAGGGCCATTGTTCTGTTGAAAGGTGAACTTTTGTCTCGGTCTGAGGTCCAGAGCATTTAGGAGCAGGTTTTCATTAAGGGTATCGCTGTATTTTGATCTGTTCATCTTTCCCCTGATCCCAGACTAGTCTCACAGTCCCTGCTGCTGAAAAACAACCCCACAGCATGATGCTGCAACCACCATGCTTCACAGTTGGAACGGTCTTGCTCAAGTGATGAGTGGTGCCTGGTTTCCTCTAGACATGACACTTACAATTGAGGCCTAAAAGTTCAAACACAGTTTTATCAGACCAAAGAATGTTGTTTCTTTTAGCCTGAGAATCCTTTAAGTGCCTTTTTGCAAACTCCAAGCATGCTTGTTCATGTGTCATCTGGCCACTCTGCCATAGAGCTCAGATTAGTGGAGTGTTGAAGTGATGGTTGTCCTTCTTGAAGTTTAGCCCATTGGCCACACTGGTTCTCTGCAGCTAGACTGAGCATTGGATTCATGGTCACCTCTCTTACCATGGCCCTTCTCCATGATTGCTCAGTTTAACTGCACAACCAAGTCTAGGCTCTTCCTTTTAAGAACAATGGGGGTAGCACTATGCTCTTGAGAATCTTAAATGCTGCAGAAGTTTTTTTTAGCCTTTCCCAGCTCAGCAAACAAATCCTTTGACCCAAATTCAGCACAATAAAAGATGCTAAATTTAGCTTTCAAACAGCGAGGATTAAAGCAGAAAAAACTATCAAAGTACAGATATCATAATACAAAGGACCACAAAATGGTGATGCCACAGAAACCAAAAAGATTGATGTATAATAACACAAGCAAGAAATAAAAAAATAACTTTGTCAAAATGATACCAAATGTATCCCTTGTCCAGGCCCAAGAAGTGAAATCTTAGACCAGGGTTCTCTTACTTCCCCCTTGTGTACACTGCAGTCCAGCTGGCAGCTTTGGTAACATCAGCGAGGAACACGTGACCTAAATCGGCTTCTGACCCACATTTCTCACATTCTTAACTTACTCTGCTGATCTGATGAATTTTTGTCTTCCTTTTTCTGAGATCTGAAATCAAAGTGTGCTGCTTTTATATTGTTGCTGCCAAGAGCCTACAAGCAGAACTGGTTAGACAGCATCGAGTGCTAGAGAATTTATAAGCAACGTAAACTAAAAAAGGTGGTTCAAAAGTACAACGATATCAATTCATAGGCACAGTGTTGCAACAGGAAATAGTTTGTCATTTCAAATGACAAAGAAGAATTGTGTTTGTCTCTTAAAAAAAGTGTCAAAGTGCTCTTGAAGAATTCCAAGTATTACTTTGCATGACAGCATTACTTTTAAACTCAGCCTGATAATGCCCTATAATGCAATCGCTAGACTGCTACCTAATTCAATTTTGCTGGGTTAACAGCCTCCTGTCTATCAAAGTAACCTACAATTCTCATGCTGTCATTGATATGCAAGGTGGTAATGAAATATGTTAGAAGGCAGGAAATGAATTGTAAAAGCATTACACAAAAGAGATTTTTTTTTAACGAAACAAAGGAAGCAGCCTGTTTCATTTTGCTCTTGAGTTTGCTCCTGATGCACTCACATATTAACATATGGTACGCGACTTTGTCATGCAGCCTTGTACTTGTGCAAACGGCTGTTACCTCTTTTGGAATCATGCTGTGTAAAATCTATATATTTAACACATAAAGCAGGCTATCTTCTTCAAGCTGAAAAGCAATTATTTTTCACTTCAGCCAAAAAATAAATAAGTGTTGGAAAACTACCTGGCTACATTACTATGAAACATTAAGGCAAAGAAAAAGAGCAAGACAAAAGGATGATGACAAAGTTAATTGCTGCCGTTTCAATTTTTGCATTAAAATATAGGGGAAATTTCAGTTGCAAAGTGTTGAAGTGTCCTATTTCACTGAGGCAAGCCAGTACTCTAAGCCAGGATCAGGAATCATGTTAGCAACGTTTTGGGAAAATAAAAACAGGTCTCTGAAATCTGTCTTCTCCTAATACACTGATGTGTGAAGCTGTAGTCCTCTACTGGAAAATTGCTTTTTTATTATTTTTATCTGAATCACTGGAAATGTAGAAACAATTTATGAAAAAGTAGGGCTCAGATTGGTAAAATAATTATTATGCCAGACAGTGGATTGGAATAGAAGTTGGCATTCTGTAAAGAATCAGCTTTTAAAATTATATTATTTGGAGCAAGTAGTATTTGGGTTAAAAGTGTTGTAGTTTTTCCTTTGTACGTTTTAAAAGGTCAGATGTTGTCCGTAGACTTTTCAAAAATAAACACACAAGTTATTTAGAATTGTACATGCCATGAAACACTGCAAGTCACTGAAAACTCTGTACTTATCTCTGTACTGTGCCAAGGAACATGAAGTGCAAGATACTCCATGGCCTGGCCAGTTATCCAAAGTAATTTATGAGCAAATATAAAATATCAAAAATCTGTTCTGTGAAAATAATTACATATTATTTGTTTTTGTTTTTGTATACCAGTACATGGTTATTGGACTGCACATGTAAATAAAAATCACATTGCTGGTGGATTGTAGTTTCCACCTTCTTGAAGTAGGACCTACTGCTCATTCATTACTTATAACATATGGTTTATTCTATAAGCAGAAGTCCATACCTCCAGAAATCGGAAAGCATCTCGTCACAAAGTTCAGAACTATGGTTGCAGTGTTAAATGTTTTCTTAACCAAGTGATGAGTTAAGTTGGAACTTCAATAAAACCACAAATATTGGAATAAAATTAGCTGAACAGTCCAAGTTTGGTTGGTTTTTGTTCCAACCAACTTCTGTTATTAATTATAGGTTAATTAGGCAAGCTGTTATTGCTCAGTTTCTGTATTTTGGGATCTATTCATATATTGCAAATATAACTTTGGTCATTGTTTTATTAGAATGTCCTAAGCATTTATGTCTGATAAATATGGATAATTCAGTGTTGTTTTTTTCATCGTCATGATTTTCTTTTTGCCTTTCCAGATGTTCTTATTTTTGTAATCCATTACAGGTCTGCTATATTAAAGTAATTACAGCCTTTTAGCATTTGGTTTCATTTGCTCGCTTGTCTGCTTTGCTTATTGTTAATTATCGCTATTAGGATAAAATTAAGGGAAAAAACTACAAAGATAGTAAAACTACAAAGAAGAGTTAAGCATTTAAAGTTATAGCAAAAAGAACAAATATTTCTTAATGTCTTATAAATGTAAAAATCACACTGTTGTGCTTTTCTGAATGCAGAATAATAGAAGAGAAAAAAAGACCAGCTATTTATTTGAGATCAGTAAGAGGCAAAGTGACTCACTAATTGGGAAACTGGGTAGAACAAAAACTTGCCGCCACACAGGACTGAGCCTGACAACCACTAATCTAACCTGTTTGTCCTGTTCAGGACTGCACTTCTATCCAGTGTGTATATACGAGTCACCTTCAAGGCCCTGATGATTTAGGCAGTACCACCCAGAGATGAGCAGGGATGCTGTCACTAACAATCTTGAATTGCTGTCTGGAGCTGTGAAGGACTGCCTAACTAAGCTCCCGTGGCCTACTAGGCCCTGCCCTCCTTATGGGCTCAGAGGTATGTATATAAAAAGCTGCCTGACAGAAGGTGGCATCTTCATTTGGACTTGGGGGCAAGAGAGATAGAATACTGGAACTACTAAGATTTTAAAGAGCTACCCCGGTGATCAAGATTCATTTTGTAAATGCTCAAATTTGCTTTTCTTTTTATTTAAATGGGGATAACCAGGATGGTACCCCAAAACTTTGAACCTGTGTTTATCCCTTGTTTCCACATTAGCAGCTCTGGACTGGGTGCCAATCCATTACCAGGCACTCTCACTCTTTTTTTATTTTATCACTATTATGTTTATAAATGTGGATAGGATGGTCATTAGGAATTGTGCTATATAAAATAGACCTTAATGAACCCAGTTATGTCACCTATTCACTTGTCCCATATTACATGTGTCACAGCTTGACTATGGACAATGCATACATTTTACAATTTAAATTGTTGCAGTCTGCCCTTTTTTGTGGTCTTCAACTTCCAAGGAAACAACTAAAACAATAAAAAGGGCCATCATTTCAAACAAGGCTGCCTAGAAGTCTACATCTACCTGCAATCAGATCACCAAACTTCTCCAGGACAGGCTCCGGAAGGGACCTATACTGTATATTTCTGAAGCAATGAAGCCCCTCAAGTTCAGTTCATGATTGAAAGGGAAGTGCAGCAACATCCATAGCTAAAGTAGAAATATGAAATAGGGAGAAAGAGGACAGTATAAACTCATCTACAGGTCAACAGTTACATTTATTATTTAGTAAGTCAATTTTTTCAAGATATAGCAAAAGGAAATATGATGTGTGATCTGGCTTTACTCCGCTTTTCCTATAGGTCAAAATATTTCCAACTAAAAAATGGTGATATTAGATTTTATGCATTGTAATCCATCCATTCACTTTCTTACATTTGCCATGACAGGGTTTGGAGAGCTGGAGCCTAACTCATCAACATAAGAATCTAAGAATAATGAATTCTGGATTACCATTATTGATATCAATTTGTAGTCAACTAATTAATCTAATGCCTTGGGTTTAGGATAAAATCAGTAAAAGCCACAAGGAAGTGCAAAGTCCTCATAATCATCAGGTTTAGAATTCAACCCAGGTTCTGGCAGTTGCGAGGCAGCACTAATTGTGTTAGAATTAAAAGTATAAATTAGGAGAACATTACATTTATTCAATATTCAATCACATTTTGGTAGCAATACTTAAAAATATTTGTAGTAATCATTCTTAAACAGAGTGTTTTCAAAATGTAGTTATTCTTTGAAACTCTTAACAGCCACCCCAGGACACTGCTCCCCCACCACATCTGAAATCCTTCATTCTTTGAATCATCACTTGCCTGTAACTCAGTTATTAGTCATAAGCCAAATACAAGTGTTACAGATATAGTAATCCAATAGACAAATAGGCTCCATTGAGTTTGAGCACATCGGAAGTTCTCAATGATTTTTTTTATCCAATTTGGATGCTATCAGTTCTAATAAAGGTCTGAAGAAAAGGTAGTGTTAGACTGAACTGATGTTAAGTTATGGAAGGTTGTCTTCTATAGTTGTGTTGTAAATTCAAACCTACTGCAATGCATTATTAATACCTGTGTCTCACAAGAGCTCTGAATATATTACAGTGGGCTTACAAATTAAAATGAAAGGATAAACAATGAAACATTATACCCAGTGACCAATGTAAAAACTGCCGGCACGTATTGCACATCATGCTGATTTAGTGACTCTCTCGAAATGTACTCCTCAGGGCTTGTCAGGTTCATTTTGAGTTTCTCCCTTTGGCTCATGGATTACTCAGAGTTCATAATGTCCCAGCATAACAATGCTAGGCAGTTATGAGATATTCAATCACATGTAAAGTCACGGTACAAGAACTAAATGCATTTTTTCCCTCACTTGAAGAGGTTTCGTTGGAATATTTTATTTTAGAGACCTCTGTACTTTTTAATGCTTGAATCTAGCCTGTGGAAATGTATACTTTTTTTTTAGTCATCATACATCTTACTTTTTTGAGAATTGACTAAGTTTTCAAGGGTTCTTCAAAAATAGTCTCAATTGTACTGTAAATTAAAAAAAATATACACTGGATTAAGGAAGTATTCAGACCTCTTCACTTATCCATAATTTTAAATGGATACATTTTCCCATCCATCTATACTATCTATGCTTAATTGCCCCTAAAGACAACTTAAAAAAATATTTTCAAAAAGGTTTGCAAATTTATGTCAAATCTACAACTGTTTAAGTATTCAGTCCCTTAACTTACTACTTGTAGAGGCCCCTTTGGCAGCAATTACAGATTTGTGTCTTCTTAGGTAAACCTGGATTTGTGCAGTTTATCCCATTCTTCCTGTCAGATGCTCTAAAGCTCTGTTAGACTGGATGGGTAGCATAGGTTTGCATTTGTTAATCATTTATATCAGCTATTGGTATAGAAAAGCACTGATTGCCTAATTTGACATTTGACTAAAGAAAATGGTGCTTTATTAGGAGCTCCTTATTAAGCTGAACCCTATATTTTCTCATACTGTAGCAGTTTTGATTATTTTATCTTGTAGTGTGCCTGCAGATGTCTTCACTAGTTTATAACATGTCATAAACTGTCCAGTCTCATTTGATGGGTATTGGTCTCTAAGGACTGCTTACTCTGTGCTTTATATCGCCTACCAAAGACACAAATCAGAACTTAATTTGACAGACATTTTTAAAGAAAAACTTTCTACTTAGGCCTTGGTTTAGACCAATAGATCATTCCTCCTTGGGGTCAAAAGCCAGTTCTTACTTCTTCTCTACATGATGGATCATGGCAAATGCAAATGGTTCTTCGTAGGTTCAAAGATCTTCTGACACCTTTAGCTTTTTCACGCTTTGTACTTTTAACACTTGTTTTACAGAAGTTTTGTTTTTATGTGGTGCTGCTAAGACCCAGTACACGAGTGAAAATTATTTGCCAATAAACTACTGTAAAAATAAAACGATTTCTTTCATTGGGTAGAAATTCTGTAAATAATAAAGTAAATATGCTAAATTCAAAGACCTTGAATACATTGCCCTGTAGTCACAGTGTCAGCAAAGTGTATAAGAGACACCAGCATGATCAGCCACAGATACAGAAAGAGTTGTCAATACAGCGTTAAATGAAATGCCCAGAGACACACTAGATAACCAGCTGGACACCACCAGACTGACATTCTCTTGCTCATCCTGACAACCATGTTGTCTAGAAGTTTATATTCTTTGGAATTTTGGTGTTGGACCCTAACCCTAAACCTATTGGAATAGCCATTTAATAGCTGGAATTATTTCCCATGGCCTACAGTGTATATATATATATATATATATATATACAGATATATGATCGGGTTAGGGTGTCTCCGTTAATTCTTTGGATTTTTGTTTATCATTGGCTGAGCTTTCAAAGTAGCAACTTCCTTTTAATATGTGACATGCCTAATGGAAACAGCAGTATTTCAGCAGTGACATTAAGTTTATTGGATTAATGGAAAATATGCTATATGCATCGTAACAAAATTAGACAGGTGCATAAATTCGGGTACCCCAACAGAGATATTACATCAGTACTTAGCTGAGCCTCCTCTTGCAAATATAACAGCCTCTAGACGCCTCCTATAGCCTTTGATGAGTGTCTGGATTCTGGATGGAGGTATTTTTGACCATTCTTCCATACGAAATCTCTCCAGTTCAGTTAAATTTGAAAGCTGCAGAGCATGGACAGCCTGTTTCAAATCATCCCATAGATTTTCGATGATATTCAAGTCAGGGGACTTCTCCCTCTGCATGAATGCCTTTGTAGATTTTGAACTGTGTTTTGGGTCATTATCTTGTTGGAATATCCAACCCCTGCGTAACTTCAACTTTGTGAACTTTGATGCTTGAACATTATCCTGAAGAATTTATTGATACTGGATTAAATTCATCCGACCCTCGACACAGTCCCTGAACTAGCCACATAGCCCCACAGCATGATGGAACCTCCACCAAATTTGACAGTAGTTAGCAGGTGTTTTTCTTGGAATGCGGTATTCTTCTTCCACCATGCAAAGCGCTTTTTGTTATGACCAAATAACTCAATTTTTGTCTCATCAGTCCAAAGCACTTTGTTCCAAAATGAATCTGGCTTGTCTAAATGATCATTTGCATACAAGTGACTCTGTTTGTGGCGTGAGTGCAGAATGGGCTTCTTTCTCATCACCCAGCCATATAGATGTTCTTTGTGTAAATTGCACTGAATTGTAGAACAATGTACAGATACACCATGTTCTTGCAGGTCTTTGGAGGTGATCTTTGGGTTGTCTGTAACCATTCTCACAATCCTGCGCATATGCCGCTCCTGAATTTTTCTTGGCCTGCCAGACCTGGGTTTAACAGCAACTGTGTCTGTGGCCTTCCTTTTCCTGATTACATTCCTTACAGTTGAAACTGACAGTTTAAACCTCTGAGGTAGCTTTTTTAGCCTTCCCCTAAACCATGATACTGAACAATCTTTGTTTTCAGATCTTTTGAGAGTTACTTTGAGGATCCCATGCTGTCACTCTTCAGAGGAGAATCAAAGGGAAGCACAACTTGCAATTGACCACCTTAAATACCTTTTCCTCTTGATTGGACACACCTGTCTATGAAGTTCAAGGCTTAGCAAGCTAATCCAACCAATTTGGTGTTGCAAGTAATCAGTACTGAGCAGTTACATGCATTCAAATCAGCAAAATTACAAGAGTACCCAAATTTTTGCACAGCCAGTTTTTCACATTTGATTTAATTTCAGACAACTAAATACTGCTTCACTAAACATCTTTGGTCGGAAAACACCCCGGTACTCAGATGTTACTAGGAAATGAAAGACATACCACTGTTATCTTTTTTGTAGAAAGTAGAGTAAATTATTATGCAGGCTGAGAGGGGCTCCCAAACTTTTTCATATGACT
>JANRMT010028174.1:125090519-125105613 GCA_026402145.1 Polypterus bichir lapradei
GATAGATAGATAGATAGATAGATAGATAGATAGATAGATAGATAGATAGATAGATAGATAGATAGATAGATAGATAGTGTGGCCAACTGGGTGGTCCTCTTTAATACAATGCAAATAAGACAAATGCTCGTTGGTGTATGTGTCCTATGGGTTCTGGGCTGAAAATGAAACAAAGGGGTATTTGGCTTTTTAACCAAAAGCTAAGATCAGCCTGCTCTGGAGCACCATCTGGCCAAAATAACAGCTCCTTCTGGAAAGCCAAGGCTATTATAGGGGGTGAAATGGAAGGGTCAGTTGCCATCACTGGGTGATTTCCTGGCACTATGAAGAAAGAAAGAGATGACAGTGTTAGCGATAGCGCTCCCTTCCTATAACAGCCTGTAAGGAGATCTTTTGACTTGCATGAATGACAATAGATAGAGTGTACTTTATTTGTCCCACTGTATTCCTTTTCCAGCCTTATTTCCATAAACTATTTAAATATTTGATATTTTAAATTTTTGGGGAAGCCACCTTGTTTACTGAAGTCCAAATTTACAGTTATCTTCCCCAATATGTTACCAAACAATGTACGCCTCTTCTTATTGGTGCACCATTCATTTTTCAGATGTCTTATCATTTTTGCCCTAACTTGGAAGGTCTGCTCCAGAATCTTGACTTGTAGGTGTTATCCTTTGTCCCAACTAAACAGAGGACTGAAATGCCAAGGAAAAGAAATATGGGCTGGTCTAAAATAAATTGTTGTATGAGAGATACAAGAATGAAGGTTGCAATGCAGTATGTTAAGCCTGTGGGCCCTTTATTTTCTTAGACAGCTATATAGCATGGACCTACTTTTGTGGCCAGAAAAGATGTTACCAAAGCAATAAAACACCTATGACCTGCTTCTGTCGCTCCACTCAGTGCTTTATGTCCTCCCTCTGTTTCTCCTGTCTTTATATCTTTGATTTGTCTCACCAGCTTTACTTGTTCATTGTTCACTCTGTAACTCCCACTCTTCTCCAGGTCTCTTGCTGTGCTGTTCACCTACTGCTTGACACATAATGTTTTTTTTTGTATTTCCTTTCTCACATCTTCCGTGGTACATTGAATGGAAGGACACCTCTGTACTTAATTGGTTGGAATATCATAAATATTTATGATAATAAATTCTCCCTTGACACTCTCTGTCTGATTTTAGCATATTTTTTGCTCACAAAGACTTTCTCCAGATTCTCTGTCATCTTCTCACAAAAGTACCAAAAGTGCTGGTTTGATTAGCAGTTTTGTATGGATTGAAAGATACCTTTATGTACCTCTATGATGGAAATATATATATATATATATATATATATATATATATATATATATATATATATATATATAGTGCATCCAGAAAGTATTCACAGCGCATCACTTTTTCCACATTTTGTTATGTTACAGCCTTATTCCAAAATGGATTAAATTCATTTTTTTCCTCAGAATTCTACACACAACACCCCATAATGACAACGTGAAAAAAGTTTACTTCAGGTTTTTGCAAATTTATTAAAAAATAAAAAACTGAGAAATTACATGTACATAAGTATTCACAGCCTTTGCTCAATACTTTGTCGATGCACCTTTGGCAGCAATGACAGCCTCAAGTCTTTTTGAATATGATGCCACAAGCTTGGCACACCTATCCAGGGCCAGTTTCGCCCATTCCTCTTTGCAGCACCTCTCAAGCTCCATCAGGTTGGATGGGAAGCGTCGGTGCACAGCCATTTTAAGATCTCTCCAGAGATGCTCAATCGGATTCAAGTCTGGGCTCTGGCTGGGCCACTCAAGGACATTCACAGAGTTGTCCTAAAGCCACTCTTTTGATATCTTGGCTGTGTGCTTAGGGTCGTTGTCCTGCTGAAAGATGAACCGCCGCCCCAGTCTGAGGTCAAGAGTGCTCTGGAGCAGGTTTTCATCCAGGATGTCTCTGTACATTGTTGCAGTCATCTTTCCCTTTATCCTGACTAGTCTCCTAGTTCCTGCCGCTGAAAAACATCCCCACAGCATGATGCTGCCACCACCATGCTTCACTGTAGGGATGGTATTGGCCTGGTGATGAGCGGTGCCTGGTTTCCTCCAAACGTGACGCCTGGCATTCATACCAAAGAGTTCAATCTTTGTCTCATCAGACCAGAGAATTTTGTTTCTCATGGTCTGAGAGTCCTTCAGGTGCCTTTTGGCAAACTCCACGCGGGCTGCCATGTGCCTTTTACTAAGGAGTGGCTTCCGTCTGGCCACTCTACCATACAGGCCTGATTGGTAGATTTCTGCAGAGATGGTTGTCCTTCTGGATGGTTCTCCTCTCTCCAAAGTGGACCTCTGGGGCTCTGACAGAGTGACCATCGGGTTCTTGGTCACCTCCCTGACTAAGGCCCTTCTCCCCTGATCGCTCAGTTAGGATGGCCGGCCAGCTCTAGGAAGAGTCCTGGTGGTTTCGAACTTCTTCCACTTACGGATGATGGGGGATTTGTGCTAATTTTGAGCTTCATGGCAAAGGCTGTGAATACTTATGTACATGTGCTTTCTCAATATTTTTATTTTTAATAAATTTGCAAAAATCTCAAGTAAACTTTTCTCACATTGTGATTATGGGGTGTTGTGTGTAGAATTCTGAGGAAAAAAATGAATTTAATCAATTTTGGAATAAGGCTGTAACATAACAAAATGTGGAAAAAGTGATGTGCTGTGAATACTTTCCGGATGCACTGTCTATATATATATATATATATATATATATATATATATATATATATTTCCATCATACAGGTACATAAAGGTATATATATAGTCACAGACGGCTGGGGTTCTTACCCGGCCGGGACACCTTAAAAGACCGGAAGGTGACAATAATAGCTTCCAGGTCAAGAGAGGGCAACCACCCTGGATAAAAAGAGGACCACGGGAAAGGGACAAAAAGTTTTTAACCTGTTGGGACCCGTGGCCACCGCCAGGGGGTGCCTTAAGTCTCAACAGACCAGAAGAATTGTCACTTCCGCCACACCAGGCAAGATGGCGGCTGAACCTGCCAGGAACGCCCGGAGTGCTTCCGGGGCAAAGGGCAGCACTTCCGCCACACCAGCAAGTGCTGCCAGAAGATCGTTTCCAGCCACCTGGAATGCATCCTGGCGGGAATAAAAGGGCCTGCGTCCTAACAGTCGGAGAGCTAGAGTCGGGAGTGGGAGCTGGACGAAGCTCCCCTGGAGGAGACAGGCGGCCAAGGACTGAGAGAAAGAAGCCCATAGAGTGGTGATTATTGCTGTGAGCATTGTGTACTGTGTTTTGGACTTTATTTTCTGTATTTGGAGGTATGTAATAAAAGTGTGACTTTTATAAAGATGTGGTCTCCTACTGGTGGTGTCCGGGCAAGTCTCACTATATATATATATATAAATATATATATATATATATATATATATATATATAGTGTGGCTGATTATGGAAGAACTAGGGGAGAGAGTATTTTCAAGGACGTTTCTCCCCTGGACCGACACAGGGAAGCCCCCTTGGTTTCCAAAGAGGCCATGGGTCATAAGCATAGAAGCTCAACCCTTTTGGGGCCTGTGGCCACCTCCAGGGGGCGCATGGACATTTGCAGGGCCCTATTTGGCAGCACTTCCGGAAATGCTGCTGGAAGAAGCTCACTAGGCACCTGGAGTACTTGCAGGTGACCTATAAAAAGGGCCCAGTCACCAGGAGTCAATGGCCTGAGTCAGGAAGAAGAGGACAAAGCCTGTCTGGAGGACTGGAGATGGCGGCAAAGGGACTGTGTTGGTGTTTTTATCTTGGTTCTGGAAAGTTCACTTGTAAATAAACTGTGTGCTGTGTGGAATAAAACCTGTGTCCTTCTTGGGATAGGGTGGCTGTAAGTGCCCAAGGCATCACAATATATATATTTAGTCTTGAAAGTGTGTTTGAGGATCACCTTCAAGGTTCAAACCAAGCAGTCATTACCACTCCAGAACATGAGGGGGAGCTGTTGCTAACTCTTTCTCCCACAGCTTAGGGGAGACTCACAATGAAGGCATATGACACACTCAGAGAAGGATCCACTCCTTTTGGTTACAGGCTTATAAAAGCTGGCCATCCCCAGAAAGAGTCAAGCCTACAAGTATGGAGCTCCCAAAAACTAACCACTATGAGATAAGGGCTATTTGAAAAGATAGCCATAGGATGAGCTTGGAAAGTCCCAAGAATCTGAGTTTTTTGTTTATCTTTATACAGTGTCATCATGCACTTGTTTATTTAAGTTAACACATTAAACTTGCTCCCCTGAGACTCAAGTTATGTTTAAAATATATTTTATACTGTACAGGGTTGTATTCATTATACAAAATAAACAGTTTAAACTCAGCACGGAGGATGTGTATTCAATGGCTGTGTCTGTTTTCGTACTCCATGTTAGAAGCATCTACATATCTGTGATTTTCACAAATTGACTCAAAGCAGAGCTAATACATATGTGTTTTTATTTGTGTGAGGTGCTTTTGTATTGTTTTGTATTTGCTTGTATTGTTTGTCTCAGGGAAATCACTGTTTTAATAATTGGGTAAAAGAAATAATTTATAGCAATTACCAGAGCTGTCATTAATTTTACACCCTGTATCAAATATTTTTGATAGTGACATTGTAAACTAGAAACATCAGAATAATGTGTCAGCACAATACAAGAAGAGAACATATAACTGAAGTGCTTTCAAGATGTCATTTACAGGTGATGGTAATGCTATACATGTGTACTGTTTATTGATATTTTCTTCTTCTTTCTATGGGTGGGTGTACCAGTAACTGAGTCACATGACAGCATTTTCCAGATTTCAAGGCACAGTGAGCGGCTGCTCATTATCTGTTGTTAAACAGAAGACAACATTGTAGCTGGAAGGAAGAAGAAAAGGCTTATAGCTCTTTCCAGCCGTGTGGGGTCTTGTCCTCCAAACAGAATTTGTTAGGGTGACCGTACGCTACAGCAGCACACCCCACTTCCAGCGATGTACAGAGTATGAAATTTTATCAGTTTTGACTAATCAAGTACAACTCATTTTTGTAACATATTTTACTTTTTATAGTCAGTTATAAATTTATGCATGGAATATGAGAAGGAAGAATGCTGTCTGTGATTATACCAAGTCTTAAGCGACAAACATAAGGAAGTGAATTTAAATATATAAATAAGCTATTGATAAGAGTTAAAAATGCTAAAAGAGAAGTGAGAACAAAACACCAGGCTATTGTCTTCCACAACTTAGCATGCTATGTAAACACCTCCTTTTCTGGCTTTGAACCCGAAATGTCTGATTCTACTTTAAATACTTTGAATGGCCACAAGTTGACCAGTCAAAAAATCATACTTTAATTTTCAAAAATATGAATGTAATTTACAATATGTAAGGAATAATAATATTGAAATACAGAGAAGAGAGATAATAAGCAATATAATAAAGGTACCACAAATATTAGCACTGCTGCCTCACAGATGCACACTCCTGGGTTCAAATTCCAGCTCAAGTGTAGAAGTGACATGTTCTCGCCATGTCCTCATTCATTTCCTCCAGGTGCTTCTTTTTTCTTCAGTCATTTCAAAGGCATACAGGTTAGCTTGGAGCTGCAGCTGATGCAATTTCAAATAGGTTCCAAAAAAAAAAAAACCCTTGAGCACCTGAAGGTTTTGAAAAAGATTAATGAGTTGAAAAAGGAATATGTAAAAAGAGCAGATGTATTAAATAACAAGTACACCACAAAAAAAGCAAAATACTGGCATAACACTGAAACTACTGAGGTGGGAATAGAAGCTTTAAATCTAGAGGTGCTGCTCAATTGTACCTAACATGTTAGAAGCAAAAAGAAAATGACCAAACAGCAGCAGCATGACCCACCACCACCATTTCACATAAACTTTATTGTCTAGGACATATAGTCTTTCAAGTCTCCTAATAATAGTGACAGTAACACAATACCAAAAAAGGACACACGAAAATACATAGAATGAAACACATATAATGTATGTTATATACTGGGTGTGTGGATATACAATGTCTACAAACAGTATTCAGATCCATTCACATTTTGCTATGTTGCAGCCTTATATTAAATCATTTGAATTATTTTTTTCCCCAAATCAAGCAACACTCAATGCTGAATTAAATGAAGTGGATTCAAGTGAGTTTTTACATGAAGCCATTAACTCTTATTTTACTTAATGTATCATCTACTGAGGGTGGTGCAGTGGGTAGCGTTGCTGCCTCGCAGTAAGGAGACCTGGGTTCGCTTCCTGGGTCCTTCCTGCGTGGAGTTTGCATGTTCTCCCTGTGTCTGTGTGGGTTTCCTCCGGGTGCTCCGGTTTCCTCCCACAGTCCAAAGACATGTAAGTTAGGTGCATTGGCGATCTTAAATTGTCCCTAGTGTGTGCTTGGTATGTGTCCCTTAACCTGCCCGATGTTTGTTCCTGCCTTGCACCCTGTGTTGGCTGGGATTGGATCCAGCAGACCCCCGTGACCCTGTAGTTAGGCTATAGCAGGTTGCATAGTGGATGGATGGATGGTCTACTGATTTATCATGAAACTTGTGTTCAATATTATTTAACTTATTTTGAGAAATCGTCTAAAGTAAGTTTTACTTACCCCATTGGTGTTTTATTTAGCAAAAAATGTATCACTGCAGTAAGCAAAATTTACTCGACATGATTTCTTAAAACAAGCTAAAATTTTTTAAACACAAATTTCTTCATTAGTCAGTAAATCCTACAATGAGTAAACCAAGATTTAATGTATTGATTTAAAAACTTTTCACTTATTTAGATTTCATTTTTTTGCAGTGCCGTAGAATCACAAAATGAAAACAGAATACTGGAAATTTTTGCTAAGATAAAATACAGGGTGGCCCACAAAAAAGTGTCCAGCCTCCACCGAGAGTTCAAAGAGTGTACATGAACATGGTGAAACAGGCACAGAGATGTATTGATGGATAAGGAGATCACCTTTAGCATCTTTTGTAAATGTAAGTATCAAATGTGATCAGTTTTCCCTTCACCACGTAATGCAGTCGTCTCGGTGGAGGTGGACCACTTTTTCGTGGGCCACCCTATACTTCACCTTCACAGATATCACATTAACACAAGTATTTTACTCTGTACTTGTTTGGAGCACCTTTGCCAGTCATTACAGCCTGGAGTCTCCTTGGGTCTGACACTAGAAGCTTCACACACCTAGATTTGGGGATTTTTTGCCATTCTTCTCTACAGATCCTCTCAAGTTCTGTCAGATTAGATGAAGACTGTTAATGGACAGCTATTTTTAGGTCTCTTCAGAGATGTTTGATTGGGATTAAGTCCAGGCTCTCAAGGACATTCCCAGAGTTGTCCCTAAGTCATGCTTGTGTAATTTTAGCTTTGTGCTTAGGGCCACTGTCCTATTAAAACGTGAAGCTTTAACCGAGTCTGAAGTCAAGAGCGCTCCATTTAGATTTCCCTTAAACCTTTGTATTCTCCCAGTTCCTGCCATTGAAAAACAATCTTATAGCAAGATGCTGCCACAATCTTGCTTGTATTGATGCAGGAATGAGTGGTGCCTGTTTTTTCTCAATGCATTATGGTAATTTTGCTTTCATCTGAGCAGAGATTCTTGATTCTTACAGTCTGACAGTTCTTTAGGTGCCTTTTTTGCAAACTCTAAGTAGGCTTCCTTGGGTCTTTTACTGAAGAGAGGCTTCTGTCTGGCCATTCTGTCATAAAGCCCATATTGGTGGAGTGTTGCATTGATGGTTATCCTTCAGGAAGTTGCTCCCATCTCCACAAAGGTTCTCTGGAGCTCAGCCAGAGTGGCCATTGGGTTCTTGGTGACCTCTCTTGCCAAGACCCTTCTTCCCTGATTGTTCAATTTGTTCAGGCAGCCAGCTATAGGAACCGCTAGGAGTTGTAGTTGTTCCAAACTTACTCTAAATAAGAACTATGGCAGCCACTGTGCTCTTGGAAACAATGCTGCAGATTTGTTTTTTTTAATCCTTCGCAAGATCTAAGCTACAACACAATCGTGTTCCTAAGCTCTGCAGGCGATTCCTTCAACCTCAGGGCTTATTTTTTGCTCAGACAAACATTGTCAGTTGTGGGAGCTCATATAGAGAGGCCTGTGCCTTTTCTAGTCATGTCCAATCAATTGAATTGACCATAGGTGGACTCCAAGCAAGGCGTAGAAACACCTCAATGATGGTCAATAGAATGGGGAACATCAAGCTAGATTTCAAGTGTTATAGAAAAGGGTCTGAATACTTGTGCCAATGTACAATTTCATTTTTTATTTTTTAATAAATTTACAAAGATTTTTAAAATCCTATTTTCACCTCTAGGTATTGAGTTGATCACCTTCCAGTAAAACATTCATAAAACAAATATGGACAGATCCAGAAAAACTTTTTATTGTAGTTTCTCCATCAGAATAAATAGCAGTTGATAACAATGCACTACACAGTATTTTGCATATCCAAACACAATAGCAACACTTCCACAGCTAAAAGGTGGACAGCACTCTATGTACTGATTTAATAAGGCAAAAACAGGCAGAAGTGCTAATAAACAGTGTAATACTACAGCTTTCACTAACGTTTGCGGTGTACATTGTCATTTTAGACTGACATCATAATCTGAAGTCGAACAACCTCAGACTTGACAGAACAGCCCAGAGTTTTCGAGGTGGAAATCCGACTTATTTGTGTGTTCCAGTTGAAAATCCTGACTAGAAACTCAGAAATTCTGACTTCCCACTTCAAATGGAATGCAACATAAGATTGGCCGTTCAGTGATCTTGTGATCTCTGTGGACATAAACCGCATCTGAATCTATTAGTTTGAGTGCGAATGGCCCTGTAGTGTTTGTTAGAAGAAAAGAGTGAGAAAACAGCAAGGACAAGAACATGCAATATTTACAAACCTGATGAGTCTGGAATGACGGGGCCCTTAAAAGGAAAATATTTGGCTTATTAACATTTACCTAAAGTTAACATTTACTTCAAGTTAGATGTTTGTTGATAAATGACACTCTTACTCTAGACCCTTAACTACTGAATACACATAGCGATAGTTAAAGACTGAAGTGAGGGACACAGAAGATCAAATAGTAAATATTGTCTCTTAATTGGCAACTCTGAATTGGCACTGTACGAGCATTGTGGATGTGTGGGGATGCATCCTGCGATGGACTGTCACAATGTTCAGGCTTTGTAGTCCATGTTGCTGAAATAGCCCTGGCAAGAATGAACTAGCTAGAACAGGTTTCATCACGAATGCATGAATTTAGTTAAGCAAAAATAGCTGTAGATTGTGTGGGTACGGAAAGGTACGCTATAGGTAAATACAACCTTGAAAAAAGGTAAACAAAGAAAATATCTTTTTTTTTTGTAAGCAATGAAAGGATGTCAGGAAAAGTTCACTGTCCCTAAGGACAATGCTTTCCTTGAAGCCCAGAAATGTTATTCTCCTGCACATTTAGTTGAGTAGTTCAGTTCCATCTTCCCTACAGAATACTTTCATCTTGTTCTCTGGGTTTAAATAAATAAAAACAGGTATGGATTTTTATTAAAACAAGGGACATTTTTTGTTTTTGCTTTTCTTTTGACAACCCACAACATACTGCCATCCAGTAATGTTAATCCTGGTTCAGCATTTTTGGAATATTGAACTTTAATTCTCCATGGGATACAATCAGAGATGTGATCAATTCTAAGGTATTTTCCAAGTTTATTAAAGCTGGAAGAGCTGCTGTGGTTATTAGTGTACTGCTTTCTTTTCCAAATTCCACAGTGCCAACCCATAGCACAAGACGGAGTAGGCGCACTTTGTAGTTGAAAGAATGAACCAGGAGCAGAAGGATCTGGTATGTCTATGAGTAAATAAATCCTGCCAGGACTCTGTTGTAAGGGCTTCAGTGTCATTTCCACTTCAGTATTCATTCTAATCTTTGCTCTTCCAGTCTTTAAGGTTTTTCATCTATTTTTGCATTTTTTGCAAAGCTAATGCCAAACTCTCATGCAAATTTCATGCCATTTGTTCTCTCCTCTGTGTCCATTTCACACACTTATTTTCCTATCAATGCCCTTCATTTCCACTTCAGTTTTAATTACATAGCATCTTTATTAACCAAGATATTTTTAAATGAATAAAAGAGTATAATCTTAAATATCCAAAAGGCTTGGTCATGCTTACTCATAAAAAGTGATTTAAACTTTCCTGACATCACCAAATTGACACAATAAAGCATGAAAGTGTCATCATATGTCATTTAGACAGGAGTCCACATTAAAATAGTTGGAGTGAAAACCAGCAGCCACTAAATCCCTGAGATTCTAAACATGTAGCATAGGGCACCAACCAGATGAGATAAAGTCCACCAAGGTTTCAACAGATGCAGCACACTTCTAAAAGGTCATAAATTAGAAACAACCATCCATCCTCCCATTCATTCATCCATTGCAGAACTCTAAGATAAAATAATTTATTAATGTCTCCATTTAATTAATTTCAAGAATCAAAGTGTTAACAAATTATATTAAACACAATCTGTTCCAATCTTTAAGATTTATTTTTGTATTTTTTTGCAAAGCTAATGCCAAACTCTCATGCAAATTTCATGCCATTTGTTCTCTCCGCTGTAGAGCTCTGAAAGTATCTGATACTTTTATCAGAATTCATAGTGAGTGCTCCTGGCTGTAGTCCCAGAACTGGATCAGGTCTGTGTTTGACATGCTCCATGCACCACAATACTGGACCACTTTTTCCATTGACCAGCATCCATTCAGCAGAGTTGGAGTATTATCATCTGAATGGCGGAGGAACTGCAGGGATGCATCTAATCTGCATCTTTCCTGTAGTGCTTGGTTGACATTACTACTGACTGGCGACCCAGACCCCTTGGAAGCACCTGAGTCTGAACTTGGCTCCTGAAATATGACGGTTGAATCAATAGAAGCAGATGGGTGAACAGTTTTCAGCAAATGGATCCAGACTGTAAGCAACTGATAGCTGTTCTGCCACTGTGAGCATTGTCTCTGTTAGGGAAATCTGCTCAGTAAGAGTTTGTACGCTTGCAGACGTATACCAGAAATATTAATTGACTTAAAGAAGGGCTTTTAAACTTGGGTCCATTGGGGCACAAAGCTTTTCAGCAAGCAATCTGTAACATTTGGCATATTTTTTTTCTGTTCATTTTTAAAGAGGACAGATTTCAGCTAAACTATATTAGAGTCAGCAGAACTGTAACATTTGTCCTGCTAATCACATAATTAGATTGTAACTGAAAAGCCTTGCCAGTATGAACTCCGAGACCCGAGTTTCAAAAAATCTTGTGACCTGTCAGAAGTGAATAACACTAAGGTTCAGAAAAGAAAAAAAAATCGTGTGACTTCAGCTGTAATTTACCTTAAAATGACAGAAAGCAAAAAACACATTTCCAATTACTGTCTTCATTTTCAAATTCTCTTATTTCAATTTTTCGGTAAGCATTTTTCTTATCATTTTCTTTGAAGGAAGTGATTAGTGTCTGTTATGTAAGGCATATACAAATGTTCTGGGTTTGTGCCCTAAAAAATGCAGTGGTGAATTAAGACAGGCTTTTAGGCAATGAAAAATGATCTGTCCATAAAATGGATGAAATGGAGCCCCCATGAAGCCTGCACATCAGAAACCCACGCAATTAGTTTAGAGCACATGAAGCAGATAACAGTGAACTGACTTTGCCTGTTTTATTGATGACTTAATTAACTTATCTGCTTCCTGTATGAGACAGAGAGACAGGCAATTAGACTATCACAGGAGACGAGTAAACAATTATCACCCGTGATGAATTTTTAATTCAGACTCCCACATCCAATCTTACATATAGTGCTGAGAAGGAGAGGTGGCATTCTCACTTTCACACCAGCAGGAAACAGACACTGCTTCTAGCTCATCGTTCCACAGGCACTTTGTACTGTGGTGCCGCTCACTGTTTTTCACCCACTGGACTTTTGCTCATTTCGTTGCTTGTTTAGGTGACTCAATATCCTTAACAAGACCTCTCACTTTAGCCACAGTAGTCAATGAGCGCAAGCAGTGGCAGGCTCTGCCATTTTATAGGTTCTCCTGCAGCTGGCACTGAAGCTACTCATTTGAATAATTGATCACCAGCTCATAATGCTGTAAACTCAGTGCTGATGTCATCCCCAGGCTGATGTAACTTGTCAGCGCCATTACAGTGCCCTCTCTCTGAAGGGTCAGACAGTTCATAATGGCAGGGTGGTTATTTCTTCCACTGCAGGGCAATGTAGCAGTGCTGCACTGTCAGCTGATATTGCAGGGGTGTATGATGCTGCACTTCTGAGGTGTGATCTGACCGTTACAAACAAACCTCCTGGTGCGGAGCTGCAGAAGTAGTTGGCTCTTGGATGGCTTCCTTCCTGAACTGATGCCGCAACTAGCATTCCAGGTCTTGGGTCTCATCTTCAAGACTCTCCATCAACAACTCAGAAGAAAATAAGTAAGTCTATTATTGGGTCTCTACAGTGCTCAGCACTTTCTGAGTCAGGCCACCATTGTAGCATTATGTTGTGCTTGCCAGTGCTGACCCAGTGGATTATTGCTAATTTTATTGTTCTCTTATGTATCTCACTATCGAAATCATATTATGTGATATCATCTACTGTTAAAATTCTGTTCCGTACTTGTAAAATTTTTATTTTTATACTGTATTGAGGATTACTTGTGTTCTGTTCTGTGTATTGTATTGTATTATATTGACCCCCCTTCTTTTTGACAACCATTGCACGCCCAACCTACCTGGAATGAGGTCTCTCTTTGAACTGCCTTTCCCCAGGTTTCTTTCATTTTTTCCCTACAAGGGTTTTTTGGGAGTTTTTTCTTGTCTTCTTAGAGAGTCAAGGCTGGGGTGCTGTCAAGAGGCAGGGCCTGTTAAAGCCCATTGCAGCACTTCTTGTGTGATTTTGGGCTATACAAAAATGAATTATATTGTATTGTACTATCCTTAGAGGGATGGCTTGCTTTAGCTACAACTAGTTAGTGATCTTGCAACTGTGCCATTTTTAATGAGTCTCAATATCTGGCACTGAAGCTGCTCATTTGAATATACCAGCTGATGCAAGTGTCAGCACAATGACTTTTTTCTGCTGAATTAAAAATGTAAGTGAGTGTTAGTGTGTCTTATATTAGACTGCCTTCTTGTCCAGAGTTGGTTCCTGGCTTAACTTGCAATACCTCTGGGATAAGCTGTTGTCCTTCACAATTCTTTATTGGAATTAAATTAATGGATTGATTGACTTGGTCAATGAAACATAAGAATATATTGAAATCTTTGTGTTTAGATTTAACATCGTTTTGTGTCCCTTTCTGGGAGAGACTATGAATGCTCAAAACATTGTCATGTAAATAAAAGTTATTGGGTCAGACCTGGAGACCACCATGACTCTACATGCCATGACAGAGAGTACCAAAGCATAACAGCAAGTTACAACAAAATGTTGTACCTAGTGTTGCTATGGCAGTGTTCTTATAATAAATGTACATTAACTCTTTACACTAATTAAATAATTTATTTAAAGTCTAATGCACAGAGTAGTAACATGCATGTGCCATTTGTGGCATTTAGTCAGAAGTGCTACACTTGGCTGGTGACATCTAATTTGATTACATGTCTAACAGGTAGACTGTATTTCTCACGCTTTACAAAAATGTCAACTACCAAAGTAATTGTCAGTAAACTCAGCCCAGTTGAAAATTTCTGTGGTTTCATGCTATGCAAAGAAAGTGTCTCCATTTCACACATCTATTTTCTTATCAATACCACCCTACTCAATGTACTAACCTGCGTGGGATGGCAGTTGAATTAAGGAAGTAGAATCATGAGACAGACCGAGGGTGGAAAAAAGAAACCAAGGTAGTAAGAATAAACAAAACACAGGATATGAAACAATAATTGTGGTTAAGAAATAGCTTGAGAGGATGAGAAAACACAGGTTCACTTAACTAGCATGACAAAAGTAGTCAGATCAAAAACAGAGAGCCTTTTAACAAGCAATAACTTCACTGGAGTTTTAGGTTGAGTGCACTAACTTGGTAAAACCAGAAATTCCAAGGGGCTGACCTTTATACCCCTTGACCTATGATGTCACACCACCCGTGATTCCGATGTCCCCCCCAGTAACCATATAGCAACTGTCAACACTAGTTCCTAAATGGCAGTGCCCATAGAAAAAACAAGATGGAGCTGTGGAATAACACAAAAAATAACTACCATAAGTAAAGATGTATTGAAACTAAAAATAAATATGACCATTGGATTGCTGGGTCTGAAACCCAAAAGAAAACAATGTATAAATTATTTTTAGAGACACAGGAATCACTTCTAAATGGAGGCATCACCACTACATGACATGCCACACAGTTTGAACAGTTAGAACATGGGGTCAATGATATAAACTCTTCAGAAGTCAAGAATCAATCAAGAGTCCCAGGATTGTAGGCTGCAATGCCAACCATTTCACCCCCTCGTAGCCCCTGTGTCTAATGTTAGCTCTCACTAACAGATAACAAAATTATCACGCTTCAAAATCCACCCATTCCCTTTTTTTCCAGTTTACCAGTTCCCAATAATAAATACAAATTCTTGGGAAGCAATTCAGAATATTTAAAGCATCAGGCATCTGTCAGATTCCTCCCAGTCTGTTTAAAGGTTACAAGGTTTGCTAGGCATCAGGACTACACTGCAATTTGATTAGATAATGACGAGCAAAACTATTACCTCTGCACTGCTGAGCTCTGGAAAGCTAAAATAAACTTAATGAATGGCAATGGTGCCATAATTAATTTAAAGGCCACTGATTTTGTATCACACTCTTTGTTACTGACCTATTTAATGTGTAAACCTTATCATTTTAATAGAAGTTAAAGCATTTTAAAAAGTTCATGTATTCTCTTTTCCTTTACTATGCTCTTGTATGTTCTTTTCCCGTAAATAAAAGTTACTTAATTGCCTAAAAAGCATGATAGATAGATAGATAGATAGATAGATAGATAGATAGATAGATAGATAGATAGATAGATA
>JANRMT010028174.1:125105623-125150833 GCA_026402145.1 Polypterus bichir lapradei
ATAGATAGATAGATAGATAGATAGATAGATAGATAGATAGATAGATACTTTATTAATTCCAAGGGGAAATTCACATACTCCAGCAGCAGCATACTGATAAAGAACAATATTAAATTAAAGAATGATAACAATGAATGTATGACAGACAGACAATAACTTTGTATAATGTTAATGTTTAGCCTCCCGGGTGGAATTGAAGAGTCGCACAGTGTGTGGGAGGAACGATCTCCTCAGTCTGTCAGTGGAGCAGGACAGTGACAGCAATCTGTTGCTGAAGCTGCTCCTCTGTCTGGAGATGATCCTGTTCAGTGGATGCAGTGGATTCTTCATGATTGACAGGAGCCTGCTCAGCACCCATCGCTCTGCTACAGATGTCAAACTGTCCAGCTCTGTGCCTACAATTGAGCCTGCCTTCCTCACCAGTTTGTCCAGGCGTGAGGCATCCCTCTTCTTTATGCTGCCTCCCTGCACACCACCGCGTAGAAGAGGGCACTCGCCACAACCATTTGATAGAACATCTTTAGCATCATATTGCAGATGTTGAAGGATGCCAGCCTTCTAAGGAAGTATTATACTTATGTAGTGTAAAGGATAGCCAGGCTACATTTCCCATACCCTCTATATTTATGTGTCAAGTAGTTGGGTAAAAGCAGGCAATTTTCACTTCACCTTTTGACTGAAGCTCAAGCATACACCTGCAGAAAACAAATGAATCATCTTTACCTCTAATACTGTGATTGGAAACTCAGACTCAATTAAAGAAGAGGCTAAAAGGCAATCAGACTTTCATTAAAAAGTTATGCATTGATTATTTTTTAAACCTTGAAATATTTACAAATTTTGCAGTGCAATACACAACAGATCAAAGTACCTGCTTAGTTGCCCCTCAGGAGCAGAAGTAATTTATCATCCTTTTAATTTCACTTGCTATTTGGGTACATGTTGAGCAAGAGCAATCAATGACACACACACACACACACATTCCTTTTTCTACAGTGCTTTGAAAGAAAATAAATAAAATTGAGTTTGCTTTGCAAGGTTCAGTTTATGCTGCACATGCACATAAGTTTCCTGGAAAAGCTTTGATCATTGATCTATATACTGTAATATCTTACTGTAGTAGTCTTGGATACAGAAATCTGAATAGGTAGTAATGGACACAAATACAGTACAATGTATGTGAGAACAGTACTGAAAACCTTATTTTTCAGAATACACATTTTCAGTCATTTCATCTCTTGAAAGGAAATAACAAAAACCCTTGTGTGCACGGAGAAAAGTTGTAAATTCCAGTCAGCTTAAAATTACTCCTAAGGTCTAGTTGCTAAAGAGCAATAACATGGTTGGTTCTCCCTGACAAGCATATCCTATTACTTACCATAGGCTTTATTTCTAATGACTAATGATGACTAAACCCTGAGGAGTTTGTTTTGCCATGTGTTTGGCGAAATCATGGAAATTTTCAGGAAATTCAGTGAACTTCACAAAGTGCATTGAAGTCAATAGGGAAAAGAGGAACAGAACTAGTTTTGAATGGTTTATAAAAGTGCAGTGGTGTTTTTAATGTCCCCAAGAGTTAGAGAAACATCTGCCAACTATGCAGAACCAATTTTTGTGGCCAAAAAATGTGATCTGAGCTGTGAGACAGCAGTGATAACCATTGTACCACCATGACTCAAACAAAAAAAAAACACAGATGGAATGATAACCAAAAACAAAATACAACAAATGACCAGAAACTAGCAATATTTTAAATATCTGGATCAAATTTTGGTGTGCCAAACAAATAAACAAAATCAACATCCATCTTTGTGCTGTTGCCCTAAATTTTGGGCCCAGAAATCAAACAAAAACAATATTCTCCATTACAAGGTCACTGGTATTGGGAGCTCAGTTTGGTGGTTCATCCTTGCCTAAATGATGCCTCCTTTCAGGAATCTAGGATTCCTTATGGATGAGGAACCAGACAGGGTGAAGGCAGGTGCCATCACTAGGCAGTTTCTTGGTGCTGCAGGGAGAAAAGAAGACAAGCACCCCCCATCTCATCCCGGTGGATTATTATATATCTTGATAGAACCCATAAGGAGATCATCTGACGCACATGCGTGACTAAATATATTGTATATCTACTCTCTATATATAAAATCCTAAGCCTAAAAGTGCAATGATTTTGTGCAACGATTTTATGTGACGTTTTTATGTCCCATTTTTTTGTCACTTTAATTCGGGCTTATTTTAAAACTTACTATATATGTTTGGTATTATTCTTTTCAGGATTGATCAAACTTTAATGTGATGTTGTTAGATTTTCAGATTCTTATTCCATTCTTAAATTCTAAACTAAAATATCAAGAACTCACGTCCTGCGAGATGAGACTTTGTGGCAAGATATTTAACCACACCCAGGGGCAGAAATAAAAGGCAAAGAGTAGATGACAAAGACAGCTGCTGTACAGGCTTTTAAATGTTCGAAGCGCAGTGGGAGATGCAGATCACACGGCATGGCAGCAGCAGCAAGCCAGCAGCTGATCGAGCAAAGAGGTTGGTAAAAAAAAACAACTGTATTTGTTTCCCATTGTATCACCGTTTAAGAGGGGGTTTCGGAGGAGCGACCGTGTCTCCTTGGGGTGCATTCAGTCCCCCTTTTCACAACACGAGTGGCAGAGATGCAAATTGGCTGGTGCGTAGCGCAGGCCACGGGGGTTGGCGAGCAAAACAAGCAGGGGGTAACACCCTAGTACATATTTAAAATACATATGTATAATAGATTACATACACAGCACGTATATATGTAAATATATATATAACTGTATACTATATATATATATATATCTCACTGCACTCACAGAGTTACAATCTTGGGGCACACATTAGCTATGCAACAAAATAGAGGCATGAATTTGGCTCATTCCATTGTTTGAAGTCGCAGCACTGGGTGCAATAGGAATGTCTTTTTTGTGCATCTCTATGAAGATGCTTTGCACTTTTTGCTTCCATGAAGAGGACAGAAATGCCTTGCAAACAGTAATAAATCTTTCATTATTATTATTTCACAGGGTTGTATGTGTTTTTTTACTCAGAGAGGGGTAGGGCTCCTTTAGGGCTTGTTTTGGATTGTAGCTCCTGCTCATGGCTAATTATTCGTGCAAATTAGGTATGTGGTACTGTGCCGCACAAGGATCAGGGTTATAAATCTGGCAGCAGTACTCATAATATTTTCATAATGATCAGCAAATGTATCTGTCAAATACTGTAATTTTTTTTTTTTTTCGCAATCAGGGTGGAAGGCTGAAATACTGATTGGGTTGTGACACTGTGAAAGCCAGAATCACCTCAGCAATGACCTTATAGCAAGTATGCATGAAAGTACCATGAAGGGTTGCTGCAGCTCTGTGATGTCATACTAGCCTAGTAAAGCATTATAAAAAAGTTCATCTAAGACAAGGTGAATTTATAGAAAAAGGTCAGACAAAAAACACTTTAGTGAATTTCGCCAATCAACACTACTCATTACACTGGGCTTATTGATTTCTTTGTGTTATGGAAGGAAATGCATGAAAAGTCACATTATCTTAATCAATGTACAGAATAGCACACTTAATTTAACTGCAGGATGAAACTGAACCTTAGCTTACCCTGGTAAAATTGGAACTGACCTGTGGACAGACCAGCAGACGCCTTTTTCAGTCTCTTTACATGGAAAACAGTTAAACGTAATACAGTATTGTAGGTAAAAAAAATTAATTCTGAAAAGGTAACTTCAGCAAGCTCTGAATTTAATGTACAAGTTAGATATAAATACAGTGTAACTAGGCATTATTACCACACAGTTACTATGATGACCTTGAATGGAAAACAGACCTGTCCAAAGCACAATTTGTCACAAAGATCATTAGATGAATAGATTTTAGTGTAAAATCAAAAGACTAGATGTTAAGAATTAATTTCAAAAATTCAAAACCAAAAAAGGTGAATTTTTTACTGAACAAAAATGAAAACATACAAAGCCCAGTTGTCAAACTGAGCAAAACAAAGTCCTGTAATTCTCTTTTCTAACTAAGCTAAACAGAAGATTATCAAGCAAAGTTTTTCCTTTATCTAAAAGGTCAAATTTTATAATGTCAGCATGGTGATGTCACAGCCCACACCCATGTGGCACAACACAAGTCACCAAGCCCCTGTGATCAGCATCATATGATCACCATCATGAAAAACAGACAGAATATGCTGAGGATCTTGTCAACACAACGGTGTCAAAGAAATAACTTGAAAATAAACAAAACATAACAGCAATTAGTAAATACACAGAAATCAACTTGTTAGTTATTGTGATTCTTGCTACCACCAGATAAAAACTGGAATATGGGCTATAAAGTTAACAAAAGCCAAACTTGCCCTTTTTGCAGGTGTGGGCTCATTAAACATTCCTCAGCCTAAGCCGACTAGCTTCAGACTCAAATGGCAGGCTTACAGACTTCACAGGCCTAAAATGGGTCTGTCTTTTTTTAAATAGGAAAAGTTCAAAATGGCCAGAAGAAGACAACTGTAAACCATTGGTCCAAGGACAAAAAAAAAAAACAACAAAATGTTATGAAACTGTTGTAAGAAAAGCTATAAAAGGCAAGACGAGGCAGGGAAAATAGTTTTTGCCTAAAATGTCAAGTTGGAAAGCCAAGAATCACAAAAAAAAACCAGAAATAGTGTCTTTAAAACAAAGTAGGGATTGAATAACAAAATGAAGATGAGGAACACAGTCACAGTGAAAATCAAAAGCTCAGTACCCAAGCTGTTCATCATATCAGCAGCAGCTTCATCTTTCATACAGCAGGTGCATCATTAGGTGGCCTCGCCTCCTTGGACTCCGCATCAACGAGACAGGGCAGATAAAAAAGAACACTGCATATATTCTAAACATAATAAATAACAGTAAAATGAATAAAAAAAACATAATATTAGATATGCACAAAAGAGACAACAAAAAAATTGATAATGTAACATAAACAATTATATTAAAATAATAACAAAAAGGATAAATAAACGAAAAAAACTAAAATCCTTTCATAAGGAAAATGTTTAAATCATATAACTTGAGTAACAGTATATGTTTACTTGCTGTGATTATCTTTCATTTTTGCATCATTAAATGCTTTTACTTTCACTTTTGGAGTTTTACCTGTATGTTTTGAATTGGATACTGACACCATCTTGACTTCTGGCTGTGTTAGTTTTTCCATGGTCACGGCCATATGGTTTATAGACGCACTTAGCTTTACAAGTTACAGTATGTGATTGTATTCAGTCTATTTAAGAACAGGGTGCACAGAAGCCTGTTATCTGAACTTTTAATGATATTTTTCAGAACTTTTGATAAATTCTAAAAGCAAAGCATGTTAGCAATAGCCAGGGGAAAATAATTTTACTTTATGTATGGATCTTTTGCTTGTTTATTTGATTTTACATTTTGTTTTTTGTTTTTTTTTTTACGTTTTGCCAGTCAGTTTTAGTTTCCTGACTCCAGCTCTCTTTATATCCGTGATTTCCTGGAGGAAAACCTTCTTAGAACCCCCTTCCTTGATGGGTGTTCACAAAAGTTAGACATTAGCTACATTGTAGTTATGCCAAGTTAGACTGTTGTTATGCAGGTAAAATGACATAACAGTTACTGTAAATTTTCACTGAAATAAGAGAAAGCTAATGAGAAGTATGGCTAAAGTTAATTCCTACAGTCATACAAATACATCAAAACATGCTATAATTGTGTCCACTTATTATGCTGCCTTCTTTACAAATTGATCAAAAGAATACTATAAAATAAAAGTGGTACTGGTATGACTTGCAGTATCTGCAAGCATTTAACTCGCCATTTTATGTACACATGGTTTGCATACAGTTGCGAATGGTGATGCCCACCCAACACTTGTGTGAACTGAACTGCTAACTACCGGGAAACATTAGGCCAGAAGTGAAGAAAGCCCAGAGCTTAAATGAGTGATACAATTGTCAAAGAGACACTACATCAAGCAGCACCCTGAACACAGTAGATTTTTGTAAGTCATTGTGAGTAAATGCTTGTGCTAAATAATGAATAATAATGTTAATGAAAGTGTAAGAGCAAATTACATTTAATACTAATAAATATTCAGGATGCATCCATTTTCAGTTTAGAAACAGGTAGAACAATAAAGATAAACTTTTAACTCAAAAAAGCTGATCCTTGGAGAACTGGACACAAGGCGAGGGGTCAACCCAGGATGTGGTGCCAGGGTAGCACAGGGCACACTGGCAATCTCTTAAACCAGGCTAATTTCAAGTGAACTTAACCTTCAAGTGTTTGGGATGTGGGAGAAAAAACTCATGTAGACTCGTGAGAATGTGCAATCTTCTTTTAGAAAGTGTCTGTGCTTGGATTAAAGTGTTTAGATCACTGGGACAGAAGTGTTAATTAAACACAGCACCACCACGCCACGTTTGTATCAGAGAGGGATATGGCTGATTAAGTGTTCACCAACATTGTATCATAATGTTAGTACTGTATTCTATACACAAATTGGTACAGTTAGAATAACTATCCCTGCAGGTCTCTGTACAGTTAAAAGTAAATGATCTTTTTAAAGATATTAAACATTAGCTGCTTCGCAATGGAGAAAAATTTGCTTTAAGGAAAATAAATCGGCATTTATAATAGAACTGAGCTCTCCTAGAAATGAATCAAAGAGCCCGCGAACTAGGCCACATGTTCATACAAAGCTCAAGCAAAAATCTCTTTGCTCTGCATTTTGCCTAATATCTGCGCCATCTAAATCCAACCGCAAGATTAATTTTGCATTGACTCTTTTATTCTTGTTTTAGATGAAACTCACAGGACTGCCATGGACAGTAGTATCACTTCATTCTTGTAGCTTTCACGTCAGTCACATTTCATGGGGCAGTCAGACCTTTATTCAGATGGGCTACCTCCAACCCTTCTCTACGTTAAATGGTATTGGTCACGGACAAGATGGTGATAACAGTGGAAAAAGCAAAATACAAAATGACATTTCTAGACTATTGATGAAACAAATTATCAAGAAAAAAATAACATGACAATATAAAAATATTCCAAAAATAAAATGACTTGACTTTTATCATTTTGTGATGGAATCAGATTATTAGCTTTGTTGTGCTTTTGATGATTCGTTTTATTAGGGGAAATTGGCACAAATTATACTTTTTTTTAAATAAACATTTCATGAGTTTTTAGGTTTTATGTTTTAATTTATTTAATGTCTTTCATATTAATAATGATAATAATAATAATCCAACAATAGTTGTTGAAAATGACGGAATAAAGGACACCAAGTTAATGAGCTAGCTGGGCCCAGACTACTAAAACAACATGGACAGTCGCCATGAAAATAATTAGGTTTCCTCAATCACTTAAGGGGCCCTGCAGTGGGCTTGCCATTACATGTCCAATAACTGGACAGAAGCAGATTGTGGTGACCTCATAAAGCGTGGTCTTCCACTACAACTCACCAAGAATTCGTCACAGTATGTTTGTGAGTAGTGGTGAGTGAAACAGGCATGGTTCCATTTGCTTACAATTTTGCAAAACTGATACTAAAATGTATTTCCTGGACAAGGTGTGAATCTCACTAAAGAGTTTTTGGCAGGGTTTAGGAGTTTTGGGATAGAAAGAAAGGACTGCTACTCCCTGAAGCCTCCTTCACACCTCCAGGTTTGCCTGTGTTATTTTCTGCAACTGTCTAAAGCAGGTCTCGTACCACTGGAAATATCAATTTTATTTATGCTTCTCGTTCACATCATCGTTGCGAAGTGCAGTACGTTCTTTTTTAAAACACGACATACTTATTTTCCATTTGAAGTAAACCACACAGCCGTGCACGTTACCGTGTTTTCTCCACAGAACATGGGAGGTTGCCAGTGCCAAACACATCCTCCCCTTTAACCAGCAGCTGCCTTTTCTTAGCTGAGCATACGCAATTTTTTTTTTCTCCCTCTGGAAATCTCTATTTAAATACTAAAAATGAGGCAGACGCATGCACAATTAATGCATGAAAACATTTTCAGACAAGATATAAATGTATTTCTTTTTGTGTCAATGGCATGAACTTTGGTTAAAGTGAAGTTAAACTTATTTGGCTTATTTTTTTTTTGCAAACATAAACCCTGCATTTTGTTACGAAATCATTTTGCTCATCACTATTCATGAGTCATAAAATAAATTTGCTTAAAAGGGATAATTTGTTGGTCTTTCTGAGGGCAGATAATGTAACTAAAAGTATCATAGCATGTATCAGTCATGTGAAGGTGACATTGTGGCAGGTCTCAAAAAAGCCCCTTGGAAAAGGTAATGAGAAACAGGAGAGGACCAGTGGGTTGTGCAATAGCCACTTTGCCATCACTTTCCACCGGAAAGAGAACAGTGTCATTTATCACAGACTGAGTCATGGGCATTGGCGCACAGCAGTGTGAGTCCTATTCACGCTGTCCATTATAACTTGTGCCATTGACTCTTCATCATCAAGTGACTGGGTATCTAGCTTCGGCAGCCTGGACTGTTCTGGACTTGCATCAAGCCATCGTCTGGCTTCTTCCTTAGAGACGGTGACCTCCACACTCACATATGGTGATGACACACACTGTGCTGTAATCCAGTGTTCAGATACCTAAGGTACTCTATTTGGGTCTTCTGCTACCTTTTAGGGCATAGTATTAGGATATTCTGTCACTTTATTGGAGGCCTGCCTAGTTTCCATTTCCAAAAATATATAAGGCATTTGCAACACCATCATCTTTCCTTGTCTTTGACAGAGAATTAGTAGTGCATTTTGGGACACCTTTGACATTCTGCTCCCCAAACTCCATAGACCATTGCCTCCCTGGAGGAACAGTTACATGACAGTTGGCAGGCCCAATGCCAGGGGGGGACAAACGGGACTCTGGTCCAGGGCACCTTCATGCTTGATTTTTTTTATGCTAATGTTGTGCGCATAGATATATATTCGAACAATTATTCAAGTTACATGTAATAGAAAAGTTAAATCATTTAGCTTACAACAGTACAAGTGAGTGTTTTAATAGCCGCACGCTCCACGCAAGTAGATATCGTGCTCATGTCGTGTGAAGCATACTTGTCAATGGGGGCCGGCAGCGGCACGCTTCTCAAAGACAAAGGAGAGCAAACGCCGACATCCTTGAGCTTGACGTTGAGTAGTATGTTTGTTGTACAGGGTATGTGGATAATGGATTGACTTTGCCACTGTAATTGAATACTTCCGTTTCACACACACAGGCACTATTCTGTCTCAGACAACAGCGATATTGTTGTGCACTATCGTGGATGTTGACGTGTATGGTGTAGCAGAAGTCTGTCTCCGTAGTTTGATAAATTCATTCGCTTGGGTGTTTATTGTTGCTTTTAAAGCAGTGACGAGTGTGCTGTGGTTTTGTGTGTATCACTAAAGATTCTGGATCACCTGGATTTTTTGAAAACTTTGAAGTTTGATACAGCAAGTTACCATACTGATTGTACACCATGTAGATAACCCTAACCGTTAGTATATATTAAAATGTTCAGATGTTACTCCTATTCATTGCATTGGTATAATTGTACCGTTACACATTAGATAATACATAGGCCTATCTCATTGATGTATTGTTTCAATTCCGCTACGAGCTTCCGTTAGCACTGGCTTTCCTTCTCGCAGTCAGACTTTGATGTGCGAGAAGGCTTAACTCATCAAGTATGGTATTCATAAATGCAGCATTGTCGCTGTCGGATAAACTACATTTCGATCATTTTGTATATGTATTTGAAGGTTTTGGCATGTGGAGACCCGGGGGAAGGCAGAACGGCCCACATGTACCCAGTTGTCTGGGGCCCAAATGTTTCTGGCGGCGGGCCTGCGGTTGGTTCTTTGTGCTTCATGATACCATGGCTGAGCCCTTGTCACAACATTGCCATTTGTGACACCAGACACAAGCATCCCTTATATGTTGTTCTCTCCTGGCTTAAGAAATTGTTTCTTTGACTGTTTTTATTTAGGATGACCTGTTCTGTACTCTATTTTTCATGAAATGACTTCTGATTTTAACTACAGCATAATATAGTGTAAATAATAAAACTATTCTAACTTGCTCCCCGAGTCTAGCTGGAGTCTCAGGAAGCAGATCAAAGACGTCTCGTAAGCCTTTTGTAATGTTTGCTGCTGCCTTCGAATCTGGTTTATTGAGAATTTATACTGTTATCCAAAATGCAGCCCTGCTCATGGCATCTTACCTGTTATGCAGTCCTAATGTGCAGCACATTTGCAGTTGAATGAAGTTGCTTTGGTATCTTGGCATTTCTTTGAGCAACATTTTGCATGAGGAGTAATATTATCCTACCACTTTGCCTCCATCAATCAAATTACTAAGAGCTATGTTGGTCTCCAAACGATCATTACAGGAAGTCTGCCTGCTGTGTGATTCCGCTACAGTCATAATTGTCTGTGCCACAGGAAAAATAGAAAATATATTTTTTGATGCTTTAATGTATGTCTCATAGAGCTCATACAGTTAAAGTGCTCTGCTCTGCAATAAACCTTGCATGTCTATACACAGTAACTCATATAGTGCCAACGCTTCCTCGCTGTAGTCGAAATTGCTTTTCTCTTTTTTTTTAAAACATCATCATTGCCATGACGGGATATATTATCACTATTTGGTCACCAATGGAAGCCCTAATGTAAAGAAATAAATGTTAAAATGTGTTTTTATTTGTAACCGGTGCTTTCCAATCTCCCCAACGTTCTAATGAAATGTTCCTCTCTTCAAATGTTGTCTTGTGCCATTTACAGCTTCAGAATGGGGCCCTACTTAACCCACTCCCTTTCATTTGCAGTCTGCGGCAGTAAGGCAGTTCACCTGCCTGTGGTCAGATCGCTGGAGAGTGGCACAAAGGTGGCCGAGTGATTAAAAGACAGAAAACGCAATGGGCAAAAGAGTAAGAAGTGTACGAATGCAATCAGCTTCTGTAAGAGCTGATTTCAAGAAAATTAAATTCTCAGGAAACACAATATTGCCCCTTTGAACTCCTGCGGCTATGTCATAATTTTCTGTCCAGTCCTGTGTAAACTGGCAAGAGCAGTGCTTACAGATAAGATGTGCATGCTCGATATGCTATAAGAGCAGAATAAATATGAGACGCACATGCATCCTCTCTGTGCAGTTCTAAAAGATAAGCAGGAGCTCATTTTTATATGAGAATAGAATTCTTTCTCCCGAAGTCGGGACTTTGGTCATGGTGTGATGCTCCACATATTTAATTAAAGGTCACAGCTGTATTTTTTATTACGTGTGAGTACATTTTTAAGTGCTTGTTGGCTCTAATTACATTGAAGGTGTCTTCTGACTCAGTGCTTGTTGTCTGAGGCACGTAAGGAGATTGTATAGGGATGTCACAGTAACATAATGCAAAATGGCATTCTCTTTGTGATTAATGCTTTTTCTGAGCAATTACAAAAAGACATTTGAAATATTTTTTTATAAAGTAAGTACATGACAAATGTCCTTTGTATATACTTTGGAGACAATATACAGAGAAGAGGTGGGTAAATAGTACAATAGGATATAAGACAATTGGGGCATGGGAAGTGTTGGGGTCCCAGATGGGAAAGCCTGTTGGATTGTAGAGTATGGGGTTGAATGTGGCGATGACATTTACACGCTTGTGAAGCACACAGACCTTCTTCCATCTGATCAAAATGACAAAAGGCAAATGAGTTGTGGTGGTCTCTTTATACTGCTGGAGCTGTGCATATGGTAGGAGGTGGAGATTCTTTTTTCAGCTCAATCTGTACTAGAAACAGAAAGACAAATGATTTTCTCAGCTATTCCTACATCCTGTTATGCAGTCTCTTTAAACTAAGCCAACAAATCCAGTCGAATAGTAACATTCTAGACAAGATATAGTTGTTGGTTCTTAGTTCTGAGGTGAAGTTATTATACTCGCTAGTCATGGATTTCACTGTATTCTGTATATATGACAATAATGGCTCTATAATCACTTACAATTATAACACTTGAAATCCCAGTCTCTTCCAAGTGGGTGTTACCCCAAAGTTTGCATGTTCTTCTTTTGTTCGTGTGGCTTTCCTTGATAGACTGTGGTTTTCTTCCATTGCCCATAGTCAAACCACTAGTTTAAATAGAGAGCCTAAAATGACGCGTCTCATGCGTATATGGCCTAAGATATATTAGTATTCTGACCAGAACTAAAAGATACCAGATCTCCCCAACTCCTTACTTTAAAAAGAAAAGAAACATCTCTGAAAATGTAGAGATAAACTATGAAGTTAAAAATTAACTTATAAAACTGAGATTTTCCATACCTCCCTATGTATTTAACTATTCATTGACAATACCAAGTGCAGTTGGAGGTTTACAGGTACAAATGGATCGTGTGTATGTACAATGCAGAAGGAGAATGAGCTAGGCTAAAGACTTTGGACACAATAATTTAATGGCTGACACAAATGCTGACATGAGAGTATCAGAAGGAGTTCCACTGTAGATTTCATTAGTTTTATTAAGACTATACCACCAACCTGAAATACACCCATTCACAGACAATAAAAGGGGCCAACGTAAGGTGACACCACATTCGGAGAATACTGCACTGTCCAGCACATGTACCTTCACTTCAAACCCTCAGTAGCTCCTATAAAGACAGAATTTCAAAGTGAACCTAAAGCTGTTTATTTTAAATGGTTCCAGCATGGTTGCACTCACCTCAATCAGTGACCCAGTGTTGATCCATAGTGCGTGTGCAGAAAATACTGGCCATCATCCAGTCCTTCACGACTTTTTTCACTACTTTACTCTCTCTCTTATGGAGTCATTTATCCTTGGCCAAATGAGAAGACATTGGAGGTTTTCACAAGGACCATCCGTCTCTTTATTTTTATCTAATAAGAAGATAGGTCAGATTGCCTTCTCTGTTTGGTATCCTCCAAAATATTGCTGGCCAGTAGCAAAAGAGTCACTGCCTAATCTCACTGCCTACTCTGTATATTCAATAATTTGTCCAGGATACGTGTTAAGTAAATGCCAGGGTCTTATCCCTGACTCATTTTCTTTTTTTATTTATTATTTTCTTTATCTTTTAAATATTACTTTGTCTTTCTGATTGTAAATTATTTTTCTGTATTTTTTGTTTATGCATTGCCTTTCATTACTATATTTTGTATATTTGGTGTTTTATATACCCTATCCCTTTCATGCTGAGGCCAAAGATGCTGGGCCCCCATTGATACTGCAACCGTGTGACCACCCCAGGATATGTAAGTCTGAGGAAACTTCAATACCAGTTCTGTGGCATTAGTTTTTAACTATTTTTGTTCTGCTTTCTCTTGGATTCTGTCATTTTATTTTGTCTTAATTTCTCTTTTTCATCTTAGAAATTTGGCATATTTTTGGATTAGAATTCACATTGGATTTATGGACCTTTTGGGCATAACCTTTATTGCCTCCTTTTTACTTTTGTTCTTCTAATGAATATTTTTAAGCAAATGTTTACAATGTTAAAATAAATATTTCAACTCAGTTTTTGTTCTTGAGCTAGGGGTTCTACGATTTCCCCACTTTTGTTTCTGAGTTTTGTTGAAATTTATTGTAAGTGACAAGAACCAGAAGATGATCAATAAGTGGAGAATCCATCCATCCATCCCGCTGAATCTGAACACAGGGTCTGCTGGAGCCAATCCCAGCCAACACAGGGCACAAGGCAGGAACTAATCCCAGGTAGGGTGCCAAACCACCGCAGGACACACACAAACACACCAAGCACACACTAGGGCCAATTTAGAATCGACAATCCACCTAACCTGCATGTCTTTGGACTGTGGGAGGAAACCAGAGCACCCGGAGGAAACCCACGCAGACACCGGGAGAACAGGCAAACTCCACACAGGGAGGACCCGGGAATCAAACCCAGGTCTCCTAACTGCAAGGCAGCAGCGCTACCACTGCGCCACTGTGCTGCCCTAAGTAGAGAATCATAGTCAAAAAATTAATTTAGAGAGTCAAAAATCAGGAGACAAAATAAAAATGAGTAATCAGAAGAAAAGGGCAAAACAAAATCAGAGTCAAAAGGTTACAGAAGTTGAAACCAGAGAAGCAAACATGAAACGAGGGCCTACAGAAATGAATGCTGACTAGCATTAAAATGAATAAGAGATTATGCCTCTACTGTGGGGTAACTGAACTGAAAATTTTTTCATATTTATATGTCACATTCTGTGGTGCCACAGGCATCACTGTTATGTTTCAACCAGGGTTCCTCCTCTGGCTGGTGTTCAAATTACTGTGTCTTTTGCTCGTGTTTGATTTACTTTTGTCACTGTTGTTATGTATGAGAATTATACTGTTTTTTTTTTTTTTTTTTTTTAGTTTTATTTAATTTCTAAGCATCTATGCTTGTTCTATTATGTTCCATGTATTTTGTGGGTGGTTCCCGAAGAGGCAGGGCCACCTGAATATCTACATTAAGAGACTGCCCTAAGCTCTATAAAAGCTTAGGAAACAAGCAGTCCCTTGCGGTTCTTTGAATGTATTTGATGGTTTTGATGAGTTCTCTTCTGATTATTACGTCAGGAAGGGCATCCGGTGTAAAATTTTGCCAAATCAATATGCGAAAAACAATACAAATTTCCACATTGGATCGGTCGAACCCCATGTTAATAACGACCGCCACCAGTACTGTTAGTCAACGGGGTGCTGGAGGAAATTGGGTTACTGTTGGCCGAAGAAGAGGAAGGAGAAGAAGAGGGGGGAGACGTGTCCAGAAGCAGGAGGAGAGGAGGAATGTAGAGAGAGTGGAACTGAGGGTAGGAACTTTGAATGTTGGCAGTATGACTGGTAAGGGGAGAGAGTTAGCTGATATGACAGAGAGAAGGAAGTTTGATATATTGTGCGTGCAAGAGACTAAATGGAAGAAGAGTAAGACCAGGTGAATCAGAGGTGGATTCAAATTGTTCTATCATGGTGTAGATGGGAAGAGAAATGGGGTAGGAGTTATTCTGAAGGAACAGCATGTCAAGAGTGTTTTGGAGGTGAAAAGGGAGTCAGGCAGTAATGATTATGAAGCTGGAAATATAGGTGTGATGGTGAATGTTGTTAGTGCATATGCACTGCAAGTTGGGTGTGCGATGGGTGAGAAAGAAGATTTTTGGAGTGAGTTGGATGAAGTGATGAACATTGTACCCAAGAGACAGAAAGTGATGATTGGAGCGGATTTCAATGGACATGTTGGTGAAGGGAACAGTGGAGACGAGGAGGTGATGGGTAAGTCTGGTGTCAAGGAGAGGAATGAAGAAGGTCAGAGGATAGTGGATTTTGCCAAAAGGATGGACATGGCTGTGGTGAATACGTATTTTAAGAAGAGGGAGGAACATAGGGTGACGTACAAGAGTGGAGGAAGATGCACTCAGGTAGATTGCATCCTATGCAGAAGACTCAATCTGAAGGAGATTGAAGACTGTAAAGTGGAGGCAGGGGAAATTATAGCAGCATAGGTTGGTGGTCTGTAGGATGATGTTGGAGATCAAGAAGAGGAAGAGAGTGAGGGCAGAGCCAAGGATCAAATAGTGGAATTTGAAAAATGAAGACTGCAAGGTTGAGTTTAGGGAGAAGGTGAGACGGGCACTGGGTGGTAGTGAAGAGTTACCAGACAGTTGGGAAACTACAGCAGATGAAGTAAGGGTGACAGCAAGAAGGGTGCTTGTCGTGAAGTGGGATAGTCAGAGAGATGCAGAAAGTAGACCCGAGTACAAGGAGATAAGGCACAAGGTGAAGAGAGAGGTGGCAAAGGCTAAAGAAAAGTTGTATGATGAGTTGTATGAGAGGTTGGACACTGGAGGGAGAAAAGGACCTGTACCGATTGACTAGACAGAGGGACCGAGCTGGGAAAGATGTGCAGCAGGTTAGGGTGATAAAGGATAAAGATGGAAACGTACTCACAAGCAAGGAGAGCATGTTGAGCAGATGGAAAGAGTACTTTGAGAGGCTTATGAATGAAGAGAACGAGAGAGAGAAGAGGTTGGATGATGTGGAGATAGTGAATCAGGAAGTGCAACGGATTACCAAGGAGGAAGTAAGGACAGCTATGAAGAGGATGAAGAATGGAAAAGCCGTTGGTCCAGATGACATACCTGTGGAAGCATGGAGGTGTTTAGGAGAGATGGCAGTGGAGTTTTTAACCAGATTGTTTAATGGAATCTTGGAAAGTGAGAGGATGCCTGAGGAGTGGAGAAGAAGTGTACTGGTGCCGATATTTAAGAATAAGGGGAATTTGCAGGACTGTAGTAACTACAGGGGGATAAAATTGATGAGCCACAGCATGAAGTTATGGGAAAGAGTAGTGGAAACTATGTTAAGAAATGAGGTGATGATTAGTGAGCAGCAGTATGGTTTCATGCCAATAAAGAGATCATAGATGCGATGTTTGCTCTGGGGATGTTGATGGAGAAGTTTAGAGAAGGCCAGAAGGAGTTGCATTACGTCTTTGTGGACCTGGATAAATCATATGACAGGGTGCCTCAAGAGGAGTTGTGGTATTGTATGAGGAAGTCGGGAGTAGCAGAGAAGTATGTAAGAGTTGTACAAGATATGTACGAGGGAAGTATGACTGTGGCGAGGTCTGCGGTAGGAGTGATGGATGCATTCAAGGTGGAGATGGGATTACATCAGAGATCGGCTCTGAACCCTGTCTTATTTGCAATGATGATGGACAGGTTGACAGACGAGATTAGACAGGAGTCCCCATGGACGATGATGGTTGCTAATGACATTGTGATCTGTAGTGATAGTAGGGAGCAGGTTGAGGAGACCCTGGAGAGGTGGAGATATGCTCTAGAGAGTAGAGGAATGAAGGTCAGTAGGAACAAGACAGAATACCTGTGTGTAAATGAGAGGGAGGTCAGTGGAATGGTGAGGATGCAGGGAGTAGAGTTGGCGAAGGAGGATGAGTTTAAATACCTGGGATCAACAGTACAGAGTAATGGAGATTGAGGAAGAGAGGTGAAAAAGAGAGTACAGGCAGGGTGAAATGGGTGGAGAAGAGTGTCAGGACTGATTTGTGACAGACGGATATCAGCAAGAGTGAAAGGGAAGGTCTACAGGACAGTAGTCAGACCAGCTATGTTATATGGGCTGGAGACGGTGGCACTGACCAGAAAGCAGGAGACAGAGCTAGAGGTAGCAGAGTTAAAGACGCTAAGATTTACATTGGGTGTGAGGAGGATGGATAGGATTAGAAATGAGTACATTAGAGGGTCGGCTCAAGTTAGATGGTTGGGAGACAAAGTCAGAGAGGCGAGATTGCTTTGGTTTGGACATGTTGAGAGGAGAGATGCTGAGTATATTGGGAGAAGGATGCTAAGGATAGAGCTACCAGGGAAGAGGAAAAGAGGAACGCCTAAGAAAAGGTTTATGGATGTGATGGGTTTAACAGAACAAGATGCAGAGAACAGAAAGATATGGAAGAAGATGATCTGCTGTGGCAACCCCTAATGAGAGCAGCCGAAAGAAGAAGAAGAAGATTGTTGATCATCTGGATTTTTTGATCTACTGGCCTGCTTCTTGACTACTCCTTGGATTTGTGTTTTTTGGAACTTGTTTACCAGTGAATTGTCTATAGTGTTAAGGCAACTCCTCCTGGTCCTTTTGTGCTCTTTGGAGTGTCTTGTGCTGCAGAGCAATATTGAAAAAGAATATTTTGTTCTATAAAAAGTTTTGTCTGTCGTTTACGTTTCACAAGACAAAGGTTGATAAATCCTTCCATTTGTGGGGCTTTGTTTGAGTAGATGCTCATTATGTTTTCTCGGCCTAATTTGATGACTTATGGAGGCAAGCTCTCAATTTGAATTATGTAATACAGCAAGACTCACAGCATACCAACAACTAACAGGACACATTCTCTCTCCCCAGTTGTCCTCTCCCTGTCAGCGGTTGGACTCTCTCATGGGTGTTTTCAGATAGATATCCCTTGTGCCTTTTACTACTATTTTTCCTTTAGCCAATGTACCATATACTGTAGAGTGGCATTATGTTTAGACTGATAGAGATCAATCCTTTAGATGATCTACAATGGTAGAAAAAGAATTTACAGTATAAAGGAAAAATTCAATTCAGTGCTGTGAATAGATAGATAGATAGATAGATAGATAGATAGATAGATAGATAGATAGATAGATAGATAGATAGATAGATACTTTATTAATCCCAAGGGGAAATTCACATAATCCAGCAGCAGTATAGTGAGCTGCCTACAGGTTTCACAAAATCCAGTGTCCCCAGTTGTTACAGAAGTATAATTAAGAATCATTAGTTGACCAATCCTCCAAGCTGAAAACAAAAAGACCCACATTTTAAACAACATTATAGCCTGAAATATCTCCATTCTAACTATTCTGAAATCCTCTTACTCATGCCAAAAGCATTCAAGCAATAGTTTTGACAGCAGTTTGTGGCACTCTTTTCTAAAATTACAGAATCTTGTTATTTTCAGTACCCTTAGATTTTCCAGCAAAGCATTTAAGGCCCTCATGTTTTCCTCATTTGTAATAAACAGAGTTGTACATTTAGAAAGACTAATTAATGTGGAAGCATGCCAACTGATTTTCAAGCATCACAGTCTGAGACCCACCCTGAGTACGGCAATGAGAAACTACTTTCGTTTTTCATCCCGGGATCTTGCGTTGGCAAATCTTACCCTGCTCGGAATCTGCATTCATGCCTAGTGTGTCATCAATCACAGGACAATGTTTCTTTGCCAGTGCAACAAAATGTGGCTGCCTGCCAAATGCAGTAATGGGTATGTGACTTAGCAAGATTATAAATCTCTAGATTCATCCATAACACATAACCACCAATTATAAGAAGTTTTGCAAAAATGAGATGTGAAAAGCAAGAGCAACTTTTTTTTCAGCATAACTATATGGGCTTTTTCAGTTCTACATCACCATAACTTTTGGATAAAAGGCTAATAGTTTAATTGTATTTTGTGTCACTGGAGTAAATACCATATATATTATCAGAGTAATAAACATAGACTCATTCTGATAGGAATGATTTAAATGCACTAAAATTGGTGGGGTCAGTATCTAATAGCTTTACCCAGATTATTTCTTCATTAGCAGGAGCATTAAAACTCCACCTTAATCAGGAAATGTGTAACTTGTTTTTTTGAACTGCACCATCCTCTGTGTTCTTAATAGCAGGCAGCACAGGACCTCCTGGTTCTCTTTGTGTAAGGAGTGTTCAAATCAAGACAATGGGGTCAAACAAAGAATGAGAACTGTTGTCCTAGCGTCAATGCCAATACTGGGAATGTAGTCTTGGGCATAGCTCTTAAAAAAGGACCATTTTTGTTTATGTGTTGCTTGGTGACAAGTTTCAAAAATGCTTTGTTGTCTTTCTGCATAGTCCATCAGTCTCAGTTGTGTATACTGAAAGGTTACAGCTACGAACAGACACACCATGATAGACACTTGTAAACCTCCTATACAGTAAATGAAAATAAACGTACTGTATAAACGCATTGAGAAAGGGAAAAATATGTCTTTACAGATGCAAGTCTCAAAGTGACTGCTCCAAGACGGTGACACTTCCGGTTATGTACAGGCCAGGCAGGAAGAGGGGGTCCGGGGTGATGGACACTGGAAGTGACATCAGAGATGGTAAGGCTGTTGGTCATCCAGTGTGTAGAGGGAAGAAGGGAAGAGACTAATTAGTAAACTGCGCCAACCTTGCAAAGAATTACCATCTCCAGAGCCTTTAAGCTCTCCCCATAGTGCACGTGTGTGCCACACTATTGCATCCTGGAAAATTTAATCCCCACAATCACACATATTTTCAGGAATGTTCCCAATTTTCACCAGGTTTATTTGTTGAGTGATCTATCAATGACTAGAATCCAAAATCGGTTTTGACCTTTGTTACTGTTTCCTTTCCTTATATATAATTATGCAGTGCAAACAAAAATTGGCTAGCCTTCCCAAATCTAGTCTTACACCTTCTTATAGAGGTCTGTCTCTGCTTGTATGGCAACTTTGCAGTGACATCATATTGGCTTTTCAGATCACTACTTTGGCTCCCTGCAGCAGCATGCATTAAGTTCAAATCATTGATACTTGCTTACAGAGTAGACAGTGGGTCTGCACCTATTGGAGATATTTGTGAGTTCCTATGCTCGATCTCGACTACTTAGGTCTGGTGATGCCATCCTGGTGTGGCACCAAATGTCACTCTAGACTCTTTTCATGTGTAGCTCCCAGCTGGTGAAACAAGCTGCCCACCACCATCTGAACCGCTGATTCCTTCAATGTCTTTAAGAACAAGACTCTCTTGTTTTTTGAGTTTCTCTCAAACTAATATTAGCTGCCTGGGTTTTGTTCCCTAGAAAGTGTAACTCGCTTGCATTTTGCTGTGAGCTCTTCACTTGTGATGATCAGTTTTGCAACCTCATCTTGTAACACTTGTTCAAAAACAGTCCCTTAGAGAGATGTTTACTCAATTATGTTGACCTTTTTTGTTAGTTGCTTTGGATTAAAATGTCTGCTAACCAAATAAATGTAAATGAATTGAATTAAATTGAACCTGTAAGAATGATGAACTTCCTGTGTCTCACCATTGTCCGCAGTAGCATCTAATTCTCTGATGACATTTCAACTGGGATCAATAAATGGAGAGGATCAGTGGGGTCAATTGGGCACCAAAGAGAAGGTCATACAAACAGGCTGCCATGCATTACTGTGCACTGCAAAAATGCATATGCAAAAACTAGGCACACAAAAAGAAACTTGAAATGGGGGTTGTTTTTCTTGTATTTAGCAAAACAATCGGCCAAAGGTGTAAACTAAATTTACTTGGCATGACAGTAAGCTAAATAATCATAAATACACATTTTTGGATTAATCAATATTTTTTTCAATAAGGAAAACTAGATTTAATTTTGTAATTTAAATACTTTTCACTTGGCTTAGATTACATGTTTTGCAGTTTAAGGACAACAACTGAGACCAAAGAGATCAGGAAAAATTCAGCCCCAACACAACAATAAAATTCATTTTAGATGACACCAGAACATGACTCTGTCTCGGACCCCACTACTCCAATCAAACAGCTGTGGAAAATGTGATGATGACGCAAGCAGCAGTCTAAGAACTGGGGTGATGATTAAGATTGTGAGTCATGCCTGTTTCCATCTGAACACCTTTGCCCGTCTTGTTAATTCTGTAGAGAAATACCAGTCTGCTTGGTCAATACACTGGAAGAGAAAGGCCAAGCATGTTCAGGCCCAATGTGTCTCTGTTAGGTAAGGCCTGAGCTCCAACTCTTAGTAATCCTTTCGAGTTCAGTTTGTGTCTAGCTCCAGAGTAGCTGTGCTGCCTGGCAGAAGTAACTGCACTGCAGTCACATAACACGATCAGCTGCAGAACTAATAAAAGAGCACTGCTTTAAATCATTGTGCACTTAGACTCAATAAAGGCAATTTAGTCTGGTATTTTAGAGTCTATTTGGATTTTCTTTCCATGACTGAATGTTATCTTCAGCTTCAGATACCCTCTCCTTCACTTTACAACTATCTTTCTGTATTTTATTCATCTAAATGTTCCTGTGTTTTATGGAAAGCTGATGCAATTACAAATATATATGTATACTGTACATACAGTGGATTCAGAAAGTATTCAGATCCCTTAACTTTCTGCACACTTTATTGTGCTGTGTATTTCATTTAAGAGGATACATTTGCCACTTTTGCGCATCTTTAAAGAATCAATAAACCAATAATGAGAAAGTGAAAACATTTTCAGGAAAATTTACAAATGTATTAAAAATCATAAACTAAAATCTCTCATTCACATTAGTATTCAAACCCTTAATTCAGTACTTTGTCAGAGCCCCTTTGGCAGCAATTACAGCTTTCAGTCTTTTTGGGTAAGGCTCTACAAGCTTTGCACATCTGAATTTGGGCAACTCATCCCATTCTTCTTGGCAGATCCTCTCATGCTCCATTTGATTGGACAGGAAGTGTCTGTAAACTGTCATCTTCAAGGTCTGTCCACAGATGTTCTACCCCGTGTAAGTCTGGGCTTTGGCTGGACCACTCAAGTACAATCACAGACTCGTCCTAAAGCCACACCAGCATTGTCCTGCTTGCATACTTTGGGTCATTGTCATGCCGAAAGTTGAACAGCCGCCCCAGTATGTTCTCGCATGCACTTTGGAGCAGTTTTCCTTCAAGGACCTTTCTGCATTTGGTTGCCCTCACCCTTCTCTCAATTTCTGACCAGTCTTCCTGCCCCATAGCATGATGCTGCCACCACCATGCTTCACTGTAGGGATGGTATTAGATAGAAGATGAGCAGTGCCTGGTCTTCACCAGAGAAAGTGCTTTGAGTTTTGCCCAAAGAGTTCAGTTTTTGTCTCTTTAGAGGAGCTAATCATTTTCATCATACTCTCAAAGTCCATTAGATTCTGGCAAACTCCAAGTGTGCTGACATATGCCTTTTACTCAAGAGTTGCTTCCATCTAGCAACTCTACTCTAAATGCCTGATTGATGGAGTGTAGCTGAGATGGCCATCCTTCCAACAAGTTTTCCCATCTGAGCAGAGGACTTTTGAAGCTCTGTTAGAATGACCATTGTATTCTAGGTCACCTTCCTGACCAAGGGCCTTCATGCCTAGTTACTCAGTTTAAACGGAAGGCCAGCTTTAGGAAGAGTCCCGGTTGTTCCAAACTTCTTCCATTTCACAATTATTTTAGTTTGAATATGAATGCATAAAGTCATTTCTGAATATATAAAGTCAAAGTCTGAACATATAAAGAACATTTATTCAGAGACTGACTCTACTATAATTTTGATTATATATGTTTAGACTTTGACTTTATATATTCAGGAATGACTATATATGTCGACACTGACTTTATATCTTCAGAGTTTAACTTGATATATTCAGGAACTGAATATATTTTGCAGATAGGTGGAAGGAGACTTGTGGGTCGGGGTACCAGCCAGGTCACCCCTTTTAATCCTAACTTAATTGATATTGAAGAAAACAGGCACTTGATAGCGCAAAACATAACAAAGGCAACCGAAATAAAAGGCAGTCTTCACAGCTCTTGTAGTTTAACAGCTTGGTAGAGCAGGTCTTTTCCAGGGGCTCCGTTGTGGTTGCATTTTGCACCCAGATTGAGATGATTCTCTCTGGAACATCCAGACTTTTACAGTGATCTGACCAGAAGAGGCAGAATCAGTTGTCCTCCCTGGGGGTCTTTTCATTGCTGCAGGTGAATGAAGAGACAATACTGTTAGTGACAGCGCCCCCTCTTGCCCGGATGGCAGTATTGCTTACCTCAGATAAGCCTATAAGGTGATCCACACATGGCTGCGAATATATATATATATATATATATATATATATATATATATATATTGTACTTTTTTTGCAGTTCTTAACTAAATCTGCACAACCACTTGATCCAGGGCTGGCTCAAGGGTACATGATGCCCTAGGTGATGGAGGGTGATAGCTCCCTGATTTGTATATGGCATCAAAGAGCAGTTGGGGAGACAGCTCCCCCTTGGTGATTGGCATGCACGGTAAAGTAGGTGAAATTGAATAGCCAGTGTTGGGGGAATCAGTGCACTTCTGCGGGAGATGCTAAGGGGGCCACTTGGGTGAGCTTTCCAAAGAATGGAGCCCTTATGGCTGGAGACTACATGGCCTATGCCTAGAGTCGGTCCTGCATTTACCTCACATAACTCTTCAATAATGGCTGGGGGGCAATCCTGCTCTCCACCCATGAGGGTCCAGTTTATTTGCAGTAGAAGCCAACTTCAAGCAGCAAATCAGGACCCATCAAGTGATTTTACAGAAAGCCTCTTTCCTAACATTGCCATTCCTTAGTGTAGAACCTTTTGTTCTAAGTAACAACATGGTGGAATGTTCATGTTTTACACAGAGGAGTCTGTCTTCAGTTAGCTGCACTCATAATATTTTCTTCAGATACGAGTAGTCATTATTTGTCTCATAACATGTAACATGAGCTATTGTCAAAATACTAACTGTATACTGAACACTGCGAACATGAATGTATACATTGCTTGCTGATAGTGACAAGTAACAACTGAGCTCTTCATGCAGTACTGAGCCACATGTTGTGTTTGCACTCACTGAACATGAGGGTATAGGAAGGGTGGCACTTCATTGAGCAGATAATCCAAGTCTCTTTAATGTTTGTAGCTTGAAATACAAATGGTTGGAAAATAATCTGCAGAATAAAATGTCATAACCCAGTGCAACTTGCATCAGGCTAACACAAGAACAACTGGAGAGAGCTATAAGATAGGCTCCATAGAGTCGCTGCTAACTCATTAAAAAATCTTATGCAGGTTGTTTGACATTCCTTAAGAAAGTAGCTTCAGTCCAAAATAGGGAGCACAGTTGAGCAATTCATCATTATCTCGCTTTATCAATTCACCCTCAGGGATATTGACAAATTCAGTACATAATAGCTCTTCTCAAGAGTGTTTAACCAGACGCTCTTAGGAAATCTTCCAATGAAACTGCTACCAGTCTTAATTTTGCCCTTTCTGTGTAAAGTGCTAAGACTTTCACATTATCATTATTAAATAATTGAATGAGGCACAGTACATTTTTTGGAAAATACTCAAAATTCTTCATTAGTAAAACGTATTGTTAAAATGTACTTTTGCAGTTTGCCTGTAAAAGTTCATAGGGTTAGCTTATTTTAAATAAACAAAGCTATTAAGCAAGCCAGAAGAGCAGACTCACTCTAGTTTATCCCATGGCAAACACGACGGTAAGCTATACAGGACAAAATGGGTGCAGACCTTAGTGATAATCCTCCCGTTGGAGCACTGCCCAAGAATGAATGGCCATTTATTATCAAACTTGCAAGTCTGCTCACTTCACCAGAGTGCTTTGTCAGATAATAAATGGTGCCTAATCCATATATACGATTGATGAAGCTCATATGGGCTACTCCTACAAGTCTGTTCCAGAAGTCACATCAGGGTTTTTTCCCACAACACAATGTAGCAGAGTGTTTAAAATGTAGCAGACTGACTGTTCATTCATTTTCACAAAATGTTTGTAAATTAATTCATAGATGTAGAAACGTTCTCAGTTTTATTAATTTTATTTTTCTTATGCTAGATGATAATGCAGTTGCAACAGCAGTCATAAAAGGTTCAAGTCAGGAAGCTGTCATAGATAAGACATTATAGTCTAGCCAATTTACAGACACCAATTGACTTGACACTGTGCACTGATAAAAAATAGATTATGTATATGCTCATATTTCTGAAACTCTTAAATCATTCTGTCTTCAGCATCATTCATTCTTTCTACCACCAGTGTCATCTAACAGCAGGGAGCTGAAATGACTCCAGCTTGCCAGTCATTTCACACATACTGGCTAAGTTACTCAAAGAATTCAAAATGTGCATTTTGTATCTAAGGCTTTGTTATGTGCAACATTTACAAAAACTGTAGAACACCAAAGGAAGAGTATTATGGAATGTTTGACTTTTTGGGAATAAATGTTACTCCCGTAGATTCATCACAGTTAGGCAAGTTGGTACATCTGCTTCACGGTTGGTTGTTTCGTCTTTTTTCATTTTCTTCTTTCCCTCTCTGTTTCTCTCACTCTCTGTTGTGAGTTCATCTGTGCTGCCTTCAGCACCACCATATTGCAATTATTTATTCTATTTTGCTTATACATTCTTGTGCCATGCATGACCTCAGGAATGTCGTGATGAGCTTATGTTTTGAAAAACTCCACTCCCAAATGTAACTGGGAGGGTTGCTGCATTCTGGAGGACAATTCATAGATTTGTACTTCAATTTAATTTAATAGCAATTATATATTATATATATATAAGTGATTTGTTTCCTTTATAAATGAAGGTCTAATTTGTAATAATAATAATAATAATAATAATAATAATAATAACATTGGATCAGGGTATCAATGTGCTGTTAATCTTTGTTACTTGAAATAGCCAATTGTATCACTTGTGACTTGTAATACAACAAAAACTAAAACAACAATTTTAATAGTGCTACTACTAATAATACTACTACTACTAATAATAATAATAACCTTCTAGCACAGTAAATAGCACACATTTGCTGCTATATTTATAGTGTCACATCCTGTGACGTCACGATTGCAACCATCGCAGTCACAAGATCAGTACCGTCGACACTGCAAAAACAAAGAAAATAAGCAAAATTAACTTCACGAAATCACGACAAATCATTAAACAAGCATCATAATTAGAATCTGCATATACAAAATGGCTGCAGGCACTCATCCTACACGTGGTTTCCTGCCATAAATACATGTATGTATGTGTGTGTGGTGGAGTGTGGGATTATGGCAGCTGGTTACCAAAAGAGAGAGCTCAAAGTCAAGAACGACTGTCAGGTTTTCTAATTTATTTGGATTAGATTAGATAGATTAGATATATAATTTATTAATCATAAGGGGAAATTCACATAATCCAGCAGCAGTATACTGATACAAAAAAACAATATTAAATTAAATAGTAATAAAAATGCATGTAAAAGCAGACAATAACTATGAGTAATGTTAGCATTTACTCCCATGGATGGAATTGAAGAGGAACAATCTCCTCAGTCTGTCAGTGGAGCAAGACAGTGACAAAAGTCTGTCACTGAAGCTACTCCTCTGCCTGGAAATGACACTGTTCAGTGGATGCAGTGGATTCTTCATGATTGACAGGAGTTTGCTTAATGCCCGTCGCTCTGCCACAGATGTTAAACTGTCCAACTTTACTCCTACAATAGAGCCTGCCTTCTTAACAAGTTTGTCCAGGCGTGAGGCGTCTTTCATCTTTATGCTGCCTCCCCAGCACACCACCGTGTAGAAGAGGGCACTCGTCACAACCGTCTGGTAGAACATCTGCAGCATCTTATTGCAGATGTTGAAGGACGCCAACCTTCTAAGAAAGTATAGTCGGCTCTGACCTTTCTTACACAGAGCATCAGTATTGGTAGACCAGTCCAATTTGTCATCTAGCTGCACTCCCAGATATTTATAGGTCTGCACCCTCTGCACAGGGTCCATGAGGGACCTGGGCCTCCTAAAATCCACCACCAGCTCCATGGTCTTGCTGGTGTTAAGGTGTAAGTGGTTTGAGTCGCACCATGTAACAAAGTCTTTGATTAGCTTCCTGTACTACTCCTCCTGCCCACTCCTGATGCAGCCCACAATAGCACTGTCGTCAGCGAACTTTTGCACGTGCCAGGACTCCGAGTCATATTGGAAGTCTGATATATATAGGCTGAACAGGACCGGAGAAAGCACAGTCCCCTGCGGTGCATAGCATATAGATGATGGCATCCTCCGCTCCCACCTTCTCCTGGTATGCGAACTGCAGAGGGTCGAGGGCATGGCGGACCTGTGGCCTCAGGTGGTGAAGCAGCAGCCGCTCCATGGTCTTCATCAGATGTGACGTCAGAGCAACAGGCCTGAAGTCATTCAGCTCACTAGGACGTGATACCTTTGGGACTGGGGTGATACAAGATGTTTTCCAAAGCCTCGGGACTCTCCCCTGTTCCAGGCTCAGGTTGAAGATGCGCTGTAGAGGACTCCCCAGTTCCAACGCACAGGCCTTCAGCAGTCGTGGCGATACACCATCTGGACCCGCTGCTTTGCTGGCACGAAGTCTTCTCAGCTCTCTGCTCACATGGGCTGCTGTAATTGTGGGTGGGGATGTCTCACCTATGCTGGTATCAGTAGAAGGATGGTTGGAGGATGCAGTACTCTGAGGTGAGAGTGGGTTAGTGTGATCAAACTTAATAATAAACTTCTTTAATAAAGAAGTTGTTCATTTGGTTTGCTCTCTCCACGTCTGTCTCGATGGTGGCACCCCGCTTCGAGCTGCAGCCAGTGATAATCTTCATCCCATCCCACACTTCCTTCATGCTGTTGTTCTGCAACTTCTGCTCCAGCTTTCTCCTGTACTGCTCTTTCGCCGCCCTGAGCTGGACTCGGAGTTCCTTCTGCACGTGCTTGAGCTCATGCTGATCACCGTCTTTAAAAGCCCTTTTCTTCTGGTTCAAAAGGCCTTTAAATGTCACTTGTAATCCATGGCTTGTTGTTAGCATAGCAGCGTACTGTTCTTACTGGAACTACAATGTCCATACAGAAGTTGATGTAATCAGTTGTGCATTCAACAGCCTCTTTAATGTTCTCACTATGTGACCCCAGCAGTATATCCCAGTCTGTAGTTCCAAAGCAGTCTCTCAGAGCCTGCTCCGCCTCAGGGGACCACTTCCTGAATGAGCGTGTGGTTGTAGGTAGCTCCTTCACTCTTGGTTTGTAGTGAGGCTGAAGCAGAACCAGGTTATGATCTGCGTTCCCAAGCGCAGGCAGTGGGGTGGCGCTGTATGCGTCTTTAACGTTTGCATACAGTAGGTCGATAGTCCTATTTCCCCGGGTGTTACAGTCCACATACTGGGAGAAGGCAGGTAATGTTTTGTCCAGCGTCACATGGTTAAAGTCTCCAGAGATTAGCACAAGTGCCTCAGGGTGCTGCGTTTGTAACTTAGCAATTGTGGAATGGATGATGTCACTCGCTATCTTCGTGTTCGCTTGAGGGGGGATGTAAACAATAACAACAATCATGTGTCCAAACTCTCTGGGCAAGTAATAGGGACGCAGACTTATGGCCAACAGTTCGATGTCCCTGCAGCAATTGGAGATTTTAACATTTACATGTCCTCAGTTGCACCACTTTGTATTGACATAGAGAGCGAGTCCTCCTCCTTTCTTCTTCCCGCAGGTACTTGCGTCTCTGTCCTCTCTAACTGTGCTAAACCCGGGTAGCTCCACGTTAGCATCTGGGATGGTAGTTGTTAGCCAAGTTTCACTAAAACACAGCAAGCTACATTCTCTGTAGGTTCTGACATTTTTCACCAGCACAGCCAGTTCATCGATCTTATTTGGTAGTGAGTTCACATTTCCAAGGATCACAGAAGGCACCGACGGTTTATAACGCCATTTTCTCTCAAGTTGCCTGGCTTTTATCTTATCTTTTATCTTTGCGCCGGCTCGGATCAAATTATTACAATATTATTGTATTATTACAGATCAAACCCATTTTCTGTTTGATATTCACCTTGTCATTTGTAAGTTCACTATTCATCTGTTAAGTACAGTCACCTCATATTGTTTTTTTATGATTCACCATTCGTTTTTACGCTTATTCTGAATTATTGGGGTCAGGCAATTGAAGCAAGTCCTTGCTGGTTCTTCAAAATGGTTAAGAATTGAATTGAACTATCCAATTTAGTTAATTAGTTTTTAAGTAAGGCCTGATTTTAGAACACTACATTGTTTGCTAAAATTAAGAAAGCTGGAAATTACAACTGTTCTGGACTTAAGAGAAGAAATGTTAAACCATTCATCAATCATGTGTCTGAATTATGCAGCAGGAAACAGTTGGATTTGAAATTTACAAGATAAAGGCATCCATTTTTCATGTAAATTCTCTGTCCTTTGGTAGAAAGATAAGACCATTTGCATTGACTCATCAGAATATTTTTTACAGAATGAACTGTATTGCTTAGAGTGTTTTTTTTTTTCATTTTTACACAATAAACCAAATTACTTGAAACAGAGCCTAAAGATTGATTTTTTGTGACATTCAATAACCAGTCATCTAATTGAATGGATAATTTAATTAAGATGCAAATTATTCCCAAACTAAAGACAAGCTAATTTGTGTTTTAATTCTTCAGATAGTCCTTTTCAGATAGTTGTTGTCAAGGCCATTTACAAGCAGCTGCCATGATTCTGAAAAATTATGTTGCATTCTGAAGCCAATGCATTTTCCTATTTAATATAATTGTGAGTAACTAGTGTTAAAGTTTCTGGGTTCATTTTTGATGAAATTTCCAAGTTCTTAAAAGTTCACATTACTGTCCAGAATAGTGCTTGTTCAAATCTAAAGCATGATAATAAGGAAACAACATGATCATTTTAACGCCTTTAGTGGGAAGAGGAGGGTTGCAATTGAGCAGTTTGCTAGGAAGTCCTGCAGCATCACCCGTATAACTATGTGGCGTGTTGATTGCAGGCTTGGTAAAGTATTTTTGGAACAAGATCTGTGGCCAGAAGAACTGAATTTCTGCAGCCTTGAGGACGTGTAGTTCCAGGGACCTGAGTTGAGTTTCTGACCCTGCAGATTCTGCACCTTCTGCTCTTGCTTGTGCGGTTTGTCCTTTATGTATTCCTGATCTTACATCCCAAAAATAGGTGGATTAGCAACTAACTCAAATAATCCAGTGTGAGTGTTTGCACAAATGTGCCTTGTAAAAGATTTGTGTTTCATCTGTGGGTAATTCGGCCTTAACTGTGTGACGATGCGGGTTTGCTGCATGTTCCCATCGTCTGTCCGGGAGCCCCTGAACCCTGCACCATCAGCAATGTTACCGATGAGTATGGCAGTGAGGCGAATAACAAATATAGCAAGGGGATGGTGCAAAATATGCAAAAGTGCTTTTATTAAAACATCAACAAAAGAGTGTCAAAATTAAATAAAGTGCAGTGCTTTTCAAATATGTTCAATAAATAAATAATCCATTAAAACAGAAGTGAATTGGAGGTTAAAAACACCATAGAAAAAACCCAATCCTTTTAAAGCGACGAGGTTAAAACAACGCTGGAAGCAATCCTTTAAAAACACAAAGCCCGGTGTCTTTTTACCTGGCGGCTCCCCTGCTTCTCCCATCGGGCTTTGCAACAGGAGAGTCGCCATACCTGCAGCTGACCTTCTCCTACACAACTGATCTGGTGGCCTTCCAAACCCTGGCTCCAGTTCAGCTCACCTACATGGAGACTTGGGCTCCCCAGAGACCAAGATGCTCACACTGGGGCTTCTCTTCCCAATCTCCGACTCCCGCTGTCTGCCTTCGCTGCAGCAAGCCAACCTTCTTCCAGTCAATCACTGAGCAGGAGCGACCACTACCGTTGGCCCTCAGGTGCTGGCCGAACACCTCACTTGGGCTCGCCTCTCCCAGCTGCTCGTATACAGAGTGAGCCTGCGCTTGCTCGCTCTCCTGCTTTCTCTCTACCAGCTTTCTCCCCTCCTTGCTGCTTCCCGCTCTCCTGTAACCTCCGGCACTTTTCTTTCTTTCCTTTATTTCTCTCCCTTCCTAGCCGCCGCACACTTCTATTTGTGACGGGGACATGATTGACCTGTGGCAATCAGTGGCTTCCGAGAACAATTATGGATGCGGACGACTCCTCACCTGTGCAATTAAGTGAGACTCGCCCGCACCGCATATCACCCCAGGAACCACTTCAGCCACACATCACCATGCCCCCTCGCTAAGCCACGAGTGTGGTGATTATTTATTTTACAAATGGCCCTTTGACATGAGCTGTGGACCCACTATACCACAAACTGGTGTTGCTGGGTTAAGCTCTGCCGCTCCTCTAACTTACAGTGGTGTAAGTGAACACAGAAAAAGAATGGATGAGCGGAAACTGAGAGAAATGATTGCATTTCCTTAACTTATGTTTATGTTGACCCAGATTTCCACTTTAACTAGCAAAGAACACAATTCAGTTGAGAACTCGGCTTGTGATCCATTTTCTTAAACTTCATCTCATGTCAAAGGTCCTTGAGACTGCTCATACAAAAACCTTTCATTTTCACCAATAGGATCAATTCTTGGTATTAGATTGGTCGAACCATCTCCAGTAAATTGCCCCCTGGAGTTCAACATGTGGTCTTGAATAGGCAAGTGTCCATCTCTCACACAGAAGCTCAGAATAAGAATGAGATAGCTGCAGAGAAAGCTGCAAGCTCATTCAGGCAAGGTCGGTAAATAAATTGAAAAGTCAGTAAAGTCAAGTTAAGCTATTTTCAGTTGTCTTCCTTCTATAATTCAGTTTATTGACATGTAGTCTCACAGGGTTTTTCCCTCAAAGGAGCATTGCCTTTATGCTAAGTGTGTCTCATACAGGGGAAAAAGGGTGGAGCTGTACAGTATGTGGAAGAAAAAGTGGAATGTAATTTGAAGTGTACGGAATTGTTGGCTGTAAATAAACCCACACAATTTTGGGAAAAAAAAAACAGAAAAAGGGCATCACACACAAGTTCTTTTTTGTTCCTCACAAATGTTAAACCCAACTGGGTGTGAAACCAGAAGACATCATTATACGTTGATAATGAGAATGTTGCGCAAAGTATAGGAAGGCACGTGGCAGCACTACTGCATCATTTATCCAGTGACCTGCATTGAACAATCATGCCCAGTGATGTGTGAAATGATTTGCATGGAACTGGAATTACAACAAAAATTTGAATTTCATGTTGCATAAAAATTTGTGAAACAAATCGTGTTTCACCACAAGCAACCAAACCGTTAGCACGTTTGGTTTCCACTCATCTGCAACTTTCCTCTTCATGTGCAAAAGTGTGAGTCACAGTTTATTATATACATAGAATGAGGCAGAGAGGTGGTTTTGGGAGCAGGCAAGGAGCTCTTACTTGTAAGCCCTACTTCTCTGCTTGAACCCATTGGAATGTGTAAGTGGCTGCCAGTGAGGCTCTAGAATGATACTGCCATGGATCAGCTGGGGAGAGTGAGTGCAGATGGTATTACCTCTGACAAAAAAAGGCCGCTACAAGGTGGAACCGATGTTGTGAATGTGCAGGCAGGAAATATATGAGGCAGATGACAGCAATTTGGGTCATGTGTTTTCACCCAAAAAACTTTAAAAAAAAAACTACTTTTAGTGATATTCACACTTCACAAAATCATAATAACCCATACCCAATGATGTCTATGTGGAGTCATGTTCTCCAATTCCCTGAGTTTTCCTCTCACTTCTCCAAAGATGTGTACTGACCGATATTCTGTGTGTGCGAGTGGTCTCTGCACTAAAAGGGTGTCCTGCCCAGGACTTGGGTTAGACTTCATCTGTCAAGAATTTGTGGGTTTTCTTCCTGAAAACATTTTTGGATCTTTTACTTTTGTATCTTGTTACAATTATTTTTGTGCCACTTTCACGTCACTGTGTTGTTTGCCGTATGTATGTGGCCACCAATAGACTGGCAGTGTGATGTAGTTGTTAACGCTTTGGACCACAAACCCTGAGGTGGTGAGTTCAAATCCTGCTACTGACACTGAGTGACCACAAGGAAGTCACTTCATTTGCTTGTGCTCCAACTGGAAAAATAAAAGAAAAACAAATGTCAGCCCAATGATGAATAATGGCAATAATTTGTGAGATGTTTGTATGGGTGATATTATTTGTAGCATACAATTATTATTATTTGGCCATATTATTTGTAGTAACAACAACCTTGTCATCGCATTTCCTGTCATCATAAAAGATGGCAGCACGCTCAGTGGCTTGTGCAATATTTAGATCAGAGATCAAAAACCAAATGTATTTCCTAAGCAGGCAGGTAAAAGCTATCCAGTTAGTTTTAGGGTTGGGACTTCTTCTTTGTTTTTGATTTTGAGTTTCTGCATTTCATTTTCATTTTGGTATTAAAGTTTTTTTGTTAAACTTGCTCTGATCCCCTCCTGCTCTTCTACTATTCTTTTTATTTGCCTTCTGAAAGCCTGTAAATTTTTACTTCTGCCAAAGGACTCATAACACTGCCCCCATGACCCTAAATTAAGCGGGTTTAAAAATGTTTTGGTATGTTGTAGCGGGGCCACATAAGTGTTGTTGTTTATAGTGTTTGCACCCAGTTGCATCTCATCACAGCACCCCGTTTAAACTAGTTTGTGTTTGTTTAAATGTCGTCCCCATAATGAGAAATGGAAAAGGATGTTGCAGGGATGCAGCGACCCCTGGAAACGTCAGAACTGGAGTTTTGCCAGTTACATCCGGCTTGTTATTATTTAAACAGTAAGGAGGGAAAGAAGAAAGAGAGAGAGAAGGAGATTCACCTAACAAACCACAGATCATCATTTTTCTGCCTTTATTCACATTGTGCCTTCTTCCCAGTTTGCTTCTCATTCAGCCGGATTTACTACAAAGCATTCATCGCCAGAAGCCCCGGGGTTGGACATTATTTTCCACCATCGCTGAGGAAGCACAGTGAGATCATTCTTTATTCATTCGAGAGAGTCAAACACAAACATTTTTGAACAGTTATCAGTAATTTGGACAAGTTATTTACCTGGACTCATTTTCACATTCGTTAACATTTCAGTAATCATTCATTGGCATTATTTGTATTGTGTGTTCGTTACACGTGTGCAGAGGAAAGGGAGGTTTTGTTATCGTATATATGGTGTTTTCACTTTGCTGGTATGGTGGAGGGATATATGTAGATATTTTTTTACATTGGGAATTTGTATTATTGTATTTTTTATTGTGTTTTATTTAATATATTACCGCACTTGATTTACATATCTGATATTTTTGCTTGTGTTTAACCATCGATTGGGGGTGGGGGGGGGATATTATTTGTCAGAGGTACAGCTTGGTATAAGTAGGTTCTCCTCAGTAATTTATCCAGGCCATGGGTCCTGGTTGTGTGGTTGCCAGCTGGGTAAGGGGTCGGCCTTTACAATGTTATACTTATGTGTCATCTACAGGGTGGTCCAGATCTAATTATGCAGATCCAGATCGTCTGGATGACTTTGATTTATGTGGGGACGATTCCAGTTCAGCACGAAAAAGATTCTTCACATCGTCAGTTCACACACTTCTCGATGGTCTGGGATTTTTCGGGTGATTTTCTATGTAATAAACTTAATAATTTATAGCGTATTGAAAATTGCATAATTAGATCTGGACTACCCTATACATTATGTCCCACGGAGTGTATACACAAATCATATGAATACAAAAGAAACAGGGTACTGATTCATAGCACTGCATTTCACAAAAACGTGCCAAAGAGAAAATTCACTAAAAAGTATATTTTTCATCCAAAGAAATTTTAAGTTTAAAAAATGAGGGTATGATATCTTTCATTTAGTAAGTAAGTAATATTTATTTATAAAGTACATTTTAACACAGCTTTTACTGACCAAAGCATTGTACATAGAAAGAATAATAATAATAATATTAGAACATACTGAAAAATTACCAACTTAAATATGTATAAAGTAATTATTAACACTATGAAAAGGCCCAAGTGTACAACTAAGTCTTAAGCCTAGATTTAAAGACAAGAAAAGAGGAATCACACCTAACATCAACTGGCAAGCTACTCCACAGTGGCGGAGCCCCAACAGAAAATGATTGGTCACGTTTTTGTGTTAAATAATCAGGTCCACAGCACATGCAGGATTTGTTTGGTTGAAGATCTAAGAAACCTGGAGCTAAATAAGGGCAGAAAAGACATGAAGTATAGAGTGGGGTCGTCCCATTTAAAGCTTTTAAAAAAACAATAATCCTGTAAATTGAATTCTATATTGAACAGGAAGCCAATGAATAGAAGCCAGGACTGGGGTAATGTGCTCCCGCTTTTTAATGCAGGTCAAAAGATGTACAGCAGCATTCTGGACAGTTTGTACACAACCAAGTAGTGACTGTGGAAGACCAAGATATAAAGAATTATACTAGTCCAAATGTGATGTAATGAACACAGGGATGACTTCTTTTCGATCCTAATAAGACAAAATTGATTTAATTCTAGAAATGAACTGGTAAAAATTAATTTTGACAACTGAACCAATTTGTATGTTAAAATTAACAGTTGAGTCAAAAATCACACCGAAGTTTTAGGGATGAGATGACACCCAAGATGCAAGATGACCTAAATTTCTTAAAGCATGTTTACTAGACTTGGAGGGGTTAAATGAAATGACCTCAGTTGTATCATTGTTAAGCTGGAGAAAATTACTTTCCATCAAGCCTTTGATATCCTTTAAACAATGAAAAAGAAGCTTTAAAGACTCATTAGATTTCAATGAGGATTACAGCTGTAGGTCATCTGCATAAAGTGAAAAGAAATATTATTTCCTGAAGATGTTACCAACAAGGAGAATATATAAACAAAAAAGAACTGGCCCTGAAACAGACCGATGATGAACCCCACAGGAAACAAAACTCACCTAGCGCCACAGAAAATGTTCTTTTTAATAGACAAGAAATAAACCAATTTAATGCAGCACCCTCAATACCAACCTGATGTTCTTGACAAGAATGAGAATACTATGATCTACTTTGTCAAATGCTGCAGAAAGGTCCAGCAAAATTAAAATAGCACTGTCTCCAGAATCTGCAGAGTGACAAATCATTTGTCACGTTCAACAAAGCTATTCTAGTAGTATGATGAGTTCTAAAACCAGACTGAAATGGTTCAAGTATTCTATTGTATCACTCAGATGGATAGACAGAATTTTACTTTTTCCCACAACGTAAATAATCAAACTGGCTATCACAGAGTTGTAGAAGATGTGAAGGATGTCACTTCCCACATTAAGAGAACACAGACTCCTAAGGAAAAAGAGCCTGCTCTGCCCTTTCTTATATAGCTCCTCTGTGTTATGAGACCAGTCCAACCTGTGGACCCCCAAGTACTTTTAGCAATGCACCCCCTCTACATCCACTCCTTGAATAGTGACCTGACACAGAGGCCTTTTGGTGTGGTGAAAGACAATAACCAGTTCCTTGGTTTTGCTGATGTTAACATGCAGACAATTCTTTCTGCATCAAGAAGAAAAGTTCTTCATCTGAATCCTACACTCTGTCTCCTTCCCCTTATCAAAACACCCCATAAATGCAGAATCATATGAGAATTTCTGCAAGTTACATGAACTGGTGCTATAGTCAAGTGAAGAGTGAAGAGGAAAGGAGACAGGACTGTTCCTTGTGGTGCTCCAGTGTTGCTTACATCCATATCAGAGACATGGTCCTTGAGCCTCACAAACTGCGGCCTGCCTGACTGATAGTCCATTATCCAGGACACCATAAGCTCACCCACTTGCATATCTATGAGTTCACCGCTTAACAGGGTTAGCTGGATGGTATTAAAGACACTGGAGAAATAAAAAACATAATCCTCACAGTGGTGCCAGCTTTGTCCAGGTGAGAATAAGCCTTGTGGAGCAGATGGATAATTGAATCCTCCGTGTCAAGTTTTGCCTAATAGGTAGACTGCAGTGGGTCTAGGTGGTCTATCACAAGAGGATTCATATAGTTCAGGACCAGCCCCTCAAAGGTCTTCATAATGTGAGATGTACAGTAAGTGCCACTGGTCTGCAGTCATTAGGTGAAGAGGCACAGATTTACACCACAAAAGCAGACTAGAGAAATAATAGCTCCATGATTTAAATGTATTTGGCTATCTCTTTTAGCAAAATCCCAAAATTGTTTATGCAACTTCATAGAAATAAAATCAGTCCACAGTCCCAGGATACAGTATAGTGGAAAACGAAATGAAAATGAACATGATGTCTTACTTTAAAAGGTTCTTTGAATCCAGCAGTTGTTCTGCTGATTCATTGAATTGCACACTTGGCTGGCTTCAGGCTTCTCACAGCCCTTCTGTGAAGGCAGCTAAATGCTTTTGATCAGTAGTGCTGAGGTTAGGATTTCCTCGGCTGTTATTTTGTCTTTCTTACAGTTAGAACTTTATTTGTGTTTTGGGTTGGTTTCTGCCCTTCTTTTCTGATGCTACTGGTTTAGGTCTTCAGTTCTTCCTTCCCCTCACCTCCTCAAGTAAACTAAGTGGATTCAGGAATGAGAAAGTGAATAGTTTTATTTGAAGAAAAATCTGAAAAACATTTTTGGCCATTTTTTGCAGGTTCAAATGATTTATGGTACTTCCGTTCGGAAAGTCAGTTTTTCCCAGAATAAAAGGCTTATATTTCATCTTTACAAAAATATTCAGTAAGTCAGTCAGAACTGTGTACAGTACACAGTCCTTCAGCAGTTGTGAATTTCAACTGGGTTCACATCTGGGCTCTGGTTGTGCCATTCCAAAACACTTACCTTTCTTTTTTTCAAGCCATTCCTTAGTAGTTTTTGTGGACTATTGAGGTGGACAGTATTTATTAATAAGTCTTGCTTCCTGCCATTTACCTACATAATCCATTGTAAAGAGGAAACAAAACAATGTAAAAGTGTTGGGGTACCACCCTGGTGACCCTGTATAACTGAAATAAGGCAATAATGAAGAAGCACGCAACAAGTTGTGAATAACAACCTTTCAGACGGGAACTCAGAATTGAACTGAACTCAAAATGGCTGAACTTCTGGTCATATCCATTCCAGGCAGGAAGGGGCGGGTCCAGGAGGGTGAATAACGGAAGTGACGTCAGTGGTGGAATGGCCCTGTCAGACTTCCATTCTGCAGAGGGATGAAGAGAGACAGTGGCAACCCCTAGCTTGGCAGGCAGTTACTGTCACCAGAGCCCTTAAGCTGTGTGTGTCCCATGTGCAAGTGTGTGACACTGTGAAATATGTAAGCAATGCTGTGATTTTATAAACTATTTACTGCATATAGAAAAATATTACATTGACTTCATATTGTATCCCTCAAGCTCAGCGTTTCTCAACCTTTAAGTATTTGCGACCCGAGTTTTCATAACAGTTTTAATCGCGCCCCCCCTAACATTTTTTTGAAATGTAGATGTATATTTTATCATACCTACTTAACTTTTATCAACATTTATCTAACTCTATATTTATTGTTCTAGTATCAGAATGTAGTTTAAGTTAATTTGTTTTGGTTTCAACAGATGTTTTTTTCATATTTTATTTCTTTTTTTCACATCTTCGCGCCCCCCATTTTGTTGCTTTGCGCCCCCCTAGAGGGGCCCGTCCCACAGGTTGAGAACCACTGCTCTAGCTGATTGAAAAATGACATTTTGCTTTTTATGCTTAAATACTGAAGTGGTTTCGTGCAGAGGGCAACTTTGGAAAGCTGCTTGTGTCACAGCATCCCTCTTGCTTTCCAATAGAACAAAGTAGTGTAAAACTGGAGAATGCAGACGTGATAAGTCAAAAAGAAAACCATGTGAAGCGTCACCCTAAAGAAATAGTTTCTACTTCATGTATTATTTTATGGGTCATGCATATTTCAGTTTTAAGGTTAGAAGCTCCTTTTTTCATGTGTGTCAAATCTATGGAGGATACGTAAGAAAAAAATCAACCTTTATGTATCACACAGATTCACAGATTGGTGGATTTTGATCATGTGGAAGCCTGTTGAATTTGGATTGGTCAATTTAAAAGACTGTAGGTGAGGGGATAATTGTATGCTGTACAGAACTGCTCAGTATATAATTGTATATGTAGCAGTGTACTGCGAACTTCTGCATGTGGAAGCGTGCTTTCTTAGATAAATAAAACCTCTATATTTTGACTTTAAGTGCTGGCTGTGAGACCTCACGCAGTCAGCGATATTTATTGTGCAATCAGATGTTTGGAGACAGGTGAATTCAGAATGAGCCCAGGTGTACCTTGTTAACATATTTAGTGTGATCTCTCATGAAAATGTAATCCCTCACTCAATTTAGGGCGTCGAAACAAACATGGTGAATACTTAAGTCATTTTCAGAATCTTATTTCTAATATAATTCGGAAGACTTCTAAATATTTCATTTAATCATTATGAAGAATTGCTTCTAAAAAAGTAGAAAAGAATCCCATTTAAATCAGCTTTAATTTGACTTTGCAACACAGCAAAATGAGAATTATTCATTCTGAACACACTGAATGGTATTAAAAAGGATACCGCATGATGAATGTTCACAGATAAATAGAACCAAGATAGATGGGGGACTGCTGGTTCCTTTGTCATCTGGATCTCACTGCTAACTGTTAAAACGAGGAAACAAGAATCAAATGAAAACTTGGAATGCAGCTGTTTTAGACTGAAAGAAGCAAATAAGGATTGCAAACTTTAACAAGCAAACTACAAATGAAACACAAACATGTTGGGTCAGTAATAACTTATTGAGCATCAAGAATGGGTTTCTCATTTAAAAAATTGTGTTGCAAGAAAATCCTGTGGCTCTCCAGGGCTGACCTGAAACGCGCTGGTCACACCTATTAGCTGTTGCTTTTTCTGGCACTACTAATCTTATTCTTTTAGTCACCATTCAAAATGCATTACTATACATTGGGGGGATATTATGGAATGGCTGATACATTTTTCCGTGAAGGACTTTGTTCCTGCCTCACCTTCACTATCAACAACGCTCAGAGTGCTGTCAAGATGAACCACTAAGGTAAATATCACAGAGAACTGAAAGAAATACAGGTCCACTAGGGTGTAATGAGCCACTAAAATGGGTTAAAGGAAAAAGGACACAGTCAAAGGTTAAGAGTAATTGAGGCCCACCCTGTTTATTCCAGAAGGGTACGGAAAAAGAAACCAGTATTGAGAACTATTCACACATTTGTTTATGATTGCCATGGAAGGTGCCCACTACCTCAGGTGTTTATGGCCCCAGAGCATAGCACCACCTTGTTATGGTGTCGTGTTTAAGGCCCTGGAGCACGCCATTGCTCAATCCACAACTAGCCTGGTGTTCTGACTCAGGATCACTCGACTCTTTGCAGTCTGGGGTCTACACGAATCTCACTTGCTTCTGCTACCTTCCACACCATGCCTTTCCTCAGAGAGACACATTCTCCACTCCTCCTTGTTTGTTGTAGTGATGCACAGTTTTAAATTAATAAAATGAAGTGTTTGGGCTCCAGGGGGGCACCAGTGAAAATAGTAGTGTTATTGAGCGGCTTCAGGGTGCCAGTGTGGAATTGGCTAGCCAGGTATTCACGTGAGGATATGTGCGGCAGCCAATTTCCAAGACAGAGCTCCAGGGTCCAAGATCATGGCACCTGTGCCTGAATAAAGTTTAAAAGGAGCCTGAGCAAGAAAGTGGGAGAACATAAAAGAAAGAAAGAGAGAATCGAAGGTTGAATGCAAACAAAAGTGAAAGGAAGGCAGAATCATGGAGGAGCCAGTGCTGCTGCGGGGAGGAAGCAGGTGGTTGGGATGTGCCAGGAGAGAGGCATATGGATGGTGCTCGTGTTGATCACACTTAGGAGCAGGAGCGACCTACCACTATTGACATCTCCCGGCTGAAGGCTGATGAATGGTGGCGGGAAATGGGAGAAAGCCTTGGCATGGTGCCCCTCTGAATGCCTGGGATGGTGGAAGGGACCCTTAACTGTTAAAGGTCGACTGAGCCTGTTGGTGAATGTCTCCTCTAGCTGCAGAGACCTTTAAAGAGTAAGCTAAGGAGCCATCAGTTTTAGGATGGAAGCACCATGGCTTGGGATTTTTTTTTTTTTTAAATGGATTCTGCCAGTGATTTTTAGCCTTATTTTATTTGACTGGAATGTTTAATGTATTTATCTATTTATGACATTTAACCTTCCTGGTTTTTGCTTATTTATTGACATGTTTATAGTGGAAGGAGCACCTGCACTCTTTGCACCTTGTGAAAATAAAAGCACTCCTGCTGTCATACATCCCATTGCCTTGCTCTTCCTCGGTTCATGACTATCAATGATCCCAGGTTCAAGGACGGTATGGCAGCTTCAGCCAGCCCAGACCATCACACTCCCGCATTTTTAAACATTTTGCTCCATGGGTTGCTGCTTGCCAACATATCAGAACACTTAATTATGATGTGCAAAGTTGATAGAGAGACCTGTGTACACAGACTCAAGGCTGTCATGGCTGCCAAAGGTGAATTTACTATATATTGACATGAAAGGGATGAATACTTAGGAAATCGATTATTTGTTTGTTTCATATTTATAATTACCTAGCTGTCCCTTGTGGCTTTGCCCACATAGTAGTGAAACAGGATAAGCTTTAAAAATCAATACACAAACAGGTATCACTAGGTAAGCGGAGACAAGGTACGCTCCAACACATCGCAAGAGGTAGACCAACTCGAACAGAGGCTGGCATGTGAGTGAGGTGGGCCCCACCCAGGCTGGCATGTGAGTGAGGTGGGCCCCACCCAGCTCCCCACTCCTGACTTCACGCTTCCCCCTCCACTCGGTCGTCTTAGTGTCTCTCAGATTAGCGTTGAACTATGATCATAGCTCAGTGAGTTAAGTTGCAATATCAACCAAAATGTTCAAGCAAAATACAGAAAAAAACCTGATCTAAATCTGTTAAATAGTTCTCTTGTGAAAAGCAGACAGACATACATATGGACAGACAGATGTTGTATTTTATATATATAGAGAGAGAGATTTAGACCACTTTGCTGAGATCTGTTTTTGCTTTGAAACACAATATGAAGCACATTTTCTATTGATCTGAACTTTAACTGAGGAAAAATTCACCATACGGAGAATTTTGGCATAGCCTATGACCTCAGCTTTGATTGATGGACTATTACCTGTAAACTCAGACAAAAGCTAATTTTATTTATGCCTGTTATGTATCAAAGTCATCACCCTGTTATGTATCAAAGTCTTCACCCATTGTTCGATTCTTTTCAATTATTTAAAGGCTTTTTGTAAAACAAATTGATGAATGCAGAGTAGGCATTCAACTCCCTTGCTCTCCCAATAGTGTTACAAGCTTCACGTCTTTTCCCATTACTGTGAATGACTTCCTGACAGTGAAGCATTTCCAGGGGCTCTTGAGAATGTATCATGAAGCCTTACCTTCCTTATTTATTTCTTGAGGTCTCAAAAATTGTACAGAATATATATTCTCAATCTTGATGCAGTTTCTGCTATACTTGTTTGAGTATGTAGTTCATGTTCATAAATTTTTTGAAATACTTTAAAAGGAGTGATTGATTATTTTGCTTTGAAATGTTACATTATATTTGATTGCCCTGCAATCTCATCTAGTGAGTGCTCTGTATAAAAGATGCTATACAAAACAATGAATCCATCAAAGCATTTGTTTTCTGCCTGATACTCCATTACAATTCTATTCCACTAGGCAGGGTCAAACACAAGACACCGTTCATCACCGTGTATTGGGCACCACGTCATCCCAAGGCCCACTCGCTCACACACTTACACTCACATACATCAATTAAGGCCTGCAGCACCTTGCACGCTTTTGAGTCAGATGGCATGTCAAACTTAGCGACTGCAGGTCATGGATCTCGTCACCTTAAGGATATCAGATAACATGACTAGGAATCATAGGGGATGGTGGATTATACAAATGCCTCATGACCTTTGGTACAGTTTCAAACTTCTAAATAGTGTTGACAGATCAAATTCTGTTTTTCGCAGCAAATATGCTGTGTTCACTGGTAATCTTGTTTAAAGATTATTTTCCTAAAATTCGCTGTGTGGCTAGATAATGCAAACATTTTTTTTCCAAGCATCCCATGATGCTTTGCAAGACCAACATGGCAACACAGAGCTATAGCAGCCATGCCTAGAACTTTCACAAGAATTTTTATTAGATTGTTGCATGAAGAACAAAAATACTATTTCAACTACTGAGATGCACTGACACCACCCCATCTGCCAAACACTGCTGTTTAATATTCTTCCTCATCTCTAACCCCACTCGTTTCTTCCACTCATGGTAATTTCAACCTCCTAGCCTCTTCAATTGCCGCATGTGGGTCGTCAATGAACTTAAAGAGATAAAAATGTGTCCTGAGGCCACAAAGATTGAGAAAAAATGAAAAAAAATTTACAGTATTATTAGTACTGGCAGGAGATTTATAAGACTGATCACTGGGCACTGGCAACACAGCACCGCGTGGCTATGCATGCAAATTAGCCATGTGCTCAACAACATCTTAAAACAAGCCTTAACGGAGCCAACCCTCTCCTCTCCTCTTCCCTTCATCAGAAAACACAGGACACACTGTGGAATAACAAAAACAAAAGATTTACTACTATTTATGAGGCTTTTTCTTTTTTCTTGATGGTAGAAGAAGTTGACACTTTGTGCCAAGAACAATGTGTGCCCCATGATCTATATTTTATTTATTTGTTCCTGGTTTGTGGCCATTTGTTGTATTTTGTTTGTGGCATTTGTTCCATCTGTGTCTTGTTTTTTAAGGCACAGTGGAACAGTGCTGCATTACTGCTTCGTCGCTCTGATATTTGGCCATAATAATTTCTCCAGCATAGTTGGCAGACTGTTCCTTACCCCTCAGGGGCACTTAAAAGACTATCGTACCACTTTAACCCACTCAAGCTAGTTCAGTTCCTCCTTCTCCATTGACTTCATTGCATTTTGCAGAGTTTGGCGAAGTTTGCACTGTACAGACAAGCCCTTCTTCTATTTACATTTCTTCTTTCCTTGTAGTCACATTGTATGCATTGTTCATCGCTTATTAATTGTCATCTTACACACACACACACACAAGCCCACACCATGACTTAAGACAGTCGTAGAAATTTGCAGATGCCCAGGATGTCAAACTACATAACTGGAAGTGACCAGCACATAACATGACCATTCACAAGTCCATGTGTGTAGTGTAATATGGGCTTAAAAGTTACCATATAAGGCATAATGCATATCTTTCAGAGATAATAGGAAAATCAAGTGCACAGAAAAATAAAAGGTAAATTTCCACTTCCGTTTAACGGAAATAGCCCAAATGTTGATAGAAATCTACATTTTGTATCTAATACTTCCATCCATCCACCCATTTTCCAACCCGCTATATCCTAACTACAGGGTCACGGGGGTCTGCTGGAGCCAATCTCAGCCAACACAGGGCGCAAGGCAGGAAACAAACCCCGGGCAGGTCACCAGCCCACTGCAGTACCTAATACTTGAATGCAAAATTTGGTTGGCCTAAGTGAAAGCATTCTCAAATTATCATGTTTACATACACACATACACACAGACGGACAGACAAAAATAATTCCAATAATGGTATTTTCTGACTCAGGGAGGTCTTTTGAAGGATTCCAATACTTTCCCTTTCACTTCGTATACAAGGAAGTCAGGGAGGTCTAAAACGTCGAGATTCATCAAAACCTCAACATTGAATCTTTGGATGATTACAATACTTTCCCTATACTTTGTCTACGAGAAAGTAAAAAAATATAAAATCAATTCATGTAAAATAAACATAACAACCCAGATTAAAAATCATCAAGATCCTTGAACTTAAGTATGTGTGCTCTGGATGAATTAACCCATTTCTTTCTTTCTTTCTTTCTTTCTTTCTTTCTTTCTTTCTTTCTTTCTTTCTTTCTTTCTTTCTT